>CM042849.1:54166016-54689363 GCA_023653725.1 Bungarus multicinctus
ATCTCAGGGGATTTTCACATGTGTCCCAAAACAGAGTTCTGTCTACTGTCTACTGTTGACCTCACCCCTTTCCTAAGAGGTCTGCGAGGCACCAACGTGCCTACCGTCCGTGTCCTAATGTTCCCCTTTTATTCGTACCCATTTCATATATTCATAATTATGTTTATACTTATACATGTTATCTAATACATGCTTGACAAAATAAATAAATAAAATAAATAAATAGAGTTGACCATCCTTCACTACTAGGCTCACCCTAGATTCGATCTTCAAAGCCAATATTTGGAACCACAATTCAGACTAAAAATGAAGCTAGGCCCCAGAAGACTCTCCAAGCAAAGGTTTAGTCAAATATATCATCCAATATTTATCTGAGAAGATTCCTCCAAGAGAAGCTGAGCTTCAATTCAGTTGACCCAAAGTCCCAAGCAACTTTACAGAGCAGCTTTGAAATATGTGTATCTCTGAAATGCTTCGGGACTTCAGTAGCCCAGCCTCTTCTGTGCCATATATTGGTTGGAAAAGATAATATAGTTTTGTTCTTGTATAATAAATGAGGCAAGAAAAGGTCAGGATAGAAAGCAAACAAGCACCCGCTGGACTTCGCCAGCTACTTATTGCTGCCCTTTAGATTTATTTCGTTTTCCAAAACATGCATTTGTCCTTTTGTCGTACAAATAATCTACAGTCTTTCACAGTCCTGTGGAACGCATGGAAACAGAGTGGTCTTTTTTCTAAAACAAATTGTATATATACAGTTTGGTTTCAGATATATTTATTAAAATATGTGGTTTGGCTCTTGAATTTTCCTTTGTAAAGAAAAGCAATAAACATAAACCACAAATTAACTTTATCCTTATGCTCCGCTTCAGGTCTGCACCTTTTATTTTTCCCAAGGAAAATCTGGTCATTCCCTGGGTGAAGAAAAGAGTCACTCAGTGTATGATTCATTTGCCTACACTTTTCCTTTTCCACCTTGGGGACTTCCAGATACATTCTACAAGTTATCATCTTCTCAAGCACACCAAATAGAGAGGTTGACAGGAATATGGAGCTGTGGGGCACAAAAGTGGCTTATTTCCTTCATTTTCTCTGCTCTCTGAGTGTTTCACTCCCTCCTTTTATTTATTTATTCCATAAAAGAAAAGCGAGCAGAACTTCTAGCTGTAAATCCTGCTTTGTTTCTTACCATTGCTAGACTTGCGGCTGCTTCTGCCTAAACCATACTTAGAGAAGAAAGCCAGGCAAAAAAGCAACAGCCTGTGTGTGTGTTTGTGTGTGTGTGTGTGTGTGTGTGTGTGTTCCTTTGGAGAAGTTTGGCCTCCTGTGAATCAGCCAGTATTTCAAAGTCACTGCGGATGACTGAACCCATCTGGATGGTGAGAAAAGACCACTTAAAGTTCACACATTAGCTGCTAGTTTCCAAACAGGATGCCCTGGTGGATACATGGCAGAAGATTATATATGCTCTTTTTATGTTGGGTAAAAGCCATAAACTAGAAAAGGAACATCCTCTCTCCAGCCCTCCATCCAAGGCAAGGCAGTCTGAGAATAGCTTAACCATCTATACCTATATCATCCAACCCCCACTCTCTTATTTATCTTATCTATCTTATCTCTCTCTTATCTCTCTTTCTTTTCTCTCTTATCTCTTCATCTTCTCTCCCCCCTCTCTCTACCTCTCTTTTTATATATCCTATCTATCCATCTCTGTCTGTCTGTCTATCTTATCTCTCTTATCTCTCTCTCTCTCTTATCTCTCTCATCTCTCTTCTTTCTCTGTCTTATCTCTGTCTGTCTTATCTATCTTCTCTCTCTCTCTTTCTTCTCTCTCTCTCTCTAGTTCTCTCCCTCTCTCTCCCCCTCTCTTTATATATCCTATCTATCCATCTATCTCTGTCTGTCTATCTATCATCTATCTATCTTATCTCTCTCTCTTATATATCTTATCTTTCTCTTATCTCTCTAATCTATCTTCTCTCTCTCTCTCTTTTTCTCCTTCCCTCTCCCCCTCCCTCCTATTCGGTATAGGTAAACAGTATGCATGGCTTAGTAAATGCCTGAGGAAGGCTTTTGTACTATTATTCTAAAAACTTGTAATATCTGCTAAACTCAAAACAATTGTGAAAATAAATTGACCTGTATGACCATCATTCTTATGCATGGTTGAGTCTTGAGAAGATCCAGCAGGTGCCATGGAGGAAAAAAAAGCAAAACTATTAAAAACAACTACCTTCAGCAGAAACATTTTCAAGAGAAACCAAAGAAGATACAATGAGCCTCTAGACAGACTAAATACAGTATAAAACAGAAAAATGGACCTCCTGATTTTAAATCACTATTTCATTGTAAAAGCCCTTTATGTTTTTCTTTTTCATTTATTTTCTACTGGAAAAATACAAAAACATCTTTAGGACAAGTGTGGTCTGTTATTTCTCTCAGCATGAGAAAATGCTAAACAATCGATTTAGAACTAAGTGGAGACTCTGAGATTACCTTAATTCAAGAATTTCTGCCTGAGTTGATTTGCATTCGTCTGTGCTTTCATTTCCACCTGTTCCTTAGCTAGCACTTATTTTAGTATCTGCACCTATAGAGAGGAATTACCGATGTGTCCCTGTTTACTCTTTATAATGATTGCAAGGCACCCCTTACATAAACTTACTACAATCAATTTATGAAAATACAATGGCACTATACTAATAACATAAGGGAAAAAGGAAATTAACTGTTATGCGTATCTCTATACTGTAGCTTGTATGGCCAAAATGATGGCCAAGAAAATCACACTGTCTTCAATTGTTTTTAACATTTATTCAATAAAATTTATTTTTAAAAAAAGAAAGAAAAAGAAAATATAATGACGACCATTTGCCTAAATTATCTCAAAATGGAAATCAACACAGAACGAGTTCTTTTCTCAGCCTGCCTTGAAGAAGAACTTCGTAAATTAGACGGGGCAAAAGATGGAAAAAAAAAATCAATGGCGCCGACTGAAATCATTTCAGATTTGAAGATGATGTTGTTCTCATCTCACAAGACCCAGAACAGCCACAAAAACAGCCACATAACAAGAGTGCACAAAGCAGGGGAACTCACTTAACAATCAAGATCTGGGGCTTATCTGTACAATATATAACCCATCACTGCCTTCTCCTCAATCATACCAAATTGCCTCTCCCTCCTTGCATTTTGTCAGTTTCATAAATCGGACCAAAGTTGTATTTAGGTTCACATACAACTGATCAAGAAGTTGTATCTTGATGGATGATGCCACACAGGGAAGAAGGTTCTGGTTATTGCTTATAAGTTCTGTAGAAAGTTAGCGCCTATCCCTCCTAGAAGAATGAAATCTATTGGGACATATTAAAAAAGGCAGAATATTATATTACCCCAAAGAGAGAAATGGAGAAACGTGTTTTTTTTAGAGGTAGAAAGCAGCTCCCACATTCCTTAATAGCTCACAGCAGATGCCAGCACTTAATAGATAAAGAGTTTATTGAAAGAAGAAGACAAGTATCTAGATAGCTCTATTCAGAGGCAAGGCAAATACTGCAAGCAGAAATCCATTCAGACAGGATATTTTGAAACTCTCTGCAGCAAAGTCTGAACAAAGTCAGAATGGTAGGATTAGAAAGCAAGCCTCTCACCCAAGATCCAACACAGGATGAAAGCCATTAAGCCACAATAGGAATTGTCTGACACCCATTCAGAACACAAGCCCCTTCACTGCACCCTCCCAGAGCAACCATACTTCATCCTGGAGCTCAAATAAACAATAAGCCAGAGGTTAACCAGATTAGCTCAGACAAGCACCTAGGATTTGCATTTCCTTTTTTGCCTATAGAGCCAGCTGTGACCCCTACATGACCCCATAGGAATTTGACAACAGCCAATAGAATATTAAAGGACATGTTCTTGCACATGGAATAGGATGCTCAAGTTCAAAGCCCAAAGGAAGGTATAAAAATCATCCACTTGCAACTCCATTTTGTCAGCTGCCCAGGACCACAAACCCATGTGGTTCCATCAGAGGTCTTCAAACTTGACCGCTTTAAGACTTGTGGACCAACTCCCAGAATTCCTCCTCCAGTCATGTTAACTCAGGAATTCTGGGAGTTGAAGTCCACAAGTCTTAAACTTGCCAAGTTTGAAGACCCTTGTGCTACATCAATAAACCATCTTTCCAATCAGCCTCCAAGTTTCCAGTGTCTTTCTCCCAGTCTGGAACTGAACCAGATGGATATTTCTTCCCACAGTTCTTTTATGGGGCCTAGTTATCTGATGGACTGGGGATCTCCCATAGTCCATTGAGTTGCATCCTCATGTTCAGCTCCCATTAATGAAACAGTAATGCCTGATGGGTCTAAGAAGCTTGCCTTCTTTCAGAGACTTTTTATATGCCTCTCCTTCACCCAGCCACATCTAAAAGAGCCCTTAAAATCTGGATGTGTCCCCTCAAGGCCTGGGGATAGATTGTGGGGGTAGCTCCTTGTGGAATGACGGATCTGTTAGAGACTGCATTATTTCTCTTGGCTTTTATACAGTTCCACACTGTTTTAGTTTAATATTGTACACTGCCTAGAATGGAGAGCGATGGAATTGGGCAAGTGCTGTAATAAATAAACAAGAAGAATTCATTTGAATACATGCCTAGAATGGAAAACATATTCAGTGACTAAAAG
Organism: Bungarus multicinctus; assembly: GCA_023653725.1. NCBI lineage: Eukaryota > Metazoa > Chordata > Lepidosauria > Squamata > Elapidae > Bungarus > Bungarus multicinctus. The sequence goes on from CM042849.1 coordinate 54,170,702, forward strand.
AAAGATGATTGCAGAGAAAATCTGAAAGAGATGAACTGTTTCCAGCATTTTCTTGTGTTGCTCATGATTGCGTTACTCATCGAATACATTCAGGCTTTCGACAGGGCCATTAAAAAAAATACAAACAAGATTAGTATCTCTTTAGGGCAGAGAACAAAAGGCCCTCTGCAGACACAGCAAATGTAGAAAGCTACTTGTCTGGATAAGGACGGCATTTAAAATCAATATGTCCAGGAGCACAACTAGACTGGATTGTCATTAAGCACAGAGAAAGAGCAATCTTTGTGGCTGCAATTAAATATAAATAGAGTATTTACTCAGAGACCCACGTTGGTTAATGGGTGACATCCTGAAGACCAGGAAGGTAGGTTTGACTTTGCTAGTTATTTTAAAAAGCCTAGTACAAGAGACTACTTTGCTTGATGCACTCAAGAGGTTAACCTCAACAAAACCTACATTCTTACCCTCCTGAGGAGTCTATTTTTTGCTAACTTTTTAGGAAATAATTTAACCAAAACGAATATAGAACCAAAATGAGATGCAATTATGTATTTTGTGAAGATTAGACATTCCTAAAGCATTGCCCTGTTTGATTTATGGCCAAAGTGATACAAGAACCAATGATTTCAAATGTCAGCCTGACGCCTTTTTGTGCTGAATGGCAAGACTAATATCAAAAGGTCACCTTATAGTTTGCCCCAGTCATAAACACATCATGGTTATGTTACTCCTGGATGATTTACTACTGAAATGTTTTGCAGTGAGTTGTCTGTAGACAATCATATTCTGATGTAAAATGTTAGCAATGTATATTTACAGTTTGCAATCTTTTAACTGTAATCTACAAAGTCAACTGTAACCATTGCAGCTGATTCTACGTGGAACAAACATCTCACCAATTAGAAACCAGGATCTACAGACACTGACTAGCTGTCAAATGCCACAATCCCAAATCCTGAATATCTACCCACACTGACACAAAACACATCAGTTCAATTGCAGCAACACAAAAATCATTGGCCATGCTACTATCATCACACTCAAGAGTGGATCGAAGGCTGGCGCTCCACAAGCCATTCCATCAACAGACACATTGACCTACAACCAGTCTATGAACCCCCCAGAATCAAAATCAACCACATAGGCAACCAGATATGGCACTGACCCTCAAGCAATCCACACAAGACCCCACACACCAGTAGTTCACCTCCCAATGACCCTTACCTGATGAAATCTCCCCATCACAAGCTCCATCACAAGACCCTCACCTGAAGTGACCCACATCTGACCCATTACAAGACCTACTGAGCTCACCAATCCCTTATAAGCAGAAGAACACAGACATCCCCTAAACTCAGCTGAAGAAGTTACCTAGCTTGATAATGAAATGTTCAGAAACCAACCCATAAGCTTGGAGAGTGAACTTCCACCCTCATCCTTTACCTGAGATATTCACCACAAAATCCATCAACATTGACCTACAACCAGCCTAGGAACTCCTCAGAATCCAACCAACCACACAGCCAACCAGAGGCAGCACCAACCCACACAATGCCCCCCCAAGTTCACCTCTCAGTGACCCTCAAATAAACTGCTTTTAAATGATCTTCTGACTCAGTTGCTTATTGGGAAGGTAATCTGAGGCAGGGCCAAATTTGGCTCTCAAAACCCAAAATATTCTCAACTGCAGAATGAATGAGTACTATCTGGGCATCTTAATTATATCTTTTATTTTCAATGTCTGCAAAACAAGCCTTCTTTTTTGCCATGTTTTTGCCTATCTTTTACTCATTCAACCTAACAAGGAATTTTTTCAAGAATTTCCTCCCTTTCTGAGAATCAAGCTTTCAGCCTGGACTCAAAAGCAGAAATACTAAATAACTGAATTCTTATTTTTTCCCCCTTTTACATATTTTTATGAAATCTGAATACATGAAAATATATTGCACTGTATGCATATTGTACAAAATGCAATCAATGGGCCACCTCCAGGAAATCGTTCTACCCAGGGAGAAAAATCAGGGGACTTTGCTTTTAATGTGGAACAACTGCAGGGAGATTATTATATGAGCAAAACTGGAAAAATTTTGAATCTATTTGCCAAAATGGAGAAATGATGGATGGAATGAGCAGAGGTGGCTAAATTAACTGCTTTGATTAGGGAAAAGGAAGCATCAACATTTATGGCTGATTGGCAACCGCTTATAAAATTTTTGCACGAATTAGAGAAAAGTGCAGTTACGAGTTGCCTTTTGAAGGATTAGGGGAAAAATGGATAATAGAAAAATGAGGGCATTTTTGCAATCACAGAGTAAGACATAACTTTGCAATCAAACTTTAATTTGCTGCACAGGAAATCAGACGCTTCTTTCTATTTCTTTTTACTCCTTTTGTATTATTTTTTCTTTGTCTTCCTTTGTTCTATTTATATTGTATTAGTTTGTGTTCATTTTATGTTCCCTTTAACACTTTTCATAATATCTATTTATCTGCCTGTCTGGCTATCTAATCCATCCACATAGAAAACTCATCCTTCATTAACAATAATTTCCTTATTGGATTTTGAAAGCTATTGTTTCAAAATTTCAAAGGCTGCAATAATGAAACACTCGACTTTCTAACAGAAGAAAGGAAAGCCACAAACTGGACTCGGCATGAAAAGTGTGGCTTGGTTCCGTATTGTTACTTTGCTCTTTTTATTTCATACAACGCTCTCTGCTTTATAGTAGCATGAACAATGGATAGTCCCTCTGTTGTTTCTGCAGCCTTGAAATCCTTCTTCTTCTAACTCACAAAAGTAGACATGGAGCTTTGAAAAGAACTGAGGTGCAAGTATCTTCCTCTAGATGGATTTGGATCCTTCATCAGAAATAGTTGGATAGTAGCTATTGTGGTAGCTCTTTGAAGCTACTCCAAACAAGGAAGGATCAGTTCCCCACAGCAGTTTTAAACTAAAATGCAACTTAGCATGATACTGTATAGGTAGTCCTTGATTTATGACCCACAATTGAACCCAAAATTTATGTTGCTAAGTTAGACCTTTGTTAAGGGATTTTTGCCATATTTTATGACTTTTCATGTCACTGCTGTCGTTTGTCTCCAACAAATCCACCCCCACTCAAATCATAAGTCTCTAGCCGCATTTCTCTGAGAAAAGGAAATTGATTTATTAGAAGTGGCCATGTTGGCATTAGCTGGATGCAGCCAATACTAAAATACATCATTCATTTCCCTCTTGACCTTGCTCTTCCCCCCCACCCCCTGGATGTATATTCTCCAATGGGACACATCCATAGCCAAGAGTTATCAATCATACTCTCCAATAATATTCTTACGCTTTGGGTTGCCAGGGTGATTATCTAGGCACTTGAGGAATGCATTGTTTTCCCCCACTCCCTTTTTCTGGCAGCTAAAAAGACCAAAGGAGTATCTTTTTAGTTGACAACTGCAGGGGTTAAATTAGTAATCCAGTTGTTAAGTGAATCCGGCTTCCACACTGACTTTATTTATTTATTTAATTTATTTATTTTATTTATCAAGCATGTATTAGGTAACAGATACAAGTATAAACATGATTTATAGCAGCAAAGCATGCATATAAATACATAAATGGACACAAATTCTGAAGATCAGAATTCAGAAGATCACAAAAGGAGATCACATGATCCCCAGAGATGCTGCGAGTGTCATAAGTTCGAGTCAATTGTCAAGGGTCTGAACGTAAACCACGTGACCAAAATGGGGGATGTGGCAAACAGTCGTAAGGGTGAAAAACGGTCCTAAGTCCCTTTTTTTTCATTGCCATTGCGACTTTGAACAGTCACTAAATGAATTGTTGTAAGTCAAGGACCACCTATATTGCAAACAACTTTCTGAAACCACCTGTCTCTGGGGTGTTTTTAAAGAATAATTTCTGGTGGAATGGCAGAGGGGTTTTTCATCCAACGAGCATTCCAATCTGTCATTTCTCTCTCGGGAGCTAAAGTATATTCTGAATGTAAATCATGTGACTACAATGGTCATATGTGTGAAAAATGGTCATAAGTCACCGGTATTCACTGAATAACCAAAAAAAAAAAAAACCCCATGAGATTTCTAATCCCCTTTTGGCTTCTATATTAATATGAAACACTTTTTCCATGGTTAGCCCCCTTCCTTATCAGGAGGTAGATGAAACAGATGGAGGTATAGATATTTATGCACACACACACACACACACACACACACAAACACACACACACCCCTCCGTTCCTCCCTATGGAAGAGAAGTTGCCCTCAGAAGTTGTGGGAGCTTCATCACTTGAGACTTTCAAGAAGAGATTGGACAGCCATTGGTCAGAAATGGTGCAGGGTTTCCCGCTTGGGCAGGGGGTTGGACTAGATGACCTACAAGGTCCCTTCCAACTCTGATTATCTGATTACCCCTTCAAATATGTATCTGGATCTGAGTATCCATGTGTGCCTGGTGTATATATTTCATTCAATGCGGGAGCCTTTGTGGGGGATAATCCTAAATATTTAAAACGATCACTCTTGATCTGAAGATGCACACATAACTGTCAACATTCATTAGTATAACTGCTCTGTTGTGTATATTCATTTCAGCTCTTCCTCTCTGATTTTATATCTCATATATATCCCTGAATGGTTTCCAAACAAAAATCAACATATCATCAGCAATCAGACTGATTAAATGCTCCCTTCCTTCAATTTTTACACACTTAAATCTGACATTGCTGGGAATGTTTCTATTGAATGTCAAATTAAAGCAGAACATTTGTTAGAATAATGGTACAACAGAGTTAGAAGGGACCTTGGAAGTCTTCTAGTCCAACCCCTTACTCTAGCAAGAAAGCCTACATCATTTCAGACAAGTGGCTGTCCAATCTCTACTTACAAAGTAGGATCTCTACTTACTCTACTGTTTTCTTGCAGATGTTTCATCATCAGTTCAAGAAGGGGATGGAATTTACAAAAAAGAGGAGGAGGAAGAGGAAGAAGAAGAGGGAGAAGGAGGAGAAGGAGAGGATGAGGAAGAAGAAGAGGAAGAAGAGGAAGAAGAAGGAGGAGGAGGAGAAGGAGAAGGAGAAGGAGAGGAAGAAAGGTACTTTCTGATCTTGGCTATTTTCTTGCAAACATTTCATGACCCAATGCGGTAACATAAACTAGGTGGTAAGGGTTTTGTTTATGTAATCCCACTCCTTCCAAGCACTGATGATGTTGCCTAGTTTGGGTCATGAAACATCTGCAAGAAAACAAGCAAGACCAGAGAGCACCTAGGGTCCCTCAAAAATGAGTTTGTGGCATTCTCCAGTCAACCAAATGCAATGATCTTTCCACTTTTTATTCTTTCTTTCTTTCTTTCTTTCTTTCTTTCTTTCTTTCTTTCTTTCTTTCTTTCTTTCTTTCTTTCTTTCTTTCTTTCTTTCTTTCTTTCTTTCTTTCTTTCTTTCTTTCTTTTTTAACTCTCAACATCTTAGATAAAGTTCAAAAAATTTACATTTCAAAATAAATCATGTTTTCTCCAGCATTTTAATTCCGTAGCTGGGGTGCTTTATATTCAACTTCTATGTCTTTGTACGCTTTGTGACAACTATTTTAAAACACATTTCAGCTTCTAGCAAAGCCTTGCATTCCAACAAGTTCTGTCTTGTCTCATTGACCTTGTTTACATGAGAAATCAGACTAATAAAATATGCCCTATCACAGTTTATCGTGCATGGAAAATGATACGCAAGCTGTGCTTGTATGAAACTATTCCTATATTTATACAACAGGGTCTGGAATAAATGAAGAAGTAGGACAAAGGAGCAATACCAAAAGCAACAAAACCATCTTATCTACGAAAGAATAAACGGAAGCAGTGAGGAGTGACAAAACCATTACTATTCTCCCCAAACAACAGAGGTTGAAGTCAACGTGAGCAGATCAAATCAACCAAATCAAATCAAATCAAAAGAACTATTCAACAGCCCAATGAATCAAATCCCTATAAAAACCAACCAACCAAATCAATAATGTTCTCAGCAGACAAATCACAAAAACAGGAATAACAAGGAAAGCAAAAAGAAAAAAACAATACCTCCTCTTTTTCTGCAGATATCCAAAAAGGCAGGTAGTCCTCCAGTTACAACCATGATCAAACCCAACGTTTCTGTTGAAGTGAAACATTTGTCAAGTGACAAATATTCTTAAGGCGAGGACTAGCTGTATATACACAAACACCAAGTAGCTTGCAAAAGCCAGGATGCAGGTTCATTGATCTACCTATATCTATCCAGACAACCATGGCCACAACTAGAAATTTCATCCTGTGGCCGAAATGGGCCCAGCCCATATGGGCTTAGATCTGATTTTTGGATTGATGAAAGACGAAACCAAAAATCAAACTTTAGAGCAAGGCTCTCCGACCTTGGCTATTTTATTTTTTTTATTATTATTAAAAATAAACTTTATTAAAGATTAAAAAGAAAAATATATACAATACATAGAATACAACATTTTTCATTGCAAATGAAATCAATATACAAATACATAATGAATAAATATAAAACATATATATTTCTAATGAGCTAATACGGTGTGATCTTTTCTTGAAAACAATTTTACTAATATTCATTTCCTATTTTTGGTAAATGCTCTTAATCTAACCACTTTATTTTTCAAATCCTTATCTTTTTATTCCCTGATTTTTATCCTTGATCCATTGTACCATTTTTCCCAAGCTGTACTGTATTTTGAGTCTACATTGTCCCTAAGTTTTGGGGTAAATAGGTACATTTCAGAGCAGTCAAGGACCTTCTGAATTATCAAATTATTTGTTAGCATTTGGTCACCCTGCCAGCATTGTTCCAACGCAATTCTTGCTGCCGTAATTATATGGAGAATTAAATATTTCGTTTCTTTTGTGCAGTCCCCTTTTAACAATCCCAACAAAAATATTTCGGCCTTACATTCTAGCTGGATATTTGTAATTTCTTTTATCCAAATTCTAATTTTTGTTATGTTATATGTTATTATGTTTTGTTTTTGCTATGCTGGCTGAGGAATTATGGGAGTTGAAATCCGTAAGTCTTAAAGTTGCCAAGGTTGGAGACCCCGGCTTTCAAGCATTAGCTCCTTACATAGTAATTAACACCCATTCCATTTCATCACAAAGGAAGCAATTGACACCTAGAAAAACTGGACCATCTCCTTAGCAACCGTCTAACCAAAAACCAACGGCAAGAATCGCACTTTCCCAAAGAAGCACCTTTGACAATCCAGCCATCGTCACCATCCTTCACACAAAAGGCAACCAACATTGGAGTAAAACAGAAGCCCCACCTTATGAATGCCTGAAAAAAACATCTGAAGCAACAAGGTGCAAATGAGCGTGGAGCCTTCTTGGAACTGCTGAAAGGACACCCATTTGCACCACTCAGGCGACCCTGAGGATACAGACAAACCCCCAAGTGGCCGCAACAGCTCTCTAAAAAGGATGCAAATGACCAGCTGCCTGCAAGGAGTATCAATCCTTCCATTCCCCACCATCCAGTCAGCGCGGAAGAAGCTTCTTCAGGATGAGAAGCGAAACGTCTTCAAATAAAAAGCAGAAAGTCCAGTCGCCTCCTCAAAAAGCACTTTTGGGACTGCTTCAAACACATCCCAGTTCTCGATACAAGACTAGGACTCAAGAACCTTGGGTCAACCTGCTCAAAACCTTCAGTCCAACCTGCAGAAGGCAGAAGCAGGAAGAGCTTATGGTTCCCAGGCAAACATGCCTTCAGTTTGCCTTTTTCCAAAATATAGTTATGATTCAGGACAGATTTTTTCCAAAAACGTCTAAAAATTGGCAAATCAACATCTATTGGGCTGTGTACGTCTGAACTGAACTATCTATTTCTATCATTTTTCTTCAGCGGCTCCCTTAATTAGCAACATTACTAACGGTATGAAAACACCTCCTACACATGCAATTATGGGAGGAAGGAACCAAGCCTGGCTTACAGAGAGGAAGCAGCAGATAGAAGGGACAAACTTTTTCAAAGGCCAAAATAATTAATTACCTTCAATATTTTCCAGACAAACAGATGCGATCACTGTACATTTGTCAGCTTAAACCAAAGCAACAGAAAGTAAATAAAATACAATTTTTTAAAACAAACCTCCAAAATCTCTGAATGGAATGGCTTATTGTTGTGTTTCTTTGACTGTCAAAACATGTTGCCTAACTGGTGGGACAGGAAAAAAGGAGGTCCGAAGATGTCTCTGTAGTCATGTGGCCGGCATGACTAGTCAAAGGCGCACGGAATGCTATTCCCTTCCCACCAAAGGAGTCCCTATTTTTCTACTTGCATTTTTACATGTTTTTGAACTGCTAGGTTGGCAGAAGCTGGTGCAAGGAACGGGAGCTCACTCTGTGACACGGTGCTAGGGATTTGAACCGCTGAACTGCCAACCTTTCTGATCGACAAGCTCAGAGTCTTAGCCACTGAGCCACCACATTCCCCAATCATCGGTTAGGATCCCATAAACAATATTTTCTCATGCACGGATGGAATCTCCCTCCAATTGTGAGAGTCTCAGAATATTATTCGGAATATTCAAGATTAAAAATAAAGATGCCAAGTGCATAAATAAATAAATATTACAGGTATGTAATGCTGTATGGCTTACAGCCGAGAGACAAAACCTGGCATCATAGTCACTTCATGCAATCCACCTGCCCCTCTTTCTCTTGTTTGTGGCTAAGAATCTTAGTTATTTTTTTTCTTCATATTTTGCAGTCAGTTAAAATGCGGCAAGGATGAGATTTTGGTACTGAATTCTTAAGCCTCTTATGGTATCACAAAATTTGTCTTCTTCCTTGCTTCTTTTCTTTACTGAAAGAGACACTCAAGAAAGCAGATTTGGTCTACAATCCATTTTAGGAGGATTTTTTTAAAGATAATAGATACAAAGGAGGGGTGCTGAAAATTGTATTAATAAGTGCAATAACACCCCCGGTTCAAAACTGTAGAGGAATGCAGAAATAACCTCAACAAGGGAATAGAGGAATTGTAAGGACAAAGACATTTAACTTCACTTTGATTCTGGCCTCTTTGAGGGAAATTCTGGCAGTCTGTGAGAAAAGGGAGTAGCAGATCCAAGGGGGGGTGGAGTCAAAAGAGCAATCAGCCTAGAATCCCTATGTCGTCATAAGCAAACTAAGTCCAACCTCCTTTGAATTCTATTGTTATCTAATGCCAAGCAGATTGTTCAGAGTATTGCAATGTAAATTCAGCACCAGAAAAGTAAACACAGGTGACTGAGGCTTCATTTAACTTCTTTATAAAAACATAAAGTAAATTTTACAATACCAGTTGTAGATTTCTCCAACATGGAGCAAACTCAAACAGAAGCAGACATGTTACAGGTTCAGAGCAGAACAGCAACTCAACTTCAGCAGACATCAGTTTCATTTTAGTTCAGCAGGCAAGCAAGACACACAGCAGAGGAGAGAAGCAGTTTCATTTTCAATAGACAGACTCAGAGCTTAACATAGCTTCAGAGTTGCAGAGCTTAATATGGAGCCACACCCAGGCTACCTCTAGTTTCAGTTTCCAGTCTCATTGGCTGACTTAGTTGCTCTTCTTTGGCTGACCTTGTTACCATGCTCTATTCCAGCTGATGAATACACTCTGACACAGGTGCTAATCATTAGTTAAGATTCCTAATCTTAACTAATGGGCTGATTAGAAATAACTCCATTTTAATTGGACCTTCAGGTGTGGATCTGATCTTTCTCACCTGACACAGGCTTTCTAAATTCTGTTATCTCCTTTAACCCTTATACCTAAAGCTCCTTGTGGAATCTTTTCCTGATCTGACTGACATCAAAGAGTGAGATGTCTGAATGGTATTTCTTTTTGGTTCAAAATCTGAGGTATATTGTTTACCTTTAGAAGTAAACACAGCACCATATCATGTTGTCATAATATATAGTTTATTCCCCAAAATGGCTAAGATAAATCAACTATTTTATGCAAATAATATTCCATATATAAAAACAGAATATTGTTGCTGATTTTATGAAATGTAAGAATCCTGGATTATAGCTACTTTCATGGATAAACATCATGAAACCCAAGATGACTATTAACAGGGATGCACAGACCATCTCATCCCTCACTGCATTGTTAAGATTCATAGCTTAAAAACTTACCAAAAGGCTAAACAGCTTAATCAGGACTGAGGGCCACAAAAGATGGACTTTGTAGTACCAAAAACGTGGATTTCATAGTATTGTTATATTTGCTAACATACTTATTTTTTTTTAATCTGACTTATTTTTCTCTCTTTCAAAGGAGGTTTTCAAACCAGATTGAAACAGATTGGATTGATTGTTTCTAACATCCCTAAAATGAAATATATAAGTTACAGGATGGGGGAATGTCTGGAAAATGTCTCCTGATGGGAGAAATCTTGTTACTATTGATTGGTCCCTGATTTGTCTCTTCTGGGACCCCAAACAACCTTTTTCCTTATTAACATCTTTCTTTGCATTTTCTTTGATGTCTTCACTATAAAAGGGAATGTAAGATGCTTTCCTCTTTAGATGAGATGATTCCCTTTCATTAGAATATTCTGAATAAATTGTAATTAAATGATCTTCCTGTCTCAGTCTGTCTCGCTGGAAAATGTGGTGAAAGCCAGGTTTGGCCTTCAGGACACTACGAATGTTCAATTTTCTTCCCTGCTGGTACGAACTCACACCTGGAGTGTTTCTGAAGGGCTTCCTGAATTAGCAGGAGCAAATATTTCGTTGAGATTCCTTGAGCCTCTCATTCTGGCACAATATTTAAAGGGGAGGATGCAACCACTTTAAATAATGGAAAGGACAAAATCGGGGCAGAGGTGTGTTGGCACATGGATTCTTTACACCCTGAAATTGCCCTTGTTGCAAAAGGAAGAATTTGGAAAGGCAACAATCATTAATAAACACAAAAGAACTGTTTGCCTCCCAGGGACGCAATCATCCTGGTTTTGCTGTGCCACCGTTACTCAAGCTTGAAGGATAAATTAAAAACCTTAGCTTTCATTTAATTCTAGAGTAATTGTTTCAGAGTTTCTGTGAAATACAGCTTGGGGGTGTTTGCTTTTTATCTCCCTCAGACCAAGTTTTTAAAGACGGTTTCATGAGCAGCTGCCGATCTTGGAAAGTAATAACATTACGAATGAATATTCTAAGCACAATTTGATTTAAAAGCAACAGTATGTTCACACTGAGATTGCTTCTGTGGTTAGAAGCAATCCCGAAGGACTAAGAGGCCTTCTAGTTTGCTTCTAACGAAGGACTAGGGGGGACATGATAACAATCTTGCAATATTTGAGGGGCTGCCACAAAAAAGAGGGGTGTCAGGATTCCAACAGTTGCCCTAATTATATCATGAGCCTCAAGCCAAACTTCCAAAACTTCAAAGGATTTATTAGGAGCGAACATATGGGCATGATCTGCATGAAGCCAATTCTGAGACACGTAATTCACTGCCACCCTTGGCCCTGGTTTCCTCCCACCCCTTTGGGTGCATCATAATTCATATTTTCCAACAAAATACATCCATAGCCAAGAGTCATCAATCACGTTCTGCAATTAGAGATTTGTGGGGCAGAAATTCCAGTCGCTTAGTTACAATCTTTGCAAGATAAGAATGGAATGCACTTTTGGTCCCAAACTGCTGCACTGCTATTTCTAATTTCTCCCCCCTCCCCTTCTGTTCATGGCAACACTAAACCAAGCATAGAAATGTTTTTATGAGTTGACAAGGGGGTCAAGTTATTCCCCAAAGCACCAGAAGGCAGAACAAGAAGCAATGGATGGAAACTAACTAGGGAACAGTTTGCACTCAGAAGTTGTGGGTGCTCCAACACTGGAGGTCTTTCAGATGAGACTGGACAGCCAATTGTCTTGAAATGATAGGTTGGACTAGAAGACCTCCAAGGCCCCTTCCAGCTCTATCCTGATTGATCGAAGATAGTTATTTGCTTTTTCTTGTGTGACAAGTCAAAGATTTCAACACTGAAGTGTTGTATTCATAGAAGTATTTGCAAATTTGAATTCCTCTACGGTCCCTGGGCTGGTTTTTCTTAGAACTATGCAGCTGTGTGCCAATGACATGAGTGAGACTCAGGTGTACCCCCTAGACACATCCTCCCTCCAATGTTTCTATATCACACCTTGCTACTTAGATCCAGGTGTGTCCTCAGGATACGGGAGGGGGAAAAACAGTCAGGATGGCGACCACAACAGTGTGATCAAATCTTACCTGTTTTTTAATTTCTATTTTAGACCACACCCTGCAGACACCGCTGAAGCCTTATTTTTTATTTATTTGTGTTCGTTTGTTTATTAATTAAATTTGCTTGCTGCCCCTCTCGCTGTTAATCTGTACAGAATCTACAAACATAGTTTGGGCAGGTAAAAATTCAGTGGGTGTACTTTTCCATTTTGGCTTTGCTCTTTGCCTTCTACATCTCAGAGGCTCAGCCAACAAGAATCAGCAATGACCATTAGTGCAACTGCACCACGTTTGCCTCGTGCAACCTCAAGTTGTGGCTTTGACCTTAAAAGGACACACAATGGCCAATATGACCAATGCCCCGTGAACGAACCTCTGCAGATGGCAAAGCTCATGTCTTCCTGAACAATATGAACAACTACTGTAAAACGGTTGCAACTGATATTTAAATGCCAGGGATTGTTGATGCGACTAGAAAAAAAAATAAACAAATTTTATTGACGAACAAGGGAAGGATCCCCTGGCCTCTGAGCTGGTTTAATCAATCTTTCTCCTAATGTGACAGGACCCTTATCTTCTTTTCTCAAGAATAACTTTTTCTAGCATCAGGACATCAAGAAGGAACAGGTTTGTATACTTTTCAACCTAAAATGTTGGCTGCACGTACTTTAAACACTGGATGCATCCTGGAGAAGTGACTCAGACCTATTTATCCAGCTGCTCGCCATTTCTTCTTCCACAGAATCTAAACTGACATGCTATTTATCATCAGACAGATGGGCATTTCAAGGGGAGAAAAAAACGAAGAGACTGTAACTTCCAAGGGAACAACTATGCTAACCAGGTTTATTTTTCATAAAGTGTATTGGCACCGCAAAGATAGCAGCAATTATTCACTGAACCATACAAAGTAAATGCAAATGCCCAATTATAATTGATGTATGCATTTGAAGGTCTCCTGGTTTATTGAACCAAATGGAAATGTAGCTAGATTCATTTATGTAGCCATGTCAGGGAATTGTGGGGGTTCCTTTAAATGCTTATATCGTGGGAGGAAAAATAGGAGCAGGTCTCCTGAAGTGAGTCTCTTAACTCTTTTCCAGTTGTTGTTTTCGACCCAAAGGACTATTGTTTATACAGCAGCTCAGCAGCTTTGGGTCTGGAAGTCTATCAGCCACCAGGAAAGCTCTTCCAAAATTTCATGACAGTAAAGAAGCTTGGAAAGAAAGATCAAGTATATCTTGATGTATAGGGGGACCGGAGGCTAAAACATATAAAGAACAGTCGCTGGAATTTCATTCTAGTCTAATGAAAAGAAGGAACAGGGGTGACATGATAGTAGTCTTCCAATATCTCAGGGGCTGTCCCACAGAAGCGGGAGTCAATTCTCCAAAGCACCTGAGGGCAGGACAAGAAGCAATGGGTGGAAACTAACCAAGGAGAGAAGCAACCTAGTACTAAGGAGAGATTTCCTAATGGTGAGGACAATCAACCAGTGGAACAGAAGTTGCCTTCAGAAGTTGTGGCTGCTCCCTCACTGGAGACTTTCAAGAAGAGACTGGACAGCCATTTGTCTGAAATGGTATCATTTTGGAAGTATTTAGCAGTGTTGTGACTGACAGGATATAAAGAAGACAACCATGAGCAAAATTTGAGAAGTGCGTTATTTATTTATTATTGTTCAATTCCACTTCTGGGCTGCTCAACTCCAAACAACTCAGCAGAGCTTCAAAATATTAGAAGAACAAGTACACAAAACCATCCATAGAACAACCACTGTTCAAAGGAACAAACCCTTCTGTCTATATTGTCCATCCATCCATCCATCCCAGAGGTCTCCAAACTTGGCAACTTTAAGACTTGAGGACTTCAACTCCCACCCAGAATTCTCCAACCAGCTATACTATGTTGGCTGGAGAATTCTGGGAGTTGAAGTCCACAAGTCTTAAAATTGCCACGTTTGGGGACCCCGATCCATCCTAACACAAGGCCTGACAGAAGAGCCAAGCTTGATGAAGAGCAACCATGTGAAAACTAACCCTACCATACACAAAAGAGGTGGCAGAATTGGCAGCCAGAATTCTCCAACCTCTAGGAAAAGCAGTAGTCCACAAACTCACAGCTACACTCTGCTAGGAATTATCCAGAACCAAAGACAAGATACTGAAGGATGAAAGAAATACAATGTCACCTACAAAACTAACTGTAAGAATTGCAACCCATTCTACATGGGACAAACATCATGCCAATTTAAAACCAGAATCCATGAATACCAGCTGGCAGTCAAGCACCACAGTCCCATATCCCTAATCTCAACCTACCCATGGGCTGTATACAGCCCACAATGTGGTCAGATCCAGCCCAATGGGCCCTCCTGGAAAATGTAAAGAGCCGTCCTGCATCACTTTGGCCCGGTCTATCCAGTGGGAAGAGGAAACATGCCAGCAGATTGGGGAGTGGCATCAAGTTGGCCACACCCACCCAGTCGGCCATGCCCCCCCGGCCCCTCGAGGTCAATCACAGCCCTGATATGACCCTAAATGAAATTGAATTTGACAACCTTGGCCTATACTGACACCAAATAGCACCAATTTGATTGGGGCAACGCAAAAATCTTTGACCACGCCATGTTTGTGAGTCCATCAAAGCCTGGCACTTGACTAGGGATTCCATCAACAGACACATTGACCTACAACCAGGCTGGGAACCCCTCAGAATCCAAAACAACCACACAGCCAACCCTCAACAGCATGGACCATCAACCAACTCACATAATCCCCTCAACCAGGGGTGGGTTTCTACTGGTTCTGTCCACCTCTGTAGAACCAGTAGCTCTGAAGAGCAGCAGACACAAAACCGGTTCTATGTCTGCTGATGTTTTTGCCCACCCACCCACCTGGGCTCTTACCTGACCTTTATTTCCTGATTTTTTCAACTTCAGCTGCCGTGCAAGGCACAGCTGCAGTTAAAAAAGCAGGAAAAGAGGGCTTTTTGAAAGGCTGCATGCAGCATGTTGATGACGATTTACAGACACCCGATGGCAGTGTGCAGGGAAGCACATCATAAATCACCGAACCTCATAAATGACCGAACTGGTAGTTAACCCTGTCGGATCCAACCCCTGCCCTCAACCAATGACCCCTTAGATTTCTATAGTTAAAAGAATAAAATAGAATAGAATAGAGAATAGGAGAGAATAGAAAATAGACTAGAAAATAGACTAGACTAGGATAGAATAGAATAGAATAGAATAGAATAGAATAGAATAGAATAGAATAGAATAGAATAGAATTCTTTATTGGCCAAGGGTGATTGGACACACAAGGAATTTGTCTTGGTGCAAATGCTCTCGGTGTACATAAAAAGAAAAGATCAATTCATCAAGAGTCAAGAATCATCAGGTACAACACTTAATAATAGTCATAGGATACAATAAGCAATCAAATCAAAAAATATTATTATAAAATAAATAAACGTGTTTCTGAAATTTTATTTATGTAAGAATAGTTGAATTAATTGATATGAGATATCACTTTCGCTTAAAGAAATACTATATATATCTTACATAATAATTGTGTTGACTATTCAACAACTCTTTATATTCCTAGTTTCATGAATCATTTTTTTTCTTTCCACTCAAAAATTTATTCCAGAAATGGATGTGATACTATAAATACAAAAATCCCTTTCTTGCAAAATGTACTTTCCTCCATGGTACATTTGTAGATGATATATAAATAAAATAAATGTGCATTACTCAGCAATTCCCATTAGAAAAAAAAGAAGCATTCCTTTTAGTAATTTAGTTTTTAAAAAGGATGCCTGTAGATGAAATTCAATCCATACACTTTCCCAACTAGATGCAAGGTCTTTGAGAAGAATAATTTATTTTTTTTAATGCCCTTGAAGCAGAGAGAAAGCAATTCCTCTTTTAAATCATTTAGATTTAGTTTCTGTGAGAAAGAAGACAATGATGGTTGCTTAATCAATTTTTTAAAGCATGCAGCAGTCACTGCTTGAAATTTTAATTCAGTTAAGGCTTCTTCAAACTCAGCTCAACTATGGTTGATTTTATGAACTCCTCATGGGCATATTTGTGAATTTTCTTGGCAGCAACATGGAAGTGATTTGTCATTGCTTTCTCACAATGAACCTTTCAATTTCAAAGTCTAGATCCAAGCTGAGGAATTCCTAATACCTCCCCATTTAAGCACTGTCCCAAGATCAAACAATCCACTTGCAAATTTAAGTATGTAGTCGGATGCTATCCTATCGGTTCTGGATCATTCCATCCACACTGCATATGGTAGCATTGTAGAATAGTAATAGCTCTTAGACTTATATACTGCTTTATATTGCTTTTATAGCCCTCTCTAAGTCTTACAGAGTTGGTCTCTTGCCCCCAACAATTTGGGTCTTCGTTTTACCCATCCTGGAAGGACGGAAGGCTGAATCAACTTTGAGCCAGTCAGGATCAAACTGCTGGCAGTGGGCAGGGTCTGCAATCCTGCAGTCTAACTATGCCACCACAGCTATAGAAGGGAATCACCATTGCTACTTCAGGGGCCATCTCATCCTACTGCCCTCCCCATGCTAGCAGAGGAGGCATGCTGCAGGTGCTTTCAGCCCAATTATTCTGGCTGGCAAGATCCAGGAGAAGGGACTTCCCTGCCATTGCACCTGTGGAACATTTTGCCTTCGGTGTGAGGTTGGGCCCCGACCCTCCTTGGCCTTCTTGAAGACCTTAAAGACCTGGTTCTGACAATTGGCTTGGGGCCCCAATGAGGAAACAATGGGATGATTGATTGATTAGCAACAGACCCCACCTCCTGCCCTCATCCTGTTTCTGCCTTTCCTATCTTTTAATCAGGACATCGTCTTTGGAAGATCCAATCTGGGGCCATCACGGAGACCCAGAAGTTTACTCTCCTGACCAAGGCTTCCCAAGATCGTAGTTAAGCACACGCTTAGTCCAAACAACTGTTTTATTTCAATACTGGGAATTATGTACATTCCCAGCCTGTAATGAGTCCCAAACAGTCCTTCAAGATAAGCACCCACCCTTCTCTCCTTTGAACTGCTGCCAACAACTAGAGTACCAAATGAACTGTAAAAAAAACAACAAAAGTACATAGTCCACACAGAGCTTCAAGGAATAATC
Organism: Bungarus multicinctus; assembly: GCA_023653725.1. Lineage (NCBI taxonomy): Eukaryota > Metazoa > Chordata > Lepidosauria > Squamata > Elapidae > Bungarus > Bungarus multicinctus. The sequence goes on from CM042849.1 coordinate 54,188,123, forward strand.
CGAACAGAGTGAATGACTTTGCTTCCTGCAATGGTTTCATCATCTTGGCCTGTCCTTTATATCTTATGGGAGGGGCCTTACTCCCTAGTCACCCATTTTGTCTCAGCTGCTCTTGCCTTCTAGCAGCTCTGCACACACGTGCACTGGGAACAGGCTCCCCTTGTTCCTCTGCCTCACTGCTACCAGACTCTGGAGGCTCCAGAGGTAGCACCCCACTCCCAGATGATCCTGGCCCCATCCCTGTATCGGTCACAGGACCGTCATCTGAGTTCTCTCCAGACTCCCGCACTGGTCCCCTTTCTTCCCCACTTCCGATTCCCCTGCTGTCTGCATCGGCTGCTGGCGAACTACAACATTTACTCTTCTGAGCTTCCGGACTTGTGCTGGAGCCCATCTTCTTCTTCAGGGAATTCTGAGGCTCCCCAAGCTGATTTTTGAATTCGTGACCTGATTCAAAAATTGGGTGGATTTTTTGTTCGCCACCCAAGGAGCATTCGCGACCCGAGGTTCCACTGTATATATAGCTTTTACCATTCATAATTAGCCTCTAAATTTTATAAATAAATACATAAGTACATAAATAAATACATAAATAAGTACATAAATAAATACATAAATAAGTACATAAATAAATACATAAATAAATACATAAATAAATAAATAAATACATAAATAAATATATAAATAAATAGCATTTGGGGGGATTTTGTTTTCAACTAGAGAAAAGAAGGACTTGGGGGCATGATAGCAGCATTCCTGTATTTGAGAAGCTTCCACAAAGAGGAGAGGGTCAAATTATTCTCCAAAGTCCCAGAAGGCAGGACAAGAAACAAAGGATGGAAACTAATTCATTGAGAGAAAACAAACCTGGAATTAAGGAGAAACTTCCCAAGAGGGAGGACAAATAACCAGTGGAACAGAAGTTGCCTTCAGAAGTTGTGGGTGTTTCATCACTGGAGATTTTTAAGAAGAGACTGGACAGCCACTTGTCTGGAATGGGATAGGGTCTCCTGCTTGAGCAGGGAGGGTTGGACTAGATGACCTCCAAGATCCCTCCCAGCTGTATTCTGATTGATTGAACTTCCCTGCCAAGTCATCAGATCAGAAACTCTCTCGAGGTTCTCCATCTAAGGACCAAACAGGCTAATCTGCTTTCTCCCCGAACCCAATTAATTAATCTGATATGAAGTTATGCTTTGCTTGGAGGAAGACTAATGGCATTTTAAAATGAACACCTACTGACTTTCTGCACTTCCAAATGATTCTCAAGTATCTAGTAGGATTTCCAAAATCTGTAAATCTTGCAGAGAAGACATAGTTGAAGCACACACTTATCTTCATGTGTGCTACATGAAAAGTAAGAGCCGTGGTTTGGCTGGACAGTCCGTTTTCCTTCAATCTAGGTTAAAAGCTTATTTTAGAATAAATTACATGCATGCCAATGCTATTCACATAAGATGTGGTTTTCACCTGTGATTATGTACCTTTTCATTCCTTTGCTTTGGAAAGCAACTGCAGATGCAGGTGAAAGCGTTAATATAAAATGTTTCTGCTCTATCTGTTTGGACAATATAAGAAAAGGATGTCAAAGACAGTCAGTCAGTGGGGATTTCAAAAGAAAATGACTGAACAAATTAAATTTCCCTCTAGTCTACTGGGGGAAAAAAAGATATCCTTCACCAAGAAGGCCCAAGGTAAAATAAGATTTCTGGTCATTCTGTCTTAGATTAGATAATGAGTTTTTTTTTTGATCTGGATAATCTAAATGTGATCAAATGTGATTATTATTTTTTTTGAAAGATAAATTGGGATAAATTATTAAGAAGAACAGACAGATGTTGTAAAACTTTTGTATTCTTCACATTCCTGTCTGGAAATTGGCAACTGGATTTGTTTTCTGTTTTTGCTTTAGACTTCAGGATACTTGGATAAACAGCAAAACGTTTCAAATATAAAAAGAAATGAAGTCCAGTCACCATGGCTTCCAGACAAACTTCTGGAATCTTCCTCAACATATTATCATGTTCCTGTTTTCTGCTACCACAGAGCAGACTCTGAAAATGGCCTGGAAAGAAAGGAACTCGAAATACAGATACCTATGAGTGGTGAGGTGACCCTCTCGCCTCACAATCAGGAGGCTGTGAGTTCAGTAGAGGCAGATATTTCTCTCTCTGGGCACAATGAGAATATATCTGCTGAACAAAACTCCTCATTGACAACAGGAAGAGCATCCGGCCAGTAAACACTCAGCTCCATTCAGTTGCCCCGACTTTACCCACAAGGGATTTTGGGAACATTAAAAGATGATGAGATCCCGACAGATAAGAAGGTAATTAAGAAAATACTAGAATGTGCAGAAATGAATAGACTGATGCTTACTATTAAGGACAAAGAAGAAACTAAATGCTTTTTGACATGGGACTCATTTTATCAATGGCTAGACAATAAAAACAGAAGAAAGGGACACAAAAAGGATAAATGTTAAAATGGAAATTGGTTAAAAAAGACAAACAAAATATTATTGTTACAGTGGTACCTCTACTTACGAAATTAATTCGTTCCGGAAGCCGTTTCGTAACCTGAAAATTTCGTAAGTAGAGGCACATTTTACCTGTAAATGTCCTAATCCGTTCCAAGCCCCCAAACTGTAATTCTTTGTTCTTACTTCCTGCTTTGCTGGATTGCTAGCGCGAGACTGAGAACGCGGCGCGGTGCGTGCGCACAGATCCCTCCTAGCCAATGGGATGCCAGGAAGATAACCAATGGCAGCGCAGCTCGGACGCGCCATTTTCCAAGAAAGCCTTTCGTATCTTGAAACATATTCGTAGGTAGAAACGATATTTTCTTGAAGATGCGTTTCGTAACCTGAAACTTTCGTAGGTAGAGGCTTTCGTAAGTAGAGGTACCACTGTACTACAGTATTAATGTTATTGTGATAAATGTCATTGTAAACATCTTGATTATGATTGCCAAAAAACAACTGTACCCAGACAACACACTGTTTGATTGATATGGAAGTTTTATATATTATATTAATAAAACAAATAAAACTTTTTTTAAAAAGATGATGATTTCTTCACAAAACTTATAAGTAATTTCTATTGCCACAGGATATGGTGGAAAACACACAATTTAGTGTAAAATCCACTCCACCATCCACCATCATACTGATGTATAAAGGTTTGAAATAGCATTATATTATTATCCTAGATTATTTATTATTATTACTATTATTATTATTAATTTATTTTTCAAATGTCACAAACATAGAAGCTTCCTTTGCAAAATCTTGGCAGCTTGTATTGATTTAACTAAATAAAAGCTAGTTTTCCTACAGATTTTGGAGGATTCAATAATTCGATTGGATAAGTTGAGTTAGGTTTTTGGACAACTTCTTTGGTTAAAAATAGCTTGTACATGAAGTAGATGTTTAGGGGGGGAAAGAATAAACTTTATCACATTTATTTGAACATGACAGCTATGATATAACAGTTCACATTAGCCCAACATGAAATAACATTGCGCCATAAATTACATGAGATAATTTCTTCAGTTTGTTCTAATGAGGAGTAGAAATTTAATAGATTGCAATTTCTTCAATACTGGAGAACTATGAAGGATGATGGCTAAACAATATGGCCAGCTAATGTTAGAAGATAAAGGGGGAAACTTCATGTCTATGAAGATTCTCCATTATTCAAGTCATGGTTTTCCCAAAGATGCTTTTTTTCAAGAGGCAACTGGACTTTCTTTGGTATTCCTTGAAGATGTTTCACTTCTCATCCAAAGAACTGAAGAAGCTTCTTAGATGAAAAGTAAAACATCTTCAAAGAAAAACCATTGAAAGTCCAGTTGCTGCAGCCATGGGACAGCCATGACCTGGATGATGGAGAATCTCCATAAATATTTGGAGAGAGGGAAATTTTGCTCAGCAAAGTTTATATCTCCATTAACATTTTGTAGTGGCTCAGCTAAGCATCCGACACCTGGTCTTAACACCTTAACATTGGTAACTCCACTGTCTGCAGCCTAGTGCAGAAATACATTATTTGTTTTTCAAACTGCAAAAATACATACAAATATTTAAATAGGTTGAACAATGCACAAGATTTCTTCTGGTTAAGACAAGACTTATCCAGGTAGATCACCTTTTCTCCTACTTCTGAAATCTTGTTTGATTTCACAGGCTAATCTGCAGGCCTACCATGAATTGCCTTGAGGTTCCCCATTCAAGTACAGGAGGTTCTCAACTTATGACGACAATTGAGCCCAAAATGGATGTTGCTGAGTGAGAAATTTGTCAAGTGAATTTTGCCCCATTGTACGACTCTTCATGCCACATTTGTTAAGTGAATCACGCCGCATCTGAGAAGTTAATAACACGGATGTTAAGTGAACCTGGCTTTCCCAGAAGTTTGGACAGAAGATTGCAACATGTGATCATGCAACCATCATAAATGTGAGTCAATTGTCAAGCATCTTGTTCTGACCAAGGCTTCCTGAGACAGTAACAATCACACTCTTAGTCCCAAAATCCTCTTTTTAATTATTTCAACAGCTGTGAATTATAGGCATTCACAGCCCATAATGAGACCCAGTTTGTGAATAGTCCAACAGAAGTTCTGCCACATTCCTTCAGGATAAGGCTGATAAGCACCCACCTTTATCTCCCTTGAAATGCTGCCAGAGACTAAATTGCCCATTAGCTGTACAAGGCAAATGGAGCACAGTCAGCACGGAGCTTCAGACTCTAAACTGACCAGAACAAACAACATTGCTTCCTGCAAAGGCTCCTGTCCCTTTGCTCCTCCTTTATGTCTTATGGGAGGGCCAATCACCTCCAAGCCTTACTCCCAAGTTGCCCCCTTTGTCTTAACTGTTCTTGCCTTCTGGCAGCTCTGTGCAAGCTCACACTGGGAACAGGCTCCCCTTGTTCCTCTGCCTCGCTGATGCCAGATTCTGGAGGCTCCAGGGTTGGCACCTAACTCCCAGATGGCCCCGTCCCCATCTCTGTGTCGGACGCAGATCCCTCGTCTGAGCCCTCCCCAGATTCCAGGACTGGCCCATGTTCCACCCCACTGTCCGACTGCTGCCAGCTCTGCAGGCTGTCAGCAGACCACAACATACCCAAATATAAATCACATGATTGTGGGAATGCTGCAATGGTCATAAGTGTAAAAAAATCATCATAAGTCTCTTTTTTCAGTGCCGTTGTAACTTTGAATGGTTACTACCATGAACTGTTGTAAGTAGAGGACTACCTGTACTAAAAAGGTCCAATTCTGCATGGAGCTGGACGCTGTACTACAACAGCTTTTTAAGGAAACGTCTTCAAATTCTCTCCCCAAGAAAATATGGAGAGGACAAAGGAAACAGGGGGAGACAGATTGGGGTCAGAGGTAGCAAAACAAGCCCACCTTCCCATCAGAAGTCTAAGTAAAATACATGAGGAGGGTCAACTCATATGCCGGGCCATAGATGTGTGCACATGCGTGTAAATGTGTGCGCGAGAGAAGGGAAATGGAGTTCTCCATAGGTCACAGCTAGCTGATTGTGGCTCAGAAATTCATCGCAGAGTCTCTTATATTGTAGGTGATAATCTTGATTCCACGATGGACCTTGGGGCCGTCTCAGCCCCCTCCATTTCATTCTGAATCGCTTCGCCACTGGAAGAAGGGTTAGCAGGTTTTGCCCAAGTCACCGGTACATGAAATGAACAATTCTATCATTATCTCATAGTCAATTGGATCTATTTTTAGAACCAAATGGATTTTGTGTATGAGTTTGTGTGTGGGCATTTTCCAGCTCTGCATAGAATGAAATTGTTTGCATTGTTTTTTAAAAAGCAAACTTGGAGAAGAACATTAAATAGAGACATTAAGTCTAGTAACTTTGAGGTTCGGCTATTTTATTCTTTCAGGAGCCATTCCCAACTATAAAAATGCTGCTTCGACAGGCTTCCTTCCAACAAATGTAAATTATTTCCTCCCAAACTCAACAAATAACCCTGGATTTTTCTTTGGAGCCAAGATCTTCCTTTGACCAAAGTCACTGCAACACTGTTTTTAGCTTTCATGAACATTTGCAGGGAGCTGATTAACTAATTAAAAAAAATTAAATACATGGGATACAACAATTGGGTAATAAATCCTCATTTCCCCAACCATTTGAAAAAAATATTGACATATTTTTTTCAGAAAACCCTTCGATTTATCTATCTACTTAGATTTGGATGAGGTATATCTTCTCCATTGTACAATAATGTGGGAGCTGAGCTGGGGCAATGGCTCATGTGCCATAGGTTTGCCATCACAGTGATATTCTGATGTATTGATCAAGGAAGTTCATGTTATGGTTGGTAGAATGCAATATTGTAGGTGAACTCTGCTCACAGCATGGAGTTCAATCCTGACTGGTTCAAAGTTGACTATTGCTAGATCGATTTATCTATCTATCTATCTATCTATCTATCTATCTATCTATCTATCTATCTATCTATCTATATTCTATCTATCCATCCACCTATCATCTATCTGTATGCAACAAAATTGCATTTAATGTATGTTGTACTATACTCTCAAAGTGACAATAAAGTTATTCTAAGTCTATCTATCTTCCTCCCTCCCTTCCTCCCTTCCTTCTGTGATGGTGATTAGAAGGCAGCATTGCAGGCAAACTCTGTCCACTGCCAAGAGTTTGATCCTGACAGGCTCCAGGTTGACTCAGCCTTCCGTCCTTCCAAGGTCAGTAAATGAGGACCCAGATTATTGGGAGCAAGAGGCTGACTCTCTGTAAACCGCTTAGAGAAAGCTATAAATCCCTGTGAAGCAGTATATAAGTCTAAGTGCTATTGCTAGTACTTCCTTCCTTCCTTCCTCTCTCCCTCCCTTCTTTCTGTGATGATGCAGTGGTTAGAAAGCAGTGTTGCAAGCAAACTTTGCCCACTGCCAAGTGTTTGATTCTGACCGGCTCAAGGTCGACTTGGCCTTCTGAGGTCAGTTAAATGAGGACCCAGATGATTGGAGGGCAAGAGGCTGACTCTGTAAACCTCTTAGAGAGAGGGCTGGAAAGCACCGTGAAGCTGTCTATAAGTCTAAACCTTCTACTCTGACTATTAAAGCCCATACCAAGAAATCACTATAGGCTGCCTTAGGGTGGGATAACAAAGCCAGCCCACTCCCACTTATGCTCCGGAAGGACATTTCTCTTCTTAAACTTGGTTTAGAAAGACTCTTGCTCCAGAGTCTGACTGAGATGCAACACAAAAACCTGCAGTTGGTTTTGTCCTGTCCTGTTTTGTTTCCTGAATGCTTCATCCATAAAAAGGCGGAAAAAAACCAATAATGTTACTTGCCTCCATCCAAGATTTAAAGAACCAGACGGTGCAAATAATAATCCAATAATCATTGATGTGCATTGCCACAGGGAGATTGGAAGTGGCAAGGACCTTTTTAGCTTCTGGTTAATTGAGCACATCTGCAGACAGATTTTGGGTTGAGGGAACATTCTCAAATGAAAGTGAGATTTCTCTTTTGATACCTAAGAGGGATTTAAGAATTTCGTACCCACAAAAGTCCTGGAACATTCCATTTCAATGTAAACCAGGGGTAGGCAACCCATGGCTCCAGAGCCACATGAGGCTCTTTTGGCCCTCTGCTACGGCTCCCTGTTGGCTGATCCCACCCCTGTCTGGCTCTGCCCCTCCCCTCTCTGTCACTCCTCGCCTGGCCTGATAAGGTTAAGGGTGATGGTGGGAGACTCGCTCCATATTCCACAGCGGGAGGTGACTGGGTGGGAGTGAGTGATGTTGAGTTGGCTACCCACCACCCAGTCACACCGGTTGATAAATTATTGGCTCCCGGTGTTTTCTTTTCTGTGGGAAATGAGTCCAAATGCCTCTTTGCAGTGGTGGGATTCAAAAATGTTACTACCAGTTCTGTGGGCATGGCTGGGGGTGTGGCTAGGGGGCATGGTCATGTGACTAGGTGGGCATGGCTTTTTTTCTTTTTTTCTTTTTGCATCAATCCCCCCCCCCCATTTTTGGGGCCTCCTAGGCCTCGGAGAAGCTTCCTGGGGGTGCATTTTTGCTCCCAGAAAGCTTCCCTGGGGCTCAGGAAGGAAAAAAATGGAGCATAGGGGGGCACAGTCCCCCACTTAATTTTGGGGCCTCCTTGGGGCCCAGGAAGGCAAAAAATGGAGGGGGGCAGATGCTTAGGAACTAACTTGTACTTACGAAGCAATAAGTAAGTGAGGGGAATCCCGGCACAGCTGATTGTAGGAACAGCTGATTGTCGGAAAGGAAAAAAAAGAATTACCTTAAGTGTGACTGAGTGGGCTAGCGTCAGGCAAGTGGGGTGAGTGAGCATCGGGTGAGCCACTGGGTCAGGGGTGTGGTCAGCCAGAAGTTACTACCAGTTCGGTGACCCATGCCAAATCCTTGCAACCAGTTCGCTTGAACCGGTGCGAAGCAGCTGAGTACCACCACTGGCTCTTTGACTGTTTAAGGTAGGTTGCAGGCCCCTGAGATAAACCCTCCTACATTAACAAAGCAAAGAAGAAAAAGCAGGACAGGCGGGCCGAAGAGAATTAAAAGACAGGAAGTAAGAAAAGGGACAAGAGAAGAAAATCTAGATACAGGTAGTCCTCGACTTATGACCACAATTGAGCCCAAAATTTCCATTGTTAAGTGAGACTGTCGTTAAGTGAGTTTTGCCTCATCGTACCACCTCTGCTTGTCAGAAGGTTGCAAAAAGGGGATCAGGTTACCCTGGGACACTGCAACCGTCATAAGTACAAGTCAGTTCCCAAGCACCTAAATTTTGATCACGTGATCATGGGGATGTTACAATGGTCGTAAGTGTGAAAAACAGTCATAAGTCACTTTTTTCAGTGCCTTTGTTACTTCAAACGGTCACTAAGCAACCTGTTGTAAGTCGAGGATTATCCATAGTTGTAGCGGACCCCAAAATAACTCATTATATGCGTGCACACTGTTGCAAATCATCCTTGCTGGTGTCACTGATTCATATATATTACTATCTGATTATCACTTACTCAAACCGATGCCTTGAGGATCTATGGAAACCAAAAGGCTTCAATAATTTTATTAACTAATACAATGAGAGTTACTTAAATTTGATAAATGTGATAGAGATTACTAATATTGTTAGTATGAATTGGATCAATATGAATGATACTTACAATTAATTTTGTTTACATACATAAAGGAATGTTTAGATTGAACAAGAAAGGCATAAATGAAGACAGAGATAAAGGTGAGGGTTTTTTTTTTAGTTGATATGTGTGTCAACTTTGGAACCCATATCGAGACCAGATGCTGCCACATTTTGAGCCAGGGAAAGTGGGAGGGGGAATTCCTTGGAGTGTATATAGTTAGACATAATAACATTATTTTTTTAATTCAAGGTCAGGTTGTTTTGCGCATAAGTGAGGGGAAGTCCCAAGTTGGGACGGATGGTGATTGGGTCATGGGATGTGATGATGGGTGCAGGGGGTAGATTTGTAGTTTTTACTTATTGCAAGGAAACCTGGAATTTTCAGATTCGGGATTCCTCAGATGTGCCAGTTACTATCCAAAATAAAAAGAACTTTTGAGAAGATGCCTAACTCGGAGTTATTGATTGGAGTGGAGGTTTGGTGAAACGCTGACATTATACTTAAACAATATAAGGAGGGTTATTTAAATTTGACAAATGTGATAGAGATTACTAATATTGTTATGGATATGAATGATACCCAGAACCAACTCTGTTCACACACAATATGGATGTATATTGGAAATATATATATATATATTTTAAAAAATTATTTACTTGGCATGTTGATTTCAAGTAAGGAAACTTAGTTGAAGTTTCTATCAAACCTTTTTTTTTCAAGAGAAAATGGTACACCAGGTAGAAAACGATTAGATGTCGCAATAACCCTGTTACACCTTTGCTCAAAAAAAATTATACAGAAATCTCACATATACTACAGACATACTAAAGATGCTTTAAAGCAACCCAGGCAGAGGTTGGAGCAGTGAGAAGTTCACTTCACAAGGATCATAAAACACCTTCTCTACAGGCCTCTGCTTTCTCTACAGAAGAACAGACACAAAATGGTCTCACTAAACAACTGGTTGCAACTTGAGAACTACCTACGTATCTGGTTCGCCAGTTTTTAATGGATACTTTTCATGGGGGATGAAATCAAAAATGGAATCTTATTTAAAGTTCAAGGAAACAGTGACTCTTTCTCTGTGGACATGAAATTCGAATAAGTGAAACTGGAGATATAAATTAGCTTACAAACTCTGCTTTGTAACTTCTTTGAACTAAATATATTAAAGAACCACAATAAATATTTCCAAGAACTGTTTTTTTTTCTTTTGTAGATGTACAGAGAGTTAAATATCATCCACAAACAGAATTGTTGCTGATATTTCCAACCCCCCCTTCAGTCTTTTGACCAAATGGATTCTTCATTTGTGCAGGTGATCTTTTAATGAATGAATTACACAATCTAAATATATAAAAGCGAAATATCCGTCACGCATCATCACAAAATCTCCAGAACCACAAAGCCTACAAACTTGAAATTTGGCATCTATGTTCCTCTTGGCTTCTAGGGGCTCACTAAGAAAGGATTTTTCCAAATGATCGTCGGAGCATTTAGAGTATTTCCTATATTATTATTATTATTGTTGTTGTTATTATGCTCTGATGCTAAGGAGTTCTGCTCCCACTCCCCACCTGGAAAGAAATCTCTTCCAAATGCAAAACACAAGCAGAGGAGAGGAGTTTCAGTTTCACAGCACCAAGCAGCTTTAGCACAGAACAGTTGAGCTAAGCCACGTGCAGGCTCCTTGCTGTCTCCTTCTTGCTCACACAGCAAATACTGTTTCGGTTTCCATACAGCCCTCAACTCTCTCACACACTGACACAACGCTATCTAGATGAATACTGATGGAAGCTGGGAGGCAGAATTCCCCCCCCCCTTATTTTCCAGCCCCAAAATAAGCCCAACCACATAGTTTCATAGCGAAGCACGGGTATCTAGCTAGTTAATGAATAATCATGTAAAGGTTGATAAGAGATCCCATTTAACCATATTAAGTCTGAAATTAAGGTAGAAATAGCAGCCCTCTTTCCTAAGCGAGAGGAGGACAGTGTCTAGGGTTGTGCTATGCATTCATTATTTAATTGCAGCTCGATTCTTGTAATAAGCATTTTTATGTGTATTTTTACCACATATTCTAAGTAAGATAAAGCGAAAGAGGCTGCATCCTGTTTTCATTTATCGATCCTTCAAAATGCACGATCAGCTAGACTTTTCCTGACAGGGAAGAGTTCTTGGGGCTGAATTTATTGTCTTAATTATCTTTGGATAGCCACCTTAAACACATTTGGGGAGATAAAAAAACACTTTGGCAAAGACACAGATTTCACTTCCATTCTCCTTAAACCATAACACTGGGCTTAAATGGTCCATTAAGGCACAATTTTTATTTGTTTGTTTATTTGTTGGTTGCCTTGGCTGCTGAAAATGGAACAGAAATCAAAGAAACAAACCCCTCCAGTGATCATCCTTCAATTCTGCCAATGCCTTAATTACTTTTTCCCTCCTTCTGACACCGCTGGAAAGAATCAACTATATCGCAGCCATTTGTCTGATAACTGGAAGCTAAACTCCAGTTTAGCTAAACAGAAACCTTTCCTGTTTAATCGTAATCCCAGAATAAGATAAGGACAGAATCCTGGAAGAGGTGGTTTCATTAACTGCTCTCTCTCTCTCCTGTACACACACACACACACACACACACATAAACACATGGGGGGGGGGGAGAGAGAGGAGGAGGAGAAAAGAGAAAGAAGAACAAGAAGAAAAAAAAGAAGAAACGAGGAAGAAGAACTAGACAAACTAGAAGAAGAGCTAGAAGAAGCAAAAGCAGAATTAGAAGAAAATCTAGAAGAATTAGAAGAAGCAAAAGCAGAAGAAGCAGAAGCAAGGGAAGCAAAAGATGAAGCGCAAGAAGAACAAGAAGAACTAGACAAACTAGAAGAAGAGCTAGAAGAAGAAGAAGAAAAAGAAGAAGAAGAAGAAGAAGAAATGAGGAAGAAGACGAAGAACTAGACAAACTAGACGAAGAGCTAGAAAAAGCAAAAGCAGAAGAACTAGAAGAAACTCTAGAAGAACTAGAAGAAGCAGAAGAAAAAGCAGAAGAAGCAGAAGCAAAAGACGAAGCACAAGAAGAACAAGAAGAACTAGACAAACTAGAAGAAGAGCTAGAAGAAGAAGAAAAAGAAGAAGAAGAAGAAGAAGAAGAAGAAAAAGAAGAAGAAGAAGAAGAAGAAATGAGGAAGAAGAAGACGAAGAACTAGACAAACTAGACGAAGAGCTAGAAAAAGCAAAAGCAGAAGAACTAGAAGAAACTCTAGAAGAACTAGAAGCAGCAGAAGAAAAAGCAGAAGCAGCAGAAGCAAAAGACGAAGCACAAGAAGAACAAGAACAAAAAGAACAAGGAGAACTAGACAAACTAGAAGAAGAGCTAGAAGAAGCTGAAGCAGAAGATGGAGAAGGAGAAGAAGAAAAAGAAGAAAAAGAAGGAGAAAAAGAAAAAGAAGAGCAAGAAGAAGAGGAAGAGGAGGAGGAGGAGGAAGAAGAAGAGGAGGAGGAGGAGGGATGTGCTGCCATTTTTTATTTATTATGCTGCTTTTTTCCAACCAACAAGCTTCTTCTCCACTTAAACACATTTAGTTTTTACAACCAAAGAGTTTAAAAGGAGGAACTGAGCTCCAATACAGGAAGTCTTAGACTTTATGACCATTTGTTTGGGGACCAAGTTCAGAACTGGGAGGGTGGTAGAACGAAGGGACTTATGGGCTGTACTCAAGGTTACAGCGGACTCTTGGCAATTTGCCTGTTTTATGACTAACTGCAGGGATGCTGCAACGGCCCCCAGCCCCTGTCTTGCCTTGTATCCCAAGAGGCCCCGGCATGCTTTGATCCAAAATCGCCTTTTGGAAAGAGCATCCAGCCAATGGAATGGGTGGCCTTCCTGTTCAATCAATCAGAATAGGCTGGAAGGGACCTTGAGGTTTTCTAGTCCATCCCCCTAGTCAAGCACGAGATCCTATAATCATTTCAGACAAGTGGCTGTTTAATCTCTTCTTAAAAGCCTTCAGTGATGGAGCAGCCACAACTTCTGAAGGCAACTTCTGTTCTCGCTGTCCTCACTGTTAGGAAGTTTCTCCTTAGTTCTAAGTTGCTTCTCTCCTGGATAAGTCACACCTCTTATCACACTGTAGTCCTCCTATGATGGTGTACAAGGAAGCTAATATATATGCACTTATAAGGAAGGAGCTTTACCCATAGGGACTTTTGGAATTCCCTGGAATTTCTACAGGTGCAGGGCCTGCCAGGGTGATGCTTAACTGAAGAATGCCCAAGAGGTGGCTTTTGAAATGCGTCCTTTGAGGTGGGAAGAGATTGTACAGTGATAGAACCAATGAGATCTGGCCTGCTTCCCTCCCTGCACTCCAATATATTCTTGTTCTGGGTTCCAATCATGACCTACTGTGCTATCTTCTATTTTAAGCTGGGGACACCATTATGCAATGCTCATGGATAATACTGGGAAAATCCCCCAGTTGTATATTGCACACAATGTGCATCTCCATCTCTCCCTCCTTCCCCTCCTCTCTCTGCATCTCTCTTTCTCCCACCCTCTCCCTCCCTCCCTCTCCCGCCCTCCCTCTCTCCCTCCCCATCTCCCTCCATCTCTCTCTCCATCTCTCTCTCCTTCTCTCCCTCTCTTCATCTCTCCCTCTCCCTCCCTTCCTCTCCCTCCCTCTCTCTATCTCTCTCTCTTCCTCCCTTTCTCCCTCCTACCCTCCCTCCATCTCTCTCCCCCCCTCCCTTCCTCTCTCCCCCTCTCCCCTCTCTCTCCCTCTCTTCCCCCTTCCTCTCTCTCCCTCTCTCTCCCTCCCTCTCTCCCTCCATCTCTCTCTCCCTTTCTCCATCTCTCTCCCTCTCTCTCTCCCTCCCACTCTTCTCCCTCTCTCTCTCCCTCTCTCTCTCCCTCTCCCTCTCCCTCTCTCCATTTCTCTCCCTCCCTCCCTCCCCCTTCTCTCCTAGAAAAGAAATATAGGATTAGTTCACCTCCTTGTAATTATCCTATTCTGCACAATTTTTTTAAAATTCATGTAGCCATTTGGGTCAAAGAGGCAGAAACTGTAGGAACTCTAGGTGAGCTTTTCAGTTCAAACGCACAAATGCTTGCTAAGCATTATCTTAGGACTGCAGAAAACCAGCAGAACCTGACAACAATTTTGCCTTCAGCTTCAAGATAGGAAAACACCTGATTCTGACTGGCGTACCACTTAGTTGAAAACAGAGGCCCAGGCTTTGAAGAAGGCATCTTCCAGCTCTTGCAAACCATGAGAAGCAGGGTTCAAAACCAGACCTCAATGCCATGATCATCATCTCTTTAGCTCAACTTCTACGTCTACTTTTCTTTCCCTAATTTCAATCCCAAACTAAATTCAATTTTAGCACTCCACCTGCACACACACACACACAGACACACACACACACTTCATGCTACCCTGTGCCTTGCCTAATTTTTGAACGAGAGGGATTATCTTTCAACCTGCTACAAAATCTGTCTATCTGCTACAAAAACATCCATATGTAAACCACAGATTGCACCTTACTCTTACCAAGAGCATACTCTTACCATGTTGACCGGAGCGGCTGTTCTCCAGCCCTAACCCTAACTTAAATTATTATTTTAGGACTGCAACAAAGTTCCAACCTTTACAGTGCTGAAGTATAACCTAGCCTATTTCTTTTACTGAATCAAAAGGATTTAATCAAAAGCACAAAGACTATTGATGTATCTCAGATCCTGGATCCTTTTTAGTGGCGTCATGCAGTCAATTTCCCCTTTTAAGTCAGTGTGGTTTTGCTATTTTGCATCGGCTGTATACTTATTATAGTCTTATAGTTAATATTATTTAAGCCTAAATTTAAAACATCACAAACAAAGGTTTTCTTAGTGATGAGATGAAGATTTATCAACTTGCAACAAGTGATAGCACTCAGCTGGCCTTGCATGATATAATAAAAAAAAAAAACGAAGCAGGATTCAATTTGGTTAATTTTTGGATGGGAAATCACTAGAAAATCTCCAAACTATAGGCTAAATCCAGAAGTTGGAAAACACATCCTAAAATACAGTTATGGCAAGCTACTTCTGAATTTTTGCCAGGAAACCAACATGGCTTTGGCATCATCCCCATACCCAGAGTTGAACTCAATTCACGCTTATCTTTTATACATTATTTAATTGCTCTTCACTGCTGATAAATTAATTGCTATTGAAATATTTCTGAAGTTTTCTACGAAGTCTAGATTTAAGAAGAGTCTCTTTCTACTATCATTTCTCTTAATGTCAAGGCAGAATTATTTAGCAATTCTTAAGAAGTTAATAGTTGCTGATTTCACTTTCCAAAGATATTATACAGATGAACAAGATAAAAAGAGAGGAAAAGAAGAAGAACAATCGTGGGAGACTCTGAGGGTGTGCCATATCTAAGGAAATTGGCTGGGGAGAAACACTATGTGAGCAATCTGAATAATTTCAGTTTGTTTGCAATCTAGAGAATTAAATGAGAGGGCTACAGTTTTAATTTTTAGCAACAGATTTAACAAAGAAACCCCAAGAAAATATGATGCTCATAAGGTCATCTATTGAACCCTACAGGGAAGTTTTGTTTATACAACTGGTGCTCCTTTACAGAGAAATAAACGCAACAGATTGCAAGGCAATATGAATATATTAAAAACATTTTATCACTTGTTCCCAAGGACACACATTACAACCAATACTCGGGGTGGCTTGGAGTATTGACTGACACCTTAGCCAGTCAACCTTCTCCAGTTCTGAGATGACAAATAAACAGAACACGCCCCAACTAGTTTTCCAGAAATCTGTTCCTGCGTAAAAGCAACCCTTGAATATTAATTGTAATAATAACGGAATCAGAAAAGTTCCAAATTGCCGTAGCCACGAATCTGCATGCAAGGAAAAAACCTGTTTGGACGCTAACTTTCTTACTCCAGTGTTGTGTTTTAGAGATGCATCCCTGAAAAACGTAGCAGCATCGGGAAGCTGCAGGGACTGAACCGTAGAAATAGAAACACAAACAAAACATGATTTACAGCAGAAATTGCAGAAGCTGCTTGGCGCTAGTTTATGAGCAGCACGCCTGATCCTTCAATGCCAAAGGGACTGATGGAGAGCAAGAAGCAGCAGCAACAGAAGCAGCTGGCACTACCTACACAGAGAACAATTCAAAGCCACCACTTTACCTTCAGAGAAGTCTATCAGTCCAAGCAAGTGCAGCAGCTTCAGAGACGCAAAGATAATCACCACAATGCCCACCGTTTGCAGACCCTCCGATTCCCATTCCAAAGTCAACATTGTCCCAGACGGCGTTTCATGCCAATCAGCTGCCAAGCCACCACGCAGTCTAAAGGAAAGTTTAAGTCACTCTAACTGGGGGTGGTTTTTTTTTTTGCCTCCCATGCAAAAAAAGTTGCCAGCACAACCAGAAAGGAAATTAGGTGACCAGGCAGGTGCTAACTGAAACCCCTGGTCTCCTGCATCCTGATGCTTTGGGATGCTAATTGTGGCCTCGTCGCCGGAAAAAAACGGCATCCGACACCACCAGCCTTCTTATTTCTCTGCTGCTAGGAGGGTATTCATCCTGGATTTTCAGACTTTGCAGTATTTGTTTGGAAAAGAAGAAGGCTGATCAAAGGAAGAGGCACGAGCGAGCAGACCGAAGCGCCAGCCTTCAGTGCCAGGTCAGGCGCTCGCAGCTCCTGCTTTACAGCTCAGCTCCCGCTGAAAAGAACAGCCCTTCGGAGCTTGTCAGAGATCAGATTAATCATCGGATGCATTTGCATCTTGGTCGTTAATGGTTTTAATTTGCGGGCTTTGGATCAACACCAGGAGTTTCCTCTTCTAACTGGAACACGAGGGACACCCTCCTGTCTCTTGGCAGAGGGCATCGTCTCCAGGAAGTCCCTGTCTCTAAACAGTCCAGAAAGGAGAGGGCAGAAGAATTAAAGCACCAGTTGCATCCAAGGAAAAAAACAACGTGGCTTGTATTGTCAACTTAGTTATCTGTCCAAAAAAAGGGGGAAAGAAAATGGGAAAAAAGGGCAAAACCTAAAGTTGCTTTTTCCAAGAGGCAACTGGACTTTCTGTTTTTTCTTTGAAGATGTTTTGCTTCTCCTCCAAGGAGCTTCTTCAGCTCTGACTGCTTGGTGGGGAATGGAAGGATTTGCACTCCTTGCAGACAGAGCTGGTCATTTGCATCCTTTTAAAGAGTCCTTGAGGCCACTTGGAGGTTCATCTGTGTCCCCAGGGTGCTTTTTTTCAAGAGACAACTGGACTTTCTGTTTTTTCCTTTGAAGACAATTTATTTCTCATGCAAGAAGGATTTATGTTCCTTGCAGGCAGTCATTCCCCAGAGCTGAAGAAGCTTCTTGGAGGAGAGGTGAAACACCTTCAAGGAAAAACAAGGAAGTCCAGGTGCCTCTTGAAAAAAACATCTTTGGGACAACTGCGACCTGGATGATGGAGAACCTCCATAGGTAAAAAGGGCAAAAGTTCCTCCAATCCAAGAAGCAAAGCACATTTAATAAAGGGCTTTGCTAGCACTTTCTTGAATTGCCCTGAAAGAAGCTGAAGTCCAGCTCCAGGTTTTTTAATGGGTATCCTATTGCTATTTTGCCTGCATAAAATGCACAGCTGAACCATGGAAAGGAAGCAAACACGCTTGCAGGTTGACCAACATTACAGAAATAGGGTGAGATAAAATATAAAACACATGGGTTTTTTTTTTCAATTGAAGCTAGGAATTGAATCATCAAATGGACACAGAGAATTCCAATTCCTTTTTTAAAGGCACAGAACCCTGCAAATTGCAAGAAAAAAAGAATCTTGGAAGAACAAGGATGACACCCTTTTTCTGTGCTAAAATGAGAATACTTCTTTTTTCTAATGGGGATTACAAATGGTCATGTTCCCATATTTAAACGGGAGTGAAAGACAGGCTGCATTGGCACCACAAACACACTGGGAAAATGGTGACAAGCCAACCCAAATCCACGTATGGATAAAAAGATTGCCAAGATTAAATCGGCCGAGTGAGCATAATTCATAAGTGTTTCTTGTCAGAGTTTCTAATGAAGACGATGTTACAAGTCCAGCTGTGAACAATTCTGGTATGCAGAAAAATATGGAAGGCAGCAAACCAAGCCAGGGGTAAGGATCAAAAAGCAAAGGGAAAGTATGAAGCCAAAGGAGGACTCACACAAGAAATGGTCACAAAGTAAGAATACAACCGTCAGGTCAAAAACTGTACAATTAGGAAGGATACGATGGAACTTTGAGACTGATGTGTTATTAAAAAAAATATCTTTACTGTTTATGACAGTGGATCTAGCCATAAGCATTTCTTTTTCATTAGACCTCTTGATGTGAAGTTCAGATATCCTTCTCCTTCCTAACTTTCATCTGGATTCCTGTAGTAGGACTAGAGTTGGACTCCATAATATCGGATTTGATGCTTCTGTTTCAGGTTGTCTGGATTTTTTTTCATCCCAAAACTACATACTTTTACATGTCTACTCCAAAAGGATCCCATGTTCAACGGGATTCATGATTATATCGATGCAAACATGATGGCAACTCTACCCCCATTGAAATCACTTACCAGCTTAATAACCTCAAGCGTGACTTGCTTTGAGTCTCAAATATGAACAGAGTAGCTGAGTGCCCCTCCAACTGTAGGTGGGGATGTCAACCACCCCCAACACATCTGCTGTAGGCAGCAAAACATTTTTGTGTAGCCCTGGTTACAAAGGATTATTTATATTTTTTAAAAAATAATTTTGTCTCTTCCACCCAACCTTGATTTATTTTATTGTCATTCATCGTCCTGTTATATTTGTTACTGAACAAAAGCGATAACGAATGAAGCCATGCCAGGACTGAGACCAGGCAAGCTATTTAAGAGAATAACAGAGTTGGAAGGGACCTTGGAGGTCCTGTAGTCCAACCCCCTGTTCAAGCAGGAGACCCTAGAGTGTTTCAAACAGTCTCTTCTTAAAAACCTCCAGTGATGGAGCATTCACAGTTTCACAATTTCTGAAGGCCAGCCATACTCAGTGGTGGGATTCAAGTTATTTTACTACTGGTTCTGTGGGCATGGCTTGGCTTGGTGGGTGTGTCAGGGGAAGGATACTGCAAAATCCCCATTCCCTCCCCACCCCACTAACCTGCTTTCCAGCTCCATTCTCTTGTGCAGAGCAACGAAACAAGACCCAGCCAATCAGCTGGGACTCAACAGGAGGCAGATAATGGAAGGGGTTGGAGGGCCAATCAGAGGTGGGATTGGCCAGTTTTCTGAACTACTCAAAATTTCCATTACCAGTTCTCCGGAATTGGTCAGTACCTGCTGAATCCTACCTCTGTTTCCACTGATTGATTGATCTATCTAATGTCTCTTTAGTTCCAGGTTTCTTCTCTCCTTGATTAGTTTCCATTCCATTCCATTCCTTCAAGGGCTTTGGAGAATAGGCTGACCCACAAGAGACCTGATGTCCACCAAGAAGAACATGAGCTGGTTGCATCCAGATTGGTGGGATTCAAATTTTTTTTACTACTGGTTCTGTGGACATTGCTAGGTGGGTGTGGCCAGGTGGTCATGTGACTAGTGGGTGTAGTTATGTGATGTTTTTTTCCCCTTTCACAGCATGCCCCCGCGCCCTGTTTTTTGCCTACTGGGCCTCAGGGAAGCCTCCTGGCGAAGTAAGAACAACAGTGAGGAGGGGGAAATCAGCTGTGCTGCATGATTTAGATTAGCTAGAAAGCAAGAAATCCAATGATTTCCCTGCTTTTTAGTTAATCTAAATCACAGTTGATTATTGGAAATACCAGTTCGACTGAACTGGTAGCATTTTTTTTTACTACCGGTTCACTCGAACCGGGCTGAACTGGTAGAATACCACCTCTGGGGACAGACATCCTGGAGGAAACCTCTCTGTGTGGGGGTATTAAGCATTTCCACTGACTTGATGGCACAGAAAGAAGCCATCAATTTCACACACATGTTTCCGTTTTAAGTTTTGTAAGCCGCCCAACAATATTTCACAAAGGTGCATGACTCTATAAATTTATTAAATATATTTCTCATTCCCCACCACCACCCTGCCCTACTGATTCAAGTGGCAAGAAGAGGAGAAAAAAACTCACTGACTCTCCGGTCTGAATCCCACCGCTTGCTCTAATTGGAAGCAAAGAGTCACTTCTTAAATCGACACAATCCATTGTGCCCTATTCAGCTAAAGCAAATCAAATGGACACTGACCTACTTTCCTTTGTTTGGAACCTCGTTAATTGGGTCTCCAAAAGGCAAGCATTGATACTCACTCACCCACTCTGTCTTTGCAACCCCCCATTCCTAGATAAGCCGAAATTAACTTCCCAAAGTTGCCCCGAAGTCTTTCCTTCCCTCCTTTGCAAAGAAAACAGAGGGACTTTAAGAGAAGACACAAATCACTGCTCTGGGGAAGCTCTGAGACAAGGTTTCTGTAGCAGGAGAGAGTTAAATTTCTCCATTGTTTTCCTAGGGGATTCATAACAAAACTGAGAAAGTTTCAGAAAGCCACTTGATAGTCAAGAAGATATTTTCTTTCCCAGAAATGGAGAAAAAAACTCTTACAAAATTTTGATGACCTCCACAGAACAGGATCCCATTAAGGGTTTTATATTCTACACTAAATTTCACAGTGTAGTCAAGAAAACGAGTAGCAGAGACCAGAGGCAGAGTCAAAAGAGGAATCGGTCCTGAATCTCTGTGTTTCCACAAGTAGACTAAACCCAACCCCAGTTGAATTCCATTAACCCTTCGCCAGCACCACAATAATAAATAAATAAAAATAATAATGCTAACCATTAACTGACTATATTTCCATGCATAGGCAAGACCAATAAATTAGTTTCATTGGAACTTAATATGCAATCTAGTCTTTCATGCCTAACACACATCACTGGATGTCCATGGAGGCTGTCCACCTCAGAAGATGATCTGAAAATTGCAGATCACAGATAGAGAAAATGGTCTATGTAGACCCAGTGTTTCAAGTACAAAAGAGGGACCCTTGCATCACCCATTTTTCTTTTGAACATGAGTGAAAGAGTATTCTCACATTCAAGTATCTGAAAAGAGATACTTCTTTCCTCATTAATGTGAGCTTAAAATTTCAGGTATTAATCGGTTGGATTAACGTGAAGTCTTATTTCTTCAAAAATCTGTCCATGTAGGGGTTGGGGTTTTTTTTTTTTTTGGATAAGCTGGAAGTGACCCAGAATTTCCTTCCTCTAGAACTTCCCTTTCATGGTGGTTTTCCATCCAGGTTTGTTCTTAGGTTCCGTAACGTCTCCAGAATTCATCAGAGAATCATTCACTTTGGATTTTCTGCCAATGAGGCTGGTTAGAGCCATGGGGGAGCAGTGGTTAGAATGAAGTATTGCAGCCCAACTCACTGCTCACTACCAGGAGTTCGATCCTGACCAGCTCAAGATTGACCCTTCCTTCCTTCCTTCCTTCCTTCCTTCCTTCCTTCCTTCCTTCCTTCCTTCCTTCCTTCCTTCCTTCATTGTGGTTAGAATGCAGTATTGTAGGCTAACTCTGCCAACTACCAGCAATTCGATCCTGACCGGCTCAAGGTGACTCAACCTTCCGCCCTTCCAAGGTCGGTAAAATGAGGACCCAGATTACTGGGGGCAACCACTTAGAGAGGGCTGTAAAAGCTCTGTGAAGTGGTATATGACTAAGTGCTACCGTGTTTCTCCAACAATACGGCCTCCACCAATAGGAAGACCCAGCATGTTTTCTAGGCATGAAATGAAATTAAGCCCCTCCCCCCAAATTTAGGCCTAGTTTAAAACATGCTGGGGGGGAGGCCGGGGGTTAAAACATGCTGGGGGGGAGGGCAGGGGGGGAACTTGCCTTTAACAGTGCTCTGCATGGCGCTGCCGCTGTTCTCGCGCCAGCAGGAAGTGTAGAAGCGTTTCTGCTGCTTCTTGGGCGGGGGAGCTGCCTCCATGGCTTCCACAGTTCCTGCCGGCACGAGAACAGCAGCAGCGCCGGCGGGAACGTGGAAGCGTTTCTGCTGCTGCTCGGGTGTGTGTGGAAGCCTCCTATGTGTCTTCCACGTTCCCGCCGGCACGAGAACAGTGGCAGCGCCGGCAGGAACGTGGAAGTGTTTCTGCTGCTGCTCGGGTGTGTGTGGAAGCCTCCTGCACAGGAGGCTTCCGCACACACCCGAGCAGTAGCAGAAACCCTTCCTTGTTCCTGCCGGCACGACAACAGCAGCAACGACAACGGCCTAGCCGTTTTTTCGGGGCTCAGAAAAAAATAAGGCCCTGCCTTATTTTGTGAGAAACACGGTAGTACTATTTAGTCTAAATAATAGAAATGGGTGAATCATCCAGCTCCAATTCCGTTTGAGAAATTAAATTGATTCAGACCAAACCATTGCTTTGCTTCCTCAAATCAACTCAAGATTCTTGACTTGGTTAAGAAGAAAGGACATGTGCAAATGTGTACGTATGTATTATTTCAATCTGAATATTCATCAAATCAAAATGGGACAAAAGCAGCCAACGCAGACATATGGGGACTCAAGTCAACAATGTTATTCAAAGAACTATTTATTTATTTATTTATTTATTTAAATTTCTATACCGCCCCCTCTCCCAAAAAGGGACTCGGATTCACTGGAGCTGACTTGGAATCAAATCTTTGCACAGGCTGACTTACTCTGTGTTTCTCCAGCAATTTTCATATTCAGGATTCCCCTCTGTGTTTTCCAGTTCCCAAGAAAACTTAATCAAGAAGATAATGACCAAGTGATATTCTGTGCAGAAGCCATATCATTTCCTATTTTGTTGCTAATGGGAGGGGAGCATCTGCAATTTCCTGTGAAGAAGCAGAAAAACATGTTTTTTAAAAAAACCTTTTTCTCCATTTTGCTTTTGCTGTTCTTCTGTTTAGTGAAGTATGCAACTTTAGTTGAACTGATACGACACAAGTGCTGATTGAAATAATTTTCCTAGGTTATCCTCTCAAGTCTGTCTTGAATATAAGAATGTCTTGAATGTAAGAATGTCACCCCAGTGTAGTATTAATCCAACATCAGAGGAGGGTTGAAGAAGGTGAAATTTACTTGGATATTAAATTAATTCCTCTGTCAGTTTACTACAGATTTCAATAGTAAACAAAATACATAGCTTAAGGTTGAATGGATGGGTTAACAGTATAACAGAGTTGGAAGGAACCTGGGAAGTCATCTAGTCCAGCCCCCTGCTCAAGCAGGAGACCCTAGACCATTTCAGACAAGAGTCTGCCCAGTCTCTTCTTGAAAACCTCCAGTGATGGAGCACCCACAACTTCTGGAGGCAACTTCTGTTCAACTGGTTAATTGTCCTCTCTGCTAAGAAGTTTCTCCTTAATTCCAGGTTGCTTCTCTCCTTGATTAGTTTCCATCCTTATTGCTTCTTGTCTTCTGGTGCTTTGGAAAATAGGTTGACCCCCCCCCCTCTTCTTTGTGGCAGCCCCTCAAATATTGAACAACTGCTATCCTATCACTCCTAGTTCCTTCTTTTTATTGAAGGCTCTTTTAGGTCTTCCGGGATCTGGCTTTCCTTCTGATTTTCACAAATGGATTGCTTCACTGCTCATTTCTATTGTGCAATAAACATAAGGATTGTGCAAACTTCAAAGGGGAGTTCAAAAAAATCTGTTTGGATATGCTGCAAACATGGAGGAGCCAATAAAAAGTTGTGGATGCTGGAAGGATCACATCAACTTTAATTAGTGATATTAACTTTAAGACTTGACTCCTTAGAGATGCACCTTTTTGGAAACTCTGGGCAAAAAATGGAAGAGATACTTTAAGAAATAACAGAAAGATGCTGGGTCTTGCATGAAATTCAAGGCACTTCTTCCACATTATTTTCCCAGTGTGGGTATCTGTAATCCCACCCCACCCCCCATCCCTTCAGCAGCTAAGTGTTAAATTGAAGTACTATTGTCTGTAGGCAAGGTGCTGATCCAAGCTGTATAGGAATTTACATTTTTTAACACACTTTTAAACAATATTTGTTTTCGTCGATTTTCATGGGTACAGGTATGCAGGTCTTGGCATGATCGGGTCTTTTTCCATGTAAGGGCTCCATCAACCAATCAAGAAATAACAACACAGTCAACCAGCCCGCTTACAACAGAGCCAGCACACCACCCCACCCCACCAGTATTTATAGAGAGACAGCAGCTCCGATCATGCTTTGCTCGCACAAGCACGAAGTTGAAAGCACCAGCCTGAAGATGGCAAGTGGGACCTTGTTGAAATGTCGCCAAAATACTCTCAATCTTATACAGGAAAAGACAAGAAGGAGGAGGAGAAAAAGAAGAAGAAGGAGAAGGAGAAGAAGGAGAAGAAGGAGGAGGAGGAGGAGGAGGAGAAGAAGAAGAAAAAGAAGAAGAAGAAGAAGAAGAAGAAGAAGAAGAAGAAGAAGAAGAAGAAGAAGAAGAAGAAGAAGAAGAAGAAGAAGAAGAAGAAGAAGAAGAAGAAGAAGAAGAAGAAGAAGAAGAAGAAGAGAGTATTTAAATAGTTAGCTTAAATTGCCAAATAAGGGACGCGCACAAACATAATATATTCATGGTACTTTGAGAGTATTTTTTTCATGGGTAATTAGAAGGAATGTTTAACTTTTAAATAAGGAAGAATAAGTAGTATTGTTTTAAAAGCCAAAACTTAATTTCTTACTTAATGGGGGCTTTAAAAAAAATTAAAGCAAATGAAAAAAAATTGAGGACACTTTTATGAATGCAAAGCTTGTTCTATATAGATGCTGAAAATATTCTTAAAGATGGGGAATTTGTCCATGTGCTACTTTAAAAAAATAAAATCAGTTCAGCTGTTTAGTTTTGATTGCCTGGCTGAATTTTATATCTTAGCATAAGGTACAAGAGAATTGATGTTTAGATCCTGGTGCCCTAGCATATACCCCTTCCTAAAAAAGTAAACCATTTATACTTCTGTCTTCCCATATTCATATCTCCCTGGATTGTGGGTTTGAGAAGGAAAGTTTTGTGTTGTGTTCAGCACAGCTGGAGAATAGAGATTAGTGCTAGCAAAGGTTATTATGAAAGCAGGTAGAACAGATAAACATTGCATATCAGATGTTTCCTCTCTGACTTTTAACTACAAAACTCTCCAATGTGGCTGTTTGCTTAGAGACTCTCCTGTGCATTTTTATGATACACTGATTTAAATTTGCATTTGCTTCAGACAAAGTCTAACAATCCTGATAGGGAACAAGCAGATTAACGGAGAGAAATATAAAATTCTTCACTTAGAAAACAAAAGTCAGACACATAATAGAAAATGGAGACCACTTATTCATCTGCTTTATTTATAAATTTGATTTAGTTTATGCTTCCATTGCTGAAATATGTGTGTGTGTGTGTGTTATTTATCTCCTTCTTGCCAAGTTATTCTAGCAGATATCTGAGTATTGGGGAGAAAAGGGGGACTAAATTTAGGGAGAGGAGGCATTGGTTGGGCAAAGCACCGAAAGATTTTTTTTCGTCAATTTTTGGAAACTCTTTCTTGAGTACGACAGAGCGCAGACCTCCAGCGGCTTCGCATGGAAACCAATCTCTGAAAGTGCCAATGAGCTGCTTCATGCTGACTTTTTAATAAAAAGCTGGAAGATGCAGAGATTGCTATGATGCAGCATCTCCCTGGTACCAGCCTGCTCGGAAAGTCTAATTCAGCAGCAGGCTTTTCACCTTTAGCCAACGTTAGTCAACAGGTGAAAGGCCCCAACCAAAAGCAAGAGAAGTTCTGAAAAACAAGTGAAGGAAACAAGGTCCTTGTCTGGGTCTCTATTGAACAAAGTCTGATGGGGGTATTCTCCCCCCCACTTCACTTTCTCTACATGAATAATTAAGCCTCCTCTGTGTTTTTCCCCCACTTTCTTTTTCTTTAGAGATAGAACAAAATGAAAGCAAGTATCAGGGTAAATACGCTTTCAAATCTAGCATTTCCCCCTGTTCTGTATTTATGAGACGCTTCTGTGATCACATTTAGTGCGTTAAAGTTGTTCAGTGAGTTGCACCCCATTTCATGGCTTGTTGGAAAGAGTTGTTAAGCAAACAACTGCCGTCTGTAAGTGAGTTGTACACAGAGGTGGGATTCTACCAGTTTGCACCTATTCGCTAGAACCGGTTGTTAACACTCTAAGAGGTTCAGAGAACCGGTCGTTAGAAGAAATTACTGGCCTAATCCTGTAAGGAAGGTAGGAAGGAAATATTCTGGTGTTGCTTACAGAAACTGCCTCTCCATTAACCCTTATTACGTTCTTGGCAGGACTAGACTTCCTGTCTCTGGAACTTCTCTGGAGTTTTTTTTTCCTCCTTTGCTGGTACTTTGCTTGTGTGGAGTGACCATTTAAAGTTACAATGGCACTGAAAAAGGTGATTTATGACCATTTTTCACACTTACGACTGTTGCAGCATCCCCACAGCTTCGCCAGGCGAAGAGATACGTACCTCAATGTGAGTGATATTGAGTTGGCCACGCCCAGCCAATAACATGACCACCAAGCCATGTCCACCCAGTCACATGACCACCAAGCCACACCCACCACCTAAGCCACACCCACAGAACCGGTTGTTAAAAAATTTGAATCCCACCCCTGGTTGTACAGTTCTTCAGTGTATCTGGATTCCTCCACTGGCTTTCCTTGTCTGAAGCCGGCTGGGAAAGTTACAAATAATGATCAGATTACAGATTAAGAGAGTTGGAAGGGACCTTGTAGGTCATCTAGTCCAACCCCCATCCCAAAGAGAGTCTACTCTACACCATTTCTGACAGATGGCAGTCCAGTCTCTTCTTGAAAGCTTCCAGTGAGGAAGCTCACCTGGTCTCAGGATGCAAACAAGCCATTGTTTTCAGTGTTGTTGTAAATCATGGATTATCTGTATTGATACGGTACAGTATGAACTGGATCAAGTCTATCTAAATTCTTCACTTAAGATGCCCTGAATTAGTTTAAGTAAATAGTTTGACTCTTTAAGACTGTGGCTATGCAGGTCTATAAAGTTGAGATATTACCAAGGACTCTCAAAACATAACACAGTGACTTTAATTTTTAATACAAAAAAAATAAAAAATGGCACTTTCAGAAGAAGGTTGAATGAGAGAACCAGTGTGGAAAAGTTAAAGACATTAAAGGGTGGGTTTTTTTTTAGAATAATCTTAATAAAGGTACACAATTAAAAACAGTTTGGAGTCAAGCAAAACTTTCATAAGAGGATATTTCATACAACATAATGGTGAATTTAAATAGTGAATTTAAAAAGAAAAAGCAAGAGAAAATACAGGTGAATCTGGATGAGATTAAATAAAAAGAAGAAGAGTTAAAAAGTTTAAAGTTTAAAAAGTTCCCAGACAGGACAATAGAGTCAATTATCCATGTTAACAGTGATATAGTTGTAAATAAAAATGAATTATACAGTACAAATAAATTCTGCGTCTGCAAATAAATTGGAGAAATGATTGGCATGTGAATTGTGAAAAGAAAAATTAAACCAAGTGATGCTAATGTTAGAAAAAGGAAATGCTGTAATAACAGATAAGACAAAAATACAAAAAGCGTTTCATCAGAATTAAAGAGTATTTCATTCAAAGGTCAAGAAATTTCTTCAGAAAAAGGGGAGGCATATTTGTATAAACAGAATTAATGGAACACGGCTGAGAGAGAGAGAGAGAAATTTTGAATGGACCTATAACACAAATGTATGAAGGTATAAAACACAAAACTAAAACAGGAAATGTACCTGGTCCAGGTGGATTACCAGCTTATTATAATTTTTTTGTATGTGTGTGTGTGCTAAGCTTCTAACAACAAATGGCAACCACTTATTCTGCAGAATAAAAAGATTCCCGATAGCTGGAAAGAGGCTAATATAGCACTAATACTTTGTAATAGTATGGGCAAAAGAAAAGAAAAAAGAAACAGCAAGTTAAGTCACCTGGAGAGAAGGTCTTGGGATTCTATACCACATATAGCAGAGGTTAGGATAGCTGGCTGGAGAATTCTGGGAGTTGAAGTCCATAAATCTTAAAGTTGCCAAGTTTGGGGACCTCTGACATTGAGCATGTACAAAAAGAGGAGAAAGTCAAAGAATGTGAGGGAGGCCCAGAAGAAGATGGAGAGACAACATCAAAGACGTCCTACAATAGCATCAAGTCACAGCCCTTGATACCCAAAGCAATAAAAAAGGAAGTAAAGAAAGAGGAGAACCGTATGGGAACTAATTGTCAACAATTAGCAAAAAGATTTAAAGTGGATAAAAAAACACAAGACGGAAATTCTGTTTGAGGCAGAAATTCTGTCTGAGGCAGAATTTGAAGTACAATTTTATACCAACAATGGACCTTCAATTGCTAAAATGTAGACTTTGTTGAAATTTGAAACAGGGGAGGAACAGGTTCAAAGATGTATAATAAAGTGATCCAAGAATTTTGGTTGTAATAATTTACATTATGGTATGAACTTAAAGGAAGGGTTTTTTTAATAATACGATGTATCATTGGTACATGAAGTCAGAGAAATTATCTAGAATATATAAAGGCATTACAAATTCATATTGGAAACAGGGACATTCTGTCATGTGTGGTGGACATGTGAAAAAGCTAAAACATTTACATCCAAATAGAGATATTTATACAGTTTATCATGCATATAAGAAGGGCTTTGTTTTCAGCAGAGATTAGAATGCCAGATAAGCTGCTGATAAATTTTATAAATAAACATTTCATAGGGCAAGTTATCATATGCCAGCATGTTAACTAAAATTAGCATTGCTTAAATAGGTTATGGCAACAGTCAGAATATTTTAAATAGTCCTACATAACGGCTGAACATTTAGATCCATGAATGTCAATGGGTTTTACTTCCAGTTGAGTAAAGACAAAACCTAAATATCCAAATTTATCTTTCTAGGTTAAGCATTTCAAAGTAGGTTATGCAATTTCATCAAAGCTGTTGGGAATTGTGTAATTAAATGGGTTGGTCGGAGTTGGTTATGATGATCACGGAACTCATACCGTTATGTTAATAATGTTAACATACTTCAATTAGCCTGATTTTGAAAAAAATCCTTCACCTAAATTTCCATAATCAACTAGGATGTATCTGAATGAAAGCACATCCAAGCTGATACAAACCATCTTTTAAAGACCTATATTTTCAGCTACAAGGAATGTCCCAAGTGGAGTACATGAAGTCTAGTCATAACATACTGGCTGAAGATTACACATTCTCCAGTGGAGTGAAGATACCATTCATTGAAGAGTCCTTGGTGCTCTCTGAGTTTGGTTGTTTTCCTGTAGATGTTTCATTATCCAAATGAGTGTGTGAAGTCAGCCTCTTCTTTCTTCTAAAATAGTTAATGAAACCCCCTTCCCAAAAGTAAGGAGAAATCTCCCCCTCGATAAGAGCCAACTTGCATGCTCCCACTTATAGGGCAGTTTTCCCAATAAACCAAAGCACCTGTGAATGGAAACCTTGTGCCCATTCATAAAAGAAGAATGTTCTCTGTGAATGGCAACTAGGTAGCTGGACAGCACCATTCATAAACAAAAGTATGGCCCGTTGCATCCTATTCTTAGGCGAAGAGCTGCTGGCTGCAGCCAGCACAGAGAGATGAAGCCTGATAGATTAAGCATAGAAAGAGAATGCCACTCAGGATTACATTTCCTCACCTGACCACACAATCACACAGCCCCCCAAAAATATAAAAGTCCATCCACTCACCAGACCAGGTGGCCAAGTCAATAGTCATCTATATCAGTGGTCGCCAATCAGTGATTCGGGGGCCACTGGTGGTCCGTGAGAAAATTTTGGTGGTCTGCAGAGAAATGTCACCACAAAGCACCCCCCAAAGCAACTAGACCAGGCTGCACGGGAACACAAGGTTGCACCTCCCACATGGCCCGCGGGAACACAAGGCTTGTGTCACTTGCACTGTGAACGACATGAGGTAGTGAGGGGAGGGGGGAAAGGGTGGAGGGGGGAACTTGCCCCATTCGCCCCACATGCCTTGCCTGGCCACCGGGCTGCTTCTTTCCACTTGTTCTTCTTCTGCTTTTGGCTGCACGCAAGGAAAACAGCAAAAGTCTTTCTTTCTCTCCCCAAAAGCTACCAGAAATGAGTCTTTCGGACCTTGCAAGGCCTCCTGCTCCAAGAGGCTGAGCTGGCAAAGACTCGTTTCTGGCAGAATTTGGGGGAGAGAAAGAAAGACTTCTGCTGCTTCTGCTGCTTTCCTTGCACGAAGCCAAAAGTCTCTCTCTCTCTCTCCCCCTGAGAATGGAGCTGGAGACAGTATCCTGTGATCCCAAATAAACAAATTTTCCTGCAGACTTTTTTGGGATTTTCCCAGGGTCTCTGGTCTGCAGGATTTAAAATTATGAGTTTGGTGGTCCCTGAGGTCCAAAAGGTTGGTGACCCCTGATCTACACGGAGGGGTTCAGAAAATCATCTGGAATTGAGTTGATTCAAATCTTGCTCTAAGAATTGCAGATTGGCTGCCATAAAACTGGCTAGTCTCCCTTCATTTAATTTTGTTTCTAAAGCAACTCCTAACATCTCTCCTCCACCCTCTCTTTCATTGGTCAGCTGGCTGGTGCTCTCTCCCTACCAGAAATAACCACAAAAACAATGCTTCTCAAGAATGAGAGCTTCAACCATACTAGGACCGCTAATACTGTGGTAGGAAGACAAAGAATATGGGCAGAGGTGGCACAGTAGACTCACTGAAGAGGCAGGTGTCTTGATTAAGGATGGGGGCTTTCTTTGCATTATCACTGAAAAAACACAAAAATCATGCCAGATACTTCCTGGCACACCTCTAGCACTCCCATCTGGCATGGCCTTCACTCAGGAATTGTGGGAAGTTGTAGTCCCACTTGGGACCAAATTAGGAAAGGAGGTTTAATTCTTTTGCTATTTCATGGGAGGACGGTTAAAACATTAAGAAGGTTTTTTTTCTCGCTTGTATTAATTGCCACGAAGGATCCAAGCCTCCCATACTTCCATCCAATTTTCTACCTTTATAAAAAGATGTTCATTATCCTGATGTTTCTTTAAAGTAGCAAAACTCTTAAGCATCCGTGAAGATTTCTCAGGAGTTCTGTAAGATTTCTCCATCTGTTCTCACTCTGGCTTTGAAGTACCAGAGGTGTTGCTGGGTTAAATTATCACAAACAGCTCAGTGATGTTCCAAGACTTTTGAATATATGAATACAAAAGTGGTCTTTGAAAGGGAAGAGTTTTCCACCGCAACCAATAATTTCTTTCTCCTAGCTTTTCATCTGTTTTCATCAGAATCCATGAGAAACAGTTCCGTTCGTGCTTCGTAGAAATATCTAGCCATACTTTACTTGAACTACAAAGCTGTACTAGATAGATGTTTTGTAATGCGTGGTCATTCAGCTGAACTGAAAAAACAACTTAGAGAAATATTCAAAGATGCAAGGAAAACCCAATTGGCCTAATGACTGGCAGGGTGGGCGTGGCTGGGTGGTCATGTGACTACCTAGCCATGCCCACACCAAATTTTTTTTATTATTTCATACATTTAATACTTAAATAAAAAGACTGGGTGAAACCAGGCTTAATAGCAGTGACTGTGAGAGGGATCTTGGAGTCTTAGTGTTTTCTGGTGAGTTACACAATTTTTATTATTTGGGAATTAATCCCCTTGGAGGTGAGTGTCTATGCTACCTGATTTTCTCCATGGCTCTCCTTCGCAAGCGCCGAGTAGATAGTTTATCTAGCTTGCCACACTGTTACCAGGTGTGAAGTGCTCTTGGCTGAATGCCCAGAAGTTCAATTAAGCCTATGTAGAGCTTTCCCTGGCTGCTTGTCTTTCTGAGATTATTGGGGGCCCTGCCAGCCCCTCCCAAGCCCCTCCCAGCCCCCAGCAGCCCACCCCTCTTTCAGGCACCTGTTACCATAGCCCACGTCAATAAACATAGCTGCAATCAAACTTGTAGCCTGGAAAACGTGGTATCTGGAAGGATGGATAAAATGTGACTTTTGCGTCACAGGTGAAGTGTGTGCTCCTTTCTATACCTACGACTGAAGCTATGCTAGGAATATTTGCACGCCACGGCTGTAAAATGTCAAAGAAGAATTCTTCAGCTAGGATGGTAAAATGGATTTGGACATCAGGGTTTGACCCATCAGGGTCACTCACCTCTCTACCCAACCTCTTGCGAAGTGGGGTTTTAATTTCATTGCTGTAATTAATTTCCGGACTTTACAGAAAGTGACATTATCTGGCTCCTTTTGTTACATTCCACAGCTGTACAATTTGTTTCTAGGTTTCAACGTTGGTGCTATTTACTCTTTGTTAAATTAGATCATCGTTTACTTGGAATTAAGCGCTGAGTTAATCTGTTGTAGGGCACTTCATTTAAAGCAGCACCTTAGGGAAATCCTGCTTAGCTGGTATGCACTGGGTAATACACTCAGATTAACCTTTCACCCCTATCCTTAATGTAGAAAACACAACGGTTCTGTCAGATCTAATTAGAAGCTATTCAGCATACTTTATATGCATCCCTTGGGTACAAGTGAAATAGTTCTTTGGGGAACTATGGTTTAAATGTGTATTGAGCAATGGATGTTTTGAGAATTGGTTAGCCATAAACAAAATTGTTTAGGAATTAAAACACCAAGATCCTAATTATCCCATGGATGGCTGTGGATAATTGTTAGTTTCAGTTGAGTAGGATGAACTTTTATTTGGGCATTCCTATCTTCTGTGATAATGAGAAAGATGGAGTTTCTATCTTTGGCTAAACAAGGAGAGAAGCAACCTAGAACTAAGGAGAAATTTCCTGATGGGTAGAGCAATTAAGCAGTGGAATAGCTTGTTGTGGGTAAGTTGTGGGAGCTCCATCACTGGAGGCTTTCAAGAAGAGACTAGACAGCCATCTGTCTGGAATGGTATAGGGTCTCCTGCCCAAGCAGGGGGTTGGACTAGAAGACCTCTGAGGTCTTTTTCAACTCTATTATTCTGGGTTCAAGATGTCAGGAAAATTAAGGCAACTCTGTTGTGTGGTACAAAGGTCCACCAAATTCCAGTTCAAACCTGCAAATTCTTTATTTATTTTTTTGTAATGACGTTGTATTAGTGGAAAACTAATCTAAAGAAGGATTGTGAAGCGAATATATTAAATTTACTTGCATGTCCTTTAGTTTAGACCTCTTTGGCAAGTGAGTAAAAACTCTTAAGAGAGGAATTGTGCAGATATTTATTCCAGATAATAAAGGTATTTGGGATAAGAAAGTTCTACGATTTGAGAGAAGGTGGCATTGTTATAAATATCTGTCAAAGATGAGCTTTGAGTTGCTAAGTAACTTCTGTACAGTTGAAGTTCTGCACCCTTGATTTTTTGGATACAGACATTTGACTGAGGGTGTTTGGTCTAATGGTTAAGGGGTTTGGACTAGGAAATACAAGTTTTAATCTAGTCTTACCCACAAAAATCAACTAGGAGATCTTGGGCCAGTTGCTCCTTCTCAACCTTAAGAAGAAGACAAGGGCAAATCTCTTACAAAACTTCTGCCAAGAAAATGTCATGGAATCAACTCTAACCCAAAGCCAATACAATAAATGAAGACTAAACCATCCTTTCCCCCTAGTGGGGTGCAGGAAATCTATCTGTGCAGGAAAGTTGGAAAACAGAAACACCTGAAGGAAAGTTTTACACTGTTCTCCAAATAAGTGTCATTTACACTAATAGGCCAATTAAAATAGGGTTGCATTTGGAGATTTTACAACTCAGAGCAATCATTCACAACATAGCGTTCCTTGGTAACAGTTCCATCTAGCCTCCCATTTGCTGTGAATAATTTTAAATTCAGAAACATCTTCCTCTTGGGGGTCAACACAATAAGTATAACGTTGGCAAAGTCTGGAACAATCAAGAGAAGGAAATTAAATACTGTCAAGTTTAGTTAAGGCTGCACTGGAAGATTTTATCGGAAAGCTTTCAATTTAAAATTGGGACCTGTCAAACGTTTGGGGTGGGTGGCAACAGAAAATTCATGGAAGGACTTAAATTTTTGTGAGGTTGGAATGTAATGAAACATCGCTACTTAAAAGGCATAAAATGGTGCAGCCAGTAATTTTAGGTGTAAGATGGACTAAAATGGAAGAAAAAATGATATACCACTGTAAAATTTTATAACCAGCTGTCTTGTTGATCCATGAAATGCATAGATTGAGCTCGGGAAAAAGAACAATGTGTCCTAAAAACTTTTTTAAAAAGCACCCCTGGTGATACCTTGTCTTAGCAAAAGTCATGGACAAAACTTTCTCTTGACTGCATTACTTCTAGGGCCATAATGACAAGCCTATGGCATGCGAGCCCCAGCCAAACTTACCTGCACTGCACATGTATGCACCTCCTAGCTGATTTTTGGCTCATTTGAGGCTGTTTTTGCCCTCCCGAGGGCTTAAGGGAAGCCTCTGCAGCATTGGGAGGTCGAAAAACGGGCCTTCTAGAAATACCAGAAGTGCCCATTTTTATTTATTTATTTATTTATTTATTTATTTATTTATTTATTTATTTATTTATTTATTTATTTACTTACTTACTTACTTACTTACTTACTTACTTACTTACTTACTTACTTACTTACTTACTTAACAATTTTATATACTGCTCCCCTCTCCCAACGGGACTCGGGGCGGTTTACAGCTGAATAAAATACAATCATAAATACAATATTTAAAATAAAGTTAAAAAGATTAAATAGGTGGCTGGAAGATAAAACAGTCAAAGGAGTTAAAAAACTAAAACCATTTAAAATCAATTTAAAATCAATTAAAAACCCTACCAGTAACTCTAGGCCAAACCGGCTTGATGGAATAGGTGGGTCTTCAGCATGTGCCGGAAGATTAATAGGTCAGGGATGGTCCTCATCTCCGGGGGTAATTCGTTCCAGAGGGAGGGTGCTCCCACAGAGAAGGCCTGCACCCTCGGAGTCGCCAGCTGGCATTGCCCAGCCGGCAGTATCCCGAGGAGGCCCGCTCTATGGGAGCGCACTGGCTGACAGGAGGCTGATGGTGGCAGCAGGCGGTCCCGTAAGTACCCAGGTCCCAAGCCATGGAGCGCTTTAAAGATGACCACTAGCACCTTGAATTGCACCCGGAAGGCCACCGGGAGCCAATGCAGCTCGCACAAAAGTGGTGTAACATGGGAGCTCCGAGAAGCCCCCAAGACTACCCACACAACTGCACTCTGCACCAACTGGAGCCTCCGGATGCTCTTCAAGGGGAGCCCCATGTAGAGAGCATTGTAATAGTCTAGGTGGGAGATGACAAGGGCGGATGTGACTGCGCGAAGTGCATCCCGATCCAGAAAGGGCCACAACTGGTAGATCCTACGGACCTGACAAAAAGCCCCTCTGGCGACGGCCCCTATATGCTCTTCTAATGACAGCCGTACGTCCAGGAGGACACCCAGATTGCGCGCCCTCTCCGTGGGGGCAAGAATTCCCCCCCCCACGGCCAGTGATGGAGTTAACTGGCTATATCGGGGTGCCGGAAAGCACAGCCACTCGGTTTTGGCCGGGTTGAGCTGAAGCCTGTTTCGCCCCATCCAACCCCGCACAGCCTCCAGGCACCAGGTCATCACTTCCACGGCTTCGTCGGGGTGGCCTGGGGTAGAAATGTACAGCTGCATGTCATCAGCGTACTGATGAAACTCTACCCCAAAGCCACAGATGATCTCACCCAGTGGCTTCACATAAATGTTGAACAGCAGGGGCGAGAGCACAGACCCCTGAGGTACCCTGCAAGTCAGGGGCCTCGGGGCCGATCTCTGCCCCCCTGCCAACACAAATTGCGAACGGTCAGAGAGGAAGGAGGAGAACCACCGTAATACAGTGCCTCCCACCCCCAACCCCACCCAGCCGCCGCAATAAGATACTGTGGTTGACAGTATCAAAAGCCACCGAGAGATCTAACAGGACCAGGACAGAGGAAAACCCCTGTCACGGGCTCTCCAGAGATCATCCACCAACGCGACCAACGCCATCTCCATGCTGTACCCGGGCCTGAAACCTGATTGGCGTGGATCTAAGTAGACAGCTTCATCCAGGTGCTGAGGGAACTGTCGTGACACCACACTCTCAACAGCCTTCACCATAAAGCGAAGGTTGGAGACCAGATGGTAATTGGATAATAAAGTTGGGTCCAGGGACGGTTTCTTGAGGAAGGGTCTCACTATTGCCTCTTTCAAGGCGGCAGGCAGAAACCCCTCACTCAAGGAAGCGTTAATAATAACCTGGAAACAACCTCGTGTCACCTCCCGAGTGGCCAATAACAGCCAAGAGGGACACGGATCCAGCAAACATGTAGTGGCATTAAGCCCACCCAGCATCCTGTCCACCTTATCGAGGGTCACAGGATCAAACGCTCCCCAAATGACCTCCCTGAACTCCGCCCCGCCCCCCTGTCCAGAGTTGGCCAGTCAGAGTCCACCAGTCAGAGTCCAACCCATCCCGGATCTGAGTGATTTTGTCCTGTAGAAAATTTGAAAAATCCTCAGCCCGCCCTTGCAAAGGATCCTCCCACACTCTCACTTCTAAAAGGGAGCGGGTCACCCTGAAAAGGGCAGCTGGGCGATTTTCTGCAGATGCAATAAGGGCGGAAAAGTGAGAACGCTTTGCTGCCCTTATCGCCACTAAATAGGTCCTAATATGGGACCATAATAGTGTTCGGTCAGATCCGGAGCGGGTGGCCCTCCAACCACTCTCTAGGTGTCTTTTCCGGCGCTTCATCTTCCTCAGCTCCTCCGAAAACCATGGAGCTGATTGGGATCGACACCGGGTCAGAGGCCGCAAGGGCACGACCCGATCAAGGGCCTCAGCCGCCACCCTATCCCAGGTGGCCACCAGGTCCCCAATTGAGTCATGTGTGCGAACACCGGGAAACGGCCCAAGCTCCATCAGGAACCTGTCCAGGTCCATCAGGCGCCTGGGGCAGAACCATTGTGTCAGTCCCGCCTCCCTGCGACGAGGTGGTACAGCATGGAAGTCCAGCCTCAGGAGCGAATGATCAGACCATGAGAGGGGCTCTACAACAACGTCCCCTACACCTAGATCATCCTGCCATTGTCCAGAGACAAAAACCAGATCCAAGATGTGACTCCCAACGTGAGCGGGGTCCCTAATTAGTTTTAACCTCTGGGAGGTAAGAGGAAATACTGGAAGTGCCGAAACGGGCCCATTTTTTGGCCTCCCAAGGTTGCAGAGGCTTCCCTCAAGCCCTTAGGAAGCAAAGATGGCCTCCCCTGGGCTCCAGAGGCCCTCCGGAGGCTGAAAACTGGCACTTCTGGTTTTCCACTACTGGCTGTCTAGAACTGGTCAGAACCTGCTGAATACCACCTCTGAACCAACTTCTCTGAGAACAAGGAGTGTTTAGGGTTAACAAACTTCCCAACAAATCATTGTTGGGTGCAAATTCGGCCTTTGGATCGAGGCAGTTATCAAATGGGTGAGTTAAGAAATACATCGAGATATAAGAGAGTTTTGCTGCCGGAACTGTAACACATGACACACAAGGTGGTAACCTTAGTTTCACGTTTAGTGAATGTAGAAGAAGATTTGCAAGGGCTGTGTTCCAATACCCAAGGAGCTGCCCCAAAGAAGAGGGAGACAAGCGACTCTCCAAAGCACCAGAAGGAGGACAAGAAGCAGCGGATGGAAACTAAGCAAGGAGAGAAGCAACCTAGAACTAAGGGGAAATTTCCTGAGAGTGAGAACAATTAATCAGTGGAACAAGTTGCCTTCAGAAGTGGTTGCTCCATCACTGGCGGTTTTTAAGAAGAGACTGGACAGACATTTATCTGAAATGGTAGAGGGTCTCCTGCTTGAGTGGGGTTGGACTAGAAGACCTCCAAGTTCCCTTCCAACCCTGTTATTCTGTGGAGTCTCTGACATGGCCAGGAAAGAGCTGGCCAATGAAATTTGCTGCTGAGTTCAACTCGGTGTAGCAGAGTCTTTTGAGTGGTTTAATATGACTATGGACTTCATTCCCTTTCTTAATTCTCAACCTCAGCTACAAAGATTCAGGTTGCTTTCCCTTGTGCCCGTCCCAGGAGTTCAGCTCAGCAATCCAGAAGTCTGAGGTCTCCCAAGGTTGAGAAGTCCTGCACAACCCAAGGACAAACAGTACATTTTAGTCTTGCAATTGTCGGACAGGTTCTCTCTCTTTCCAACCAAGGAATGACGAGGAAGGTAATACGATAGTTACAGTTTGCTGGCCCAAGGCCTGGTTGAATTTAAAACAGGGTCCCTGTGGCCTACATAATCTCCTGCTTCTGCTAATTAACTAATCAGAAGACCGGCCAGAATGTATAGCTCTAAGCCAGAGATCTCCAAACTTGGCAACTTTTAAGGTGTGTGAACTTCAAACCCCAGAATTCCTCAGACAGCCATGCTAGGTAGGGAATTCTGGGAGTGAAAGTCCAAAGTCTGAAAGTTGCCAAGTTTGGAGACCCTTGCTCTAAACCTGGGGTCTTCAAACTTGTCAGCTTTAAGACTTGTGGGCTTCAACTCCCAGAATTCCTCCTCCAGTCATGTTAGCTCTGGGAGGCAGAGTCCACAAGTCTTAAACTTGCCAACCTGGAAACCCTTGCTCTAAGTGATCAGGTCCTGCCCCTGGAGAAGAGATCCTTCTGATACCCCATAAACCCTTAGGATCTATGCAGCAACTCTACACCCCTTCAGAGGCCAACTGATAGTCATCTTTTGTGCCAAGCCAAGTTTGCCACCACTGGACGAATTATGAGAAAGAATTTTTTTTAAAAAAATATATTGTACATATTGCCTTAATATATATAGCAGTTCCAATTACACAACGTCATTGTGTACTGGTTATATCAAATCCTCCCCTTCCCACCCCCCACTATCATATTATACATCCTAATTACAACTATCATACAGCATGATCTCTTTTGACTACATCGTAGTTGGGAAAGAATTTGTTTTTAAGCCACTTGTTATTGTTTTGGGGAAGGGCAGGATCCTTACTGTTTTGTTTTAACATACCTTAAGTTCCCACCTGGACAATTATTAAGTTAATGAGCTGCTCTATTTTCTCATCATCTCATCAAAGTATCAGAATATAGAGTGTATATCTGTGCTTTAAAGGAGGTGCAGCCTTAATTGTCAGGATGAAAGCCTTTAATGAGGATGAATGAAGGGTGAGGACTGAATGCAAAAGAGAAAGAATGACATTGAGCTGGTTAAGTGATACTGAGAGAATGAAAAAGGATCAAAATCCAATCCATTTGCCCTCAAGCTAAAAACTCCAATGCAACCGGCGTCCTTTTTAAGTTCTCAACTCTCTCAACTGAATGCAGAAGCCTGGAAATCTTTAGGGCTTTGCTCATTTATTTAGTAGGATGACTTTCCCGGTACGTGCTATGAATTGCATGGTCACTCCTAAATTCTGGTCTCTTCTGCAGGAGTCACAGCATGCATACAGCCATAGGTTAAATTTAACAACAACAATAATAATAATAAAAATCTGAAGCTGCATGGAAAAACGCTACGTGAAATAGAATCACTGCTCAGTGCTGTACATTATATATACTAGATAGATAGATAGATAGATAGATAGATAGATAGATAGATAGATAGATAGATAGATAGATAGATAGATAGATAGATAGATAGATTGCAAGTGGAGTTTGGACTGAATGAATGTACCATCACCAACCTCATCAGGGGGAAAATACAGGTGGTCTTTGACTTATGACCACAATTGAGTCCCAAATTTTTGTTGCTAAATGAAACAGTTGTTAAGTGTTTAACTAACAACTGTGGTGGTGCAGTGGTTCTATAGCTTGAGAAGATTCTCTCTCTCTCTCTCTCTCTCTACATACATACATACATACATACATACCTATTATCTATCTATTTATCTATCTATCCATCCATCCATCCATCCATCCATCCATCCATCCATCCATCCACTCTATCTATCTATCTATCTATCTATCTATCTATCTATCTATCTATCTATCTATCTATCTATCTCTATGCACTTATCTATCTATCTCTATACACTTATCTATTTTCTATCATCTACTTACAGTATCTACCTATCCATCTATCTACTTATCTATCATCTATCTACTTATCTACCTACCTATCATATATCTCTCTCTATCATTATCTCTCTTTCCCTCTATCTCTCCCTCCCTCCCTCCCTTCCCCCCCCTCCCCCTAGCACATCCAGCAAAGTCCTAAAAGCCTCTTAGATGTTACATCAGAATTCTTGAAGAAGATTTGGAATAATGAGCTAGTTGCTATTGTATTGTCATAAAACCTTAAAAATAAATTAACAAGTAGACCACAAAGGAAAGAGACAAATCCCATCCACTGTGTATTCTGCTTGAATTGTCTAACTGTCTGGAGCAAAGGTAACTATTTGGTTTTTTTTAAAAAAAATGTTAATTTGATATAAAGGGCACACAGGACATCAATCACCATTCAAACATCAAACCTCTGACGGCCAAGTGTAAAATCACAGAATCTCATAAAAGGAGGCGATTGAACTAAGTTCTTTCCTCCTGAGATAGTTTACAATTAACTGAAAAATCCTTTGGCTGCACCCTCAGGGGTGAACATACAATTGAGATGTTTATTTCTTGAAGCTATCTGCGTACCCAGAAGCTCCTTGCTGGAATCAGCGAGAAACTGCATTTCTAACAACTCATTGATAACGGCAACGGCATCTTAAAAACCCATTAATTTTACCACTTGGGGAGCAATGTGCTCTCCCTTTTCACATGCATTCATGTTAAAAAGAAAAGGGGGGTGGGAGGAGAAAGGTAGAGCCAGGACATTGACTGCATGGTTGGGCCACATCTTGATGTGACTGAAAAAAATGGTCTGTATGAAAAGACGCTAAGGACACGACTCTCCCTTACAGTATCTTGCTTCAAGTGTGTAATTCATCTAATTGCCATTATGTTTCATTGACAGAACATCAGTACTATCTATATCTATCTACCTATCTACCTACCTATCGTATCTATAATAAATGCATAACTACTACTTTACTTCGTATATCTTATTTTTTCCATGAGTGTTTTTATCCTACTCGCCAACATCTGAGCATCATAGTTAACTTCATATTTAAGTTGAAAGTATTTTAAAAATGACTTCCACAAGAATAAATAGCATTTTTATTTATTAGCACACATACAAACACAGGGGGTTGGACTAGAAGACCTTCAAGCCCCCTTCCAGCTCCATTCTGACCCCATGTATAAGATTTAATGAATTTTAGTCCGAATTAA
The DNA here is from genome assembly GCA_023653725.1 of Bungarus multicinctus. Classification (NCBI taxonomy): domain Eukaryota; kingdom Metazoa; phylum Chordata; class Lepidosauria; order Squamata; family Elapidae; genus Bungarus; species Bungarus multicinctus. The sequence continues at coordinate 54,229,676 of CM042849.1, forward strand.
GGTGCCAGTTGCATATGGTTGAGAAGTCACTGAAGTAACTCATGTAATGCTTTATTTCACTGGAGCTCAATTTTTACTTACATGGGAAGGAAGAAAGGAAGGAAGGAAGGAAGGAAGGAAGGAAGGAAGGAAGGAAGGAAGGAAGGAAGGAAGGAAGGAAGGAAGGAAGGAAAGATCAAAAAATCATAACCAACCACGAAAGACTGCAGAACTTTAAGAAAAGTAGAATTATTCATGGTTCCAATACTGGGCTCAGGAGCCATGGAACAAATAACTTGGAGCAATTACATACTTTTATACATCACTTTTTAATGTAATCAAATCAATATTTTTTATGGTCACAGATCCTATAAACCCTGTTTTATACATAAATCTTGTCCATAAGGCAAGATTATATTAGATTCCTAGGGCATTAAAACCAGCAAAACCCCATTAATCTCCATTCAAAGTTTAGGTCACTTGAAACATCTTCCAACTGTCCTAAGATTTAGTCAAAATCACTTTGGGACAAAAACTTTCTCACCAATGACTTTGGTTTCATGATTTAGAATGATCTGAAGTATTAATTTCCCCAGACTCTCATTTGACCCTTTAATCGACTGGTCTTAAAGTGAAGATATTATTAAATTTAGCAGCGGAATGTTTTGCTGGTATTTTCACATTTTAGCATAATATTTGCAAGTTAATTAAAAGCTAACATGAAAGCATCACTCATTCTCACCTACGCAGCTGAATGTGGGTGTTTCAATTGCTTCCAAAATTTACAGATCATCAGACTATGCAGAATGAAGGCAAACTTATAACATTTCTAAATAGTAATGAACACATAACTAATGGAAGAGAACCTTCTGGAAAATGAGGCATTCTCACTACTGATATGTAGCTCAAGAGTTGGCTTTAAGTGAAAGGTCAAAGATATTCAGGCACCAAAGTTTAGAAGGTGCCAACTTGTCCTTTCAAATCCTTTTAACAATGCAAATCTGTTTATTGGCAGGAGGTGGTTTTTACCAGTCAATCTGGCCAATGAGTAACCCTGGAGTTAGAAAGCCATAGAAAGCAAGCTAATTGCCCCAAGCATTTGCAGGGCCAAATCTCGACCAACAAATGCTCTTTCCTAGACATTGGTAAAAAAAATAAGTACACCAAATACAAGCTAGGCGGATATGACCTCATTTATGACCCTCACTCTGTCAAGGACTTTGGAGATCTTTTTTTTTTTTTAATTACATTTATATGCCGCCCTTCTCCGGTGACTCAGGGCAGCTTACAGTCTATGGAGCACCATGCTAAGTGCTCAGCAATAGCCTTCATTCCATTGTATATGCCTGCTTATTACTAGGGCTTTTTGGCCCCCTCAAGCGGCATTTTTACAAAGTCAGCTTATTGCCCCCAACAATCTTGGGTCCTCAATTTACCTACCCCGAGAGGATGGAAGGCTGAGTCAACCTTGAATCTCATATCAAATGACCTAAGCACCAGAGCTCACTGTAACAGCATTGCCAGAAATGCATTAATTGTAAATCTAATCTTACAAAGCTTCTCCTCTAGTAATACCAATTTGCAAACTAGGGATACAAAAGTTTTGTTAGACCAATACTTGAATACAGCTCAACAGTCTGGAATCCGCACTGTATATCAGACATTAATACAAATGAGCAAGTCTAGAAGTATTTCACGAGAAGAGTACTACACTCCTCTGCTCGCAACAGAATACCCTACACCACCAGGCTTGAGATTTTGGGCTTGGACAACTTTGAACTATGCCATCTACAGTTGGACTTAAGTGTACTACACAAAATTATCTGCTGCAATGTCCTATAACAATATAAGAGCACACAACAGATACAAACTCAATGTAAACTGCTCCAAACTTGATTGCAGAAAGTACGACTTCAGCAACAGAGTGGTCAATACCTGGAATGGACTACCTGACTCTTGTTACGTTGTCAAACCCCCACTCCTTTACCCTTAAACTATCCACTATTGACCTCACCCCATTCCTAAGAGGCGTGCATAAGTGCACCATCGTGCCTATCATCCCTGTCCTATTGTCCCCATTTAATCGTACCTATTTCCTGTATTCTATACTCATGTTTATACTTATATCTATTATCTTGTAAGCGATTGACAAATCAAATAAATAAATAAAATAAAAATTAAAAGAAGGAAGGAAAAAAGGACGGAAGGGGTAAGAAAAGGGGAAGGGGAAAAAAAGGAGAGAAAAGAAGGAAGGGAGGAGAGAAAAGAAGCGAGGGAGGAGAGAAAAGAAGGGAGGAAGCAGGAGGAAGGAAGGAAAGGAAGGGAGAGAATACCCATTTCTAAGAGGTCTGTGAGGGGCGTGCATAAGTGCACCATCGTGCCTACCATCCCTGTCCTATTGTCCTCATTTATTCATACCTATTTCCTGTATTCTTACTCATAAACATACCTATTATAGACGGCATTGGTCGCATTGGTGGATGATCTCTGGAGGGCCCGTGACAGAGGTTATTCCTCTGTCCTGGTCCTATTAGATCTCTCGGCGGCTTTTGATACTGTCGACCACAGTATCATATTGCGGCGGCTGGGGGGGCTGGGAGTGGGAGGCACTGTTATGCAGTGGTTCTCCTCCTTCCTCTCTGACCGTTCGCAATTCGTGTTGGCAGGGGGGCAGAGGTCGGACCTGAGGCCCCTGGTTTGCGGGATGCCTCAGGGGTCAATGCTCTCGCTCCTTCTGTTCAACATTTATATGAAGCTGCTGGGTGAGATCATCCGTGGCTTTGGGGTAGAGTTCCATCAGTACGCTGATGATACTCAGCTGTACATCTCTACCTCGGGCCACCCCGATGAAGCCGTCGAAGTGATGACCCAGTGCCTGGAGGCCGTGCGGTGTTGGATGGGGCAGAACAGGCTTCAGCTCAACCCATCTAAGACTGAGTGGCTGTGCTTCCCGGCACCCCGGTACAGCCAGCTGGTTCCATCGCTGGCTGTGGGGGGGGGGGGGGAACTCTTGCCCCCACAGAGAGGGCCCGCAATCTGGGTGTCCTTCTGGATGTGCGGCTGTCATTGGAAGACCATGTGGTGGCCGTTGCCAGGGGGGCTTTTGGCCAGGTCCATAGGATCTACCAGTCGCAGCCCTTTCTGGATTGGGATGTGCTTCACACGGTCACCTCCACCCTGGTGACCTCCCGCCTAGACTATGCCAATGCTTTCTACTTGGGGCTGCCTTTGAAGAGCATCCAGAGGCTCCAGCTGGTGCAGAATGCGGCCGCATGGGTGGTGTTGGAGGCTCCTCGGGGCTCCCATGTTACGCCACTTCTGTGTGAGCTGCATTGGCTCCCGGTGGCCCTCCAGGTGCGCTTCAAGGTCTTAGTTATCATCTTTAAAGCGCTCCATGGCTCGGGACCAGGATATCTGCGAGACCGCCTCCTGCCATTATCGGCCTCCTGCCGACTGATACGCTCCCATAGAGTCGGCCTCCTCGGGGTGCCACCGGCTGACCCCGAGGATGCGGGCCTTCTTATTGGGGGCACCCTCTCTCTGGAACGAATTACCCCCAGAGATGAGGACCATCCCTGATCTCCTGACCTTCCGCCGTGCGTTGAAAACTTATTTATTTCAGCAAGCCGGTCTGGCCTAGGGGTTTTTAAATTTTTTAATCTGGTTTTAATCTTCCTTAATCCCCTTATTTTTAATCTTTGTAAGAGCCAATGTATTTAATTCTTTTAATTTTTAAGTATTGTATATGTGTTTTATACGTGCATTTTATTCTGGCTGTTCACTGCCCCGAGTCCCTTTGGGAGAGAGGGCGGTATATAAATTCAAATAAATAAATAAATAAATAAATATTATCTTGTAAGCGACTGACAAATCAAATCAAATAAATAAATCAAATAAGTAAATAAAATGCAGTGATAGGTATATCATGGAACAAAATGAAGCTTGGTTTCATGATATATCTGTCACTGGAGGCTTTTGAGATTATACAGTGTGAAGTAGAACCGGATCTTAAAAGGATGTGAAAGGTAAAACGGAAATGGCACGAAACTAAAATTCTTCATTTCTATAAAATGCAATAGGACAGAATAGAAAAATGGATTACTACATGCTGCCTTACTGCTAGGCAGCTAGTCCTCGAATTACAACAGTTTCCTTAGTGATCATTCGACATTACAACAACACAGAAAAAAGGTGTCACACATTTGTCACACTTATGCCCACTGAAGCATCTCTATGATCATATGATTGGCTCGTACTTATGATGGTTGCAGTGTCCCAGGGGGATCACATGATCCCCTTTTGCAACCTTCTGACAAGCAAAGCCAATGGGGAAGCCAGATTCATTTAATGATGGTGCTACTAAATTAAGAACTGCAGGGATTTACTTAACAACGGTGGTGAGAAAAGTCGTAACATGCGGGGAACCTCACTTAACGGATGTCTCACTTAGCAACATAAACATGGGGCTCAATTGCAGGTTGCAAGTCGAGGACCCACTTCAGATCTTTTTGTGGTTTTTGCATAGGCAGCACTTCTTGATTGATTGTGATATGTAAAATTATACCTGTGAAAATATAAAGCAATGGTAACGCCATTTTGAACCTCTGTGTAACCTAAGATAATTTACTGGAATATTATGTAAGAATTCTCTATTGTTTTGTATAAAGGTTATATGTTTGGCAGATTACACTGTCCAGTGTCATGATAATGATGGAGATTACTGGAAATGGAAATGGGTAAACAGGTTAAGGAGACAGATGTTATGCTACAATAATAATGGGTGTTGCATAGAGAGATACGTAGCTTGGATAGATTGTGAATCCGGAAAGGAGCAGAGACTGTATATTTGAACCTGTATATAAACCCCAGCCTTCTTGGGAACCAGGTCTTCTGCCCATGAGTAGAATTCCCTTTTGCAAAAGCTTCATAATAAAACTCATATTATATTGTTCACATGCCTCTAGTGTCTCCTGAATGGTTGATTTTTAACACACTGATAGTCTTGGACTTAATGCTGAGATGTTTTAGAGAGAGAGAACTTTGTGTTTTAGGATTCTACTACTGTGTTAGCAATGCAGCTGTTACTTGCTCCTTACCTCTTGATACGTTTCCATGTTATTATTGCTACTCCTTTTATTCTTCTTGATTTTATCTTAGGTTCTCTGCTAGAGGCGGCATTCAGCCAGTTCTGACCAGTTCTGGAGAACCGGTGGCAGAAATTTTGAGTCATTCGGACATCTAGTAATTCTAGATCTAGATCTAGTTCGGAGATTAAGTAATTCGTATCCATTTTCATGTATTCATCATCATGTTTCTACTCATACATGTTATCTAATACATGCTTGACAAAATAAATGAATAAAATAAAATAAAGAACCGGCAGATACCACTTCTGACTGGCCTCGCCCTCTCTATTCTCTGCCTCCCAATGAGTCCCAGCTGTCTACACTCAGCTCCATTCAGTTGCCCAGACTCCACCTGCAAGGGATTATGGAAGTTGTTACAAGAGGATGATGATTTATAGTGAATATATAGTAGTATTTTCAGGTGTTTTTTTTTTAAAGAAACCTAGAACAGTGTAACATACTTAAAAAAGGCAACCTATTTATTTACAAGGAGTGGAGTGCCATATAAAGCCACATTTTACTCAAGCCAATCTACACCCCTGATCATTTTCAAGCCACACGATTTACTTGGCTGAAATAAAGAGGTGGTTTCTCTTCTTTCAATGCTGTTTTCCCCTTTACTTTCCAGTCTGTTTTCCCCTTTACTACAGCTGGGTGAAGGTTTCAGGTCTCTTCCTTTCCAAAATGACCCAGTCCTGACCTTGCTTAGCAAGGAACTTAAAGAAAGGCTTCCTTCCATGATACTGTGAGGACAGAAAGCAAATGAAACAGCATCTTAATCCTTTTCTAAGAAGAAAAACACCAGCGGCTTTTCATCAATTCCAGCTTTACTGTTTTGACGCTGGAAGAAATTACCAAGTTCTTCTCCTGACAGTGAGTGACAGCATCAAGGCAAGAGTTAAGAAGGTGCCAAGTCATTATTTGAATGTTTAAAAACAAACCCTGGACACAGCACTCCCAAAGCATGTAGAGGAAATCAAAAGAGACTAGGGGAAGATTATATGTTGCCTGATTAAGTCCAGCCCTTAACATGGATTTAATCCTTGCGATACTTAATCTACAAGAAGACCAGTCCAGCGCATGAACAACATAACCTCATAAGCAACTGTGGGTCCACCTTAAAAGGCAGGGCCAGAAGGGTGAGAAAAAAAATATATTTAAAAACCTTATAAATAGGTCATTTAACCTGGAACCACATCTCAGAGGTGGGATTCAAATTTTTTAACAACCGGTTCTGTGGGCGTGGCTAGGTGGGCATGGCCATGTGACAGGGTGGGCATGACTTCTCTTCTTTTGCAGCACCCTCCCCGTGCTCCGTTTTCTGGCCTCCTGGGGGTGGGGGGGTTCAGGCCCTTTTTGGGCTGTTTTCCGGGCTGCTTCCAGGACATTTTTGGCCCAAGAAATGGCCTAAAAACAGCCCCCCCAAATGTCCTGAAAATGGCCTGAAAAACAGCCCAAAACAACCCAAAAACAGCTTAAAAGCAAGCTGTTTTTCGGGTCATTTTCAGGCCAAAAACAGCCTGAAACGGCTCCAAAAACAGCTAAAAAACAGGCATGCATGCTCCGGCCAGCTTGTTTTCAGGTTTCCAGCACTCCAGCACATGCACATGCATGCACACACATGTTCCAGTCTGGGCATTCGGTGCCGAAAAGGTTCGCCATTACAGCTCTAGGATCCCTTGCAATTCTGTTCCTAGCCATTATCTCTCTATGACCAAAGTTAAGAGTTTCAACCCCTTTTGTACCCTATCTTCACCCACTTGGCATCTATTCATTTTCGTTTTTATCACACCCACCTCTTAAGTATCCTATGCTCTACTACTGCCTTGAATTTGCAGGCTTCTACTAATGGGGGCTCAGCTCTTATTTCTATACAGCCAAGAAAGCAGAGGCCACATTTCTTCCACAAAGTTATTTCTGTTTCTTTCAACAAACATTCAGTCCACACAGCAGGCTTACTTATTTTACTCATTACCTTTCTCCAAGAATTTCATCTCTTTAAAAATTGGCAATCTGGTTTTTTTTTTTTTTCCCCTAGTAGAAAATATTCTACTAAGCACATAACTCTATTTCCTCGGTCAAAGAGAGTGACCTTGGCATTAAAAGAAAAAGAAACTAAAGCAAACTAAGGATTATTTTCTCAACATCTCCCTTTTTCTTTCTTTCTTGATGCCTTTGGGTTAGTCTGGACAGGTCCTATCAATTTTCTTAGCCAAATTTCAAAAGTATGCCTGTTCCCTAGGGTTGGGTTAGGGTTAGTTCAAGTTCAATTCAGGGTCTTTTTCTGGTTTCTAGTCTCATGCCTTAACCCAGTAGTCTCCAAACCTGGCAACTTTTAAGATTGGTGGATTTTAACTCCCAGAATTCTCCAACCAGCATAGAGAATTTTGGAAGTTGAAGTCCACAAGTCTTAAAAGTTGACAAATTTGGGGTCTCTTGCCTTAATCACTACACCAAATTGGTTCCTTAGTATTATTTAATGAACAAGCCTACAGGTCTGGAAAGTTTCAGGTCTTTTTCATTCTAAATTTACTGTAAGAGATGACCAGGCTGAGCCTAAAGGAGGAGGGGCCAAATGTGTCATGAATCTCGAGTCCCTATGCATCCACAAGAGATCTAAGTCCAGCCCATCTCGAAAACCTTCCTCATCTCCCACTCATTTCCCTTGGCTGTCAGTTGGTCAGATTTTTGTAGAGCGCTTAAGTCTGCAATAAATCTCTATATTCATTTGAACTGCCTGGATCTCTGATTTCCATGATGCTTGGCAGTTACCCAATTCTGACCTTGCTTAGCTACTGGCCTAAATAAAGAGTTCCTCCTCTGATACTGTGAGAACAAGCAAACAGAACAATTAATAACAATATTTGTTAATATTTAATTAATACTGTTCATGTATTTTTCTTGTTTAATTAACAAACAAATGCTAAAACATGGGGCATTAATAATGACTGTGACTGCATTATCCATAGGCCACTTTCTCCACATTGGAATAATTCAAAATATAAGACCACAAAAATCTTACAAAAACCTTCCTTTGAGTAAACTCCATTAGGGACCGTGCTGCTCAGGAGACAAATCCAAAATTACACTTTTATTTTATGGGGAAGAGGAAATGTGGCATAATCATGTAATAAAAATATATGGAAATCACAACTTTAAGTAGCATTTCAATAAATGAATTGCATAAAACCAGCACAACATTTCTTATTCCTAACTATTTTGGTGATATGGACTTGGTGAGCCACACAGAATCTGTGAATCAGGTATATGAGAGAAAGAGAGAGAGAGAGAGAGGGAGGGAGGGAGGGAGGGAGGGAGGAAGAAGGGAGAGAGGGAAGAAGAAGGAAGGAAGGAAGGAAGGAAGGAAAGAAAGAAAGAAAGAAAGAAAGAAAGAAAGAAAGAAAGAAAGAAAGAAAGAAAGAAAGAAAGAAAGGAAAGAAAGAAAGAAAGAAAGAAAGAAAGAAAGAAAGAAAGAAAGAAAGAAAGAAAGAAAGAAAGAAAGAAAGAAAGAAAGAAAGCAATGCTTCCTCTCCAAACACAACTGACCACAGAAAAAGTTCTCAACTATGTTGGACACCAGAATCATGTCCCTCATTAGTGTCATTTTCTCCCAATTATGGACCCCTTGACATTTCGTGTTGCCTTGTTGAGTCATCCTTCCACCTTCTGATCAATCCATCTAACCTTCCTTCCACTCTTTTTGGTCTACAGATACCTTTTTTGATTAGGTGGCAACTAGAACAGTCAACCACATTCAAAGGGTGCCTTGTGACCTAGACAAGCAGACAGTTGCCAAGGACTTGGGCAATACTTCCCAGGATGAAAGAAATGCTCAATTAGTTGACTTCTTTATAATCAAAATATGAAGACCATGACACACACACACAGACACACACAGAGAGAGAGAGAGAGAGATACATCACAATCAGGTTGGAAGGTGAAATATTTGTAATTAGTCCTGTCGAGACTGATTTGCTTCACCATCATATGTTATCATTAAAGCAAAGCTAGAATGACCTTATTGAAGAGATATAAATATCTTGTCACTTCTAAATTGGATAAGGGTGAAGGAAGGAAGTCCACCACAGTGGTTATGTCAGGGGTTAAACAACTGACTGTTGCCATTTCATCTTTTATCACAGTTTTTGATGCAGCGGCTTCAAGATGAGATTCTTAATTAAAAATATATCAAAGGTCCAAGTTTTTTAAAAAAAAACCCACATCGTGTATGCAAAATTAGGCAGACTCTAAGCACCCACTGATAATCTACCACTAATTGTAATATATTATTTTGTCTCATGGGTATTATTACTATTATTATTGTTGTTGTTGTTGTTTTTAATGCCTTTATTTGTAATTCTGGTCTATATATGACCGTAACAAAAACGGATTGATTGAACACATGATCTTAAAGATTTTGCAGTCCCATTGACGTAACTATTTATTTATTTATTTATTTATTTATTTCTGAGTTTTATATACCGCCCTTCTCCCGAAGGACTCAGGGCGGTGAACAGCCAACTAAAATACGAGTAAACAAAGTATAAATTATTTAAAAAAGAATTAAACACTAGACTGTCCCAAATCTAAAAACCCCAATTAAAATCAATAAAACATCATACCCCGTCCCAAGTAATCTAAAAACCCCATTTAAAATCCCATTAGTCAGCTCAGGCCGGCCTGCTCGAAGAGCCAGGTCTTCAGGTCATGTCTGAAGGCCCTCAGGTCACTGGTCGTTCGTAATCCAGGGGGCATCCCATTCCAAAGGGCGGGTGCCCCCACAGAGAAGGCCCTATTCCTCGGGGTCACCAGACGACACATAGAAGGCGTCGGGACCCGGAGGAGACCCTCTCTGTGGGAGCGCACCGGTCGGTGGGAGACTACTGGCAGAATGCGGTCTTGTAAGTATCCTGGTCCGATGCCATGGAGCACTTTAAAGACCAAAACCAGTACTTTAAAGCGAACCCGGAAGGCCACTGGCAACCAATGCAGCTCGCGCAGGAGGAGCGTCATGTGGGAGTATCTCGACGCCCCCATAACCACCCGCGCGGCTGCATTTTGTACCAGTTGAAGCCTCCGGGTGCTCCCCGCAGGAGCCCCATGTAGAGGGCATTACAGTAGTCCAGACGGGAGGTGACCAGGGCATGAGTGACTGTGCGTAAGGCGTCCCGATCAAGAAAGGGCCGCATCTGGCGTATCAGGCGAACCTGATAAAAAGCCCCCCTGGAGACGGCCGTAATATGATCTTCCAAAGACAGCCGTACATCCAGGAGGACACCAAGATTGCGGGCCCCTTCTGTGGGGGTCAAGATCTCATCCCCAATAGCCAGCGACGGAGCCAGCTGACTATATCGGGCCGCCGGAAACCACAGCCACTCGGTCTTGGAAGGGTTGAGTCGAAGCCTGTTCTCGCCCATCCAGTTCCGCACAGCCTCCAGGCAACGGGCCATAACCTCCACAGCATCGTTGGGGTGGCTTGGGGTGGAGATGTAAAGCTGAGTGTCATCAGCATAAAGATGGCATTTCACCCCCAAACCACGGATGATCTCTCCCAGCGGCTTCACATAGATGTTGAACAGAAGAGGGGAGAGGACCGACACCTGAGGCACCCCACACATGAGGGGCCTAGGGGTGGACCTCTCCCCCCCCGTCAACACCAATTGCGAGCGGTCCGAGAGGAAGGACGAGAACCACCGCAAGACGGTGCCCCCAATTCCCAACCCCTCCAACCGCCGCAATAGGATACTATGGTCGATAGTATCAAAAGCCGCTGACAGATCTAAGAGGACCAGGACAGAGGAATAACCTCTGTCACGGGCCCTCCAGAGATCATCCACCAATGCGACCAATGCTGTTTCGGTACTGTGCCCGGGCCTGAAGCCCGATTGGAACGGATCTAAATAGGATGCTTCCTCCAGATACTGAGGGAGCTGACGCGCCACCACACTCTCAACAACCTTCGCCACAAAGGGAAGGTTGGAGACAGGACGATAGTTATTCAAAAGAGCCGGGTCCAGGGAAGGCTTCTTGAGGAGGGGCCGCACCACCGCCATTTTCAGGGCGGTCGGAAGCGCCCCCTCCGTCAACGAAGCGTTGACAATCCCCTGGAGCCAGCCTCGTGTCACCTCTCTGGAGGTAGAAACCAACCAGGAAGGGCACGGGTCCAATAAACATGTGGTGGCATTCAGCCTCCCCAGAAGTCTGTCCACACCCTCGGCGGTCACAGGATCGAACTCTTCCCAGATAACTGTCTCAAGACCTGCCCCGGACACCTCCCCCGGGACCACCCAACTGGAGTCCAGCCCATCCCGAATCTGGGCGATTTTATCATGCAGAAATCGGGAAAACTCTTCTGCCTTACCCTGCAAGAGGTCCTCCCGCGCTCTCGGCTCAAGCAGGGAGTGGGTCACTCTAAACAGGGCAGCAGGCCGATTTTCTGCAGACGCAATAAGGGCGGAGAAGTGTGAACGCCTCGCCGCCCTTATCGCCACTAGGTAGGTCCTAATATAGGACCTCACCTGTGTCCGGTCAGACTCAGCACGACTGGCCCTCCAGATGCCCTCCAGACGTCTTTTCCGGCATTTCATCCCCCTCAGCTCCCCCGTGAACCACGGAGCCAGGTGGGATCTATGCCGAGTCAGAGGTCGCAAAGGCACAACTCGGTCCAGAGCCTCAGCGGCCAACCTATCCCAGGTGGCCACCAAGTCTGTGGCCGAGTTATGAGCCAGAGTTTCAGGAAATGGCCCAAGCTCCATCTGGAACCGTTCCGGATCCATCAGGCGCCTGGGGCGGAACCATCTCCTCGGCTCCGCCTCCCTGCGATGGGGGGTGGCGGCACCGAAGTCCAGTCTAAGAAGAGAATGATCGGACCATGACAAGGGTTTTATAACTAGGTCTCCAACGCGATCATTCAACCACTGACCAGAGGCGAAAATCAGGTCCAGTGTGTGTCCCCCCGTGTGAGTGGGGTCAGAAACTAATTGGGTCAGATCCATGGCCGTCATGGAAGCCAGGAACTCCCGGGCCACCCCAGAGGTTTCCCCGAGCGAAGGCAGGTTGAAATCACCCATGACTAAAAGCCTGGGGGTTTCAACCGCCAGCCCGGCTATCACCTCGAGGAGCCCGGGCAGGGCCAATGACACGTGGCAGGGAGCCAGGTACGTTATCAACAGGCCCATCTGAACCCCCCGACCCCACTTCACAAAGAGAGACTCACAACCAGCCGTCTGAGGAACAGTGGCCTCCCTAGGACAAAGGACTTCTCTAATAATCGCCGCCACCCCACCACCCCTTCCCTGAGACCTCGGTCGATGGAATGCTAGGAAACCTGGTGGGCATATCTCTACCAGAGGGACACTGCCCTCTGGGCCCAACCAGGTTTCGGTGACCCCTGCCAGGTCCGCACCCTCCTCCTGAATGAGATCGCAAATCAGGGGGGCCTTGTTAACGACGGACCTGGCATTACATAACATCAGCCGGGTACTCAGGGCCTGAGACTCTGCACAACCAGGCCTGCCAGACGGGTCAGGAATAAGGATTCTATACCTTCATTTTTATTCTTGCTAAATTATCAGGAAAATGTGGTAATACAATAGCTCTGTCTCACACAATAGGATTGTGCATTTTTAAAAATAAATAAACCCTTTGCATATTGTACAAATGAAAGCATAGCTTGTATCTGCTAGTTATTAAAGTATCTCTATCTGTTTTCAGGTTTCAGCATATATTTATGTGATGTGTAAGAGTCAACTCCCTGAAGTGGCCACATCTCTACTTTCAGTTTTTTTCCCATGAATCTCAAAATAATCTCAAAATAATGACCACTTTAAGAGTTCCTTTAATCAGATGGCTCATTAAAGCAGTCATATCTCTTTTCTTCCACTCTGGCTGATGCAGAAGAAGATGAAAAAAGAACTCAGTTACATAGAAATAAATCTAGGAAAGTCTGAAGTGACTTCGATACAATTTATTCGAGCAATGGAAAGGTGTTATGGCATGTTGGTATCAAACGCTAATATATTAATTCAACACATTGGTAGAGCTGCTCTGGATTAATTATTTAAAGGAGCATTGGGGGGGGAACGATAAATTAATGTGAATATTTTAGTCCAACAAGGAGATCTGTTCAATCTAAATCTCTCTTGTAAAGCTTGAAGATTGTTCCACTTGTTAGCCTATTATTTGGAGTTGTCCTTCAAAAGAAGGATGCATATTCATAAGGAGGAGCTGGGGAAGTGATTATAAAGATACATAGAGCCTAGGATCAGAAAGGTCATTCATAAAAATGAGATGGGAGAATTCATTTCAGGTCACCGGTTAATTCTGATGGACTCAAGATGCGTAAAATGTCAAAAACACAACTCATAATGGTGAACCCTCTCCATGTAACCATGGGGTTTGCAAATACGTGGAGCCAGGTTATACCAACTGCCGAGTACAATATATCACACCAGACTTTCTAATTTACTAGGCAAGGAGTGCAAAAATTGTGATGAACACAAGAGAAAAGAAAAGAGAGACAAGACCACCATCCTGTCAGAGTTGAAGAAGCTTTTTGGATGAGAAGCAAAACGTCTTCAAAAGGAAAAAAACAAGAAAGTTTAGTTGCCGCCTGAAAAAGCACCTGTCAGGACTCCGGTAGTTACCCCCACTTAAATCATGAGTCTCTAGCTGGATTTTCAGAGCTTAAAGAAGATTTATTAGGAGTAAACACGCCGGCGCAGCCTTGTCACCCTTGACCCTGGTTTTCCCCCACTTCCTGGGTGTATCGTAATTCATATTCTCCAATGGGACACATCCATAGCCCAGAGTCATCAATCATGCTCTCCAGTTATAATTTTGCACGGCAGAAACTTCAGTCACCTAGTTACTATCTTTGAAAAACTATTTATGGAATGCAGTTTTGATTTTGCAAGCTGCTCCACTGCTCTCCCCTCCTTTTCTGTTGGAAACTCTAAAAAGACCATAGAAGTATTTTATGAGTTGACAGCACCTTTGGGACAACCTGGATGGCTGAGAATCTCTACAGACAGACAAGAAACTTTTTGCTGCAACTAGCAATTGTCCTGATTTCTGCAGAAATCTTAGCTTTATTATAGGGCAACTAACATAGCCCTGAGCCTAAGAGCAGGATAACCAGCTATAATGATATGTGAGAATGACTTTGGGAGGCCTGGGGAGGGATTGCTGCCACAGACAGATAAGTGAGGGTATAACCCATATCTCCCTCTCTGGCAGAGAAAGAACCTCAGAAAGGAATCTTCCTAACTTCTCAGTAAAACAGAAAAAATATATTTTCATCAGATTTTCAAGATTCTGTTCACGGAGCCTTACAGTAAAGTAGAACTCATCAGATCATGTTTCCTCACTGGCTTAGTTGGTCTACAGCTGATAAGGAACATGACTGACATTTTCAAATAAAGGGTTTATTTTCTTTCTTTCTTTTTTCTTGTAGGATTTTATGACACTAGATGCAACTGGCGGGGGGGGGGGGGGGGGGGGGAGATGCCAGATTCTTACATCAAAGTTCTCTTCAATTCTTATGCTTATGCATCCATTGTTAAAGAACCAGGCTGACAGGCGAAAGGAACAGGGCTTCCATAATGGTTAGAGCTTCTGAGTTTCTTTTTAGTTAATTCCTTGATGTTTGGTTTCTCAGGGGTCCTGAACAGAGTTAATGGCAAAATAATTTTAAAATAAAGGCTTAATAAGTATTTAATTGTGCAATTTGGGTTTGGTTGTTCGCTTGCAGAGGTTTTCTTACCCAACTCGGTAACATCAAGTAATGATGATTGATGGCAATGATGATGCACCCAGTTGTGAAATAAAACATCACCAAGCACAGAACTGTGGGAAGAAGAAATATTCACCTAGTTCAGTTCCAGGCTGGGAGAAAGACACTGGAAACATGGAGGCTGATTGGAAAGATGGTTTATTGATGTAGCAGAACCACATGGGTTCTGACAAAATAGAGTTGAGAGTGTGTGGGGGTGTTTATACCTACTTTGGGCTTTCTATTTGAGCGTCCTATTCCATGTGCAAGAACATGTCCTTTAATATTGTATTGGCTGTTATCAGATTCCTATGGGGTCATGTAGGGGTCATAGCTGGCTCTATAGGCAAAAGAAGAAATGCAAATCCTAGGTGCTTGTCTGAGCTCCCAGGTTTGGTTGAAGTTTGGACTGCTCTGAGATGATGGAATGTCTGAAATGCCCATAGGAAATTGTGCAATGCAGTGAGCTCTATGTCTTTTGCTAAATGGTGGTGGGTTACTCCTATTACATCCTGAAGGATCATGCCCTCTTCTTCATAATCCCATCATCCTGGAGCTGGAGGTCTTTTGTTTTGTAGATAGGCTGGCCCAGTCTTTCTTAATGGGCACAAAATATCTGCTGCGGGGAGGCTATTGAGAGTAAGAAGAAACATGTTTCTCCATTTCTCATGTAAGGAAATATAATATTCTGCCTTTTTAATATTCCTCAAAATATTTCATTCTTCTAGGAGGGGACCAACCTGAGAGAGTACTCAAGACTCCACAGTTTAACCCTAAATTTCAGATTATTTGACGGAAATAATCTCTTTGCGGCATGTCGGGTATATAAAAAGGAGTTACATTTCCATTGTCTCCATTCCTTTATGAGAACCAGATCCTGAAACATTAACTCTTAAATTTTTTTTCAATGAATGGAAGAATATCAGTTTGTGTTTGTTCTGCAACGCCTTTCAGATTGCAACCAGAAAAATAATACGACAGAGACAGATGGTTAAATGTAATCTTGACCTGCATTCAATCTCTGCTGAAGCCTTCCTTGTCTGCACATGTACTTCTTTCTATGCCTTGGTGATGGAGGCATTCAGAGACCTTACTTTTCCCCAGGGCACCAGCAAATCCTGAATTTCTGATCAAAGAGGGGAAAAAAAATTAAAATTCCCACAATTCAGGGAAACCACAGACACATTCTTGTGGTTACTTGGCAACCACGTGAAAGAGCTGCACCATTGACTTTTTCTGTTTTTGTATTTATTTTTCAAGATATCCCATCCAAGTTTTTTTTTTTTCTGAGTCAAGACCCTGTTATTATGGAAATTCTTCGAGCTACTCAGCTCTTTTGTGATTATGATTTATGATTACATATATAGGGACCCATTCTTCACACAGAATGGGGGCCATGGCATAAATCATAACCACCAGCTTGGAGAACAACATTTGAACTTAAATTCTCTCATCTCCAGTGATTATTATTGATAAAGCATGTCTACTTTGCCATCTTGTGAAAAAATGTGGGAAAGCGACACCCCATCTAGCTATTCAGAAAACACATTTCTACTACAAATATGTGCTCACTTCTGGAAAATCTAACTGCTGTCACAGATGTACACTTAACACTCACAACAAAAATATGCTCCTTGTGATCAAAGTTGCATTGTCTGAAAAACTAACCAGTGATAGTCAAGGACACAGCATTGTATAATGCTGGAAAGTTTTTGTACCTTTATAATTCAGCATATGGCTCTCCAAAGTAAACACAGGGTTAGATAGCAAATTTAAAATCTAAGCAGCCAACTGCAGAATTTTAAAAAGGCAGAAAACAGGATGTGTGGGACTAATAAATCCTTGTTATTCAAATATCACAAAGCAGCTATCCTTCTTCTGAAATCCAGATCTCCCTCTGCAAATTCTTTTTAGTACAACTGGCTGAATCAACCAATTGTTTATCAGAGCCTTTGTGCCTAGGTGAAATTTTTATGGGTTTTTTTGTTTGTTTTTAACTGTTCTGTAAACAATGGGAAAGCTCATGTTGTCTAGGCTACTGTGAATCATAATGGAAGAAGGGGAAGAAAAATTCCCATGTGATCAAGTTGAACAACTCAAATTGATGCAACCGTTATACAGGTGTGATGGAAAAACAGAAAATTATCCTAGAATAAGCAGAAGAAAAGTTTATGCAGAGCACAGTAACAAAAGGGCTGTTCCTATGTTAGAGTCTGCCATCTTAAATCTTTTTGATTCCCCTGTAGGCAACCCAAATATCTTCAGTTCTGGGCTATCTCCACCACCAAAATGGACAGCAGATTTAACCTCCCTGTTGTAACTCCCAAGATGCCTTAGTTTTATGGCAATTCAGTGGGAAAGCAACAAGTTGTCATTGTCCTCTCTGTCCTTGAGACTCGAGAGAGTGGTGTTGTGATCCACCGGTGGCCTGTGGAGGTGATAGCAGAATCAGACAGTGGGGAGGAACATGGGCCAGTCCTGGAGTCTGGGGAGGGTTCGGACGAGGGTCCTGCATCCGACACAGAGATGGGGCCGGGGCCATCTGGGAATTATATGCTGACTCTGGATCCTCCAGAATCTGACATCAGTGAGGCAGAGGAACAGAGGGAGCCTGTTCCCAGTGCGCGCTTGCGCAGAGCTGCTAGAAGGGAAGAACAGTTAAGACAAAAGGGGCGACTCAGGAGAAAGGCTTGGAGGTGATTGGCCCATCCCATAAGACATAAAGGAGGAGCAAAGGGACAAGAGCCTTTGCAGGAAGCAACTTTGTTCATTCTGGTTGGTTTAAACTCTGAAGCTCTATGTTGACTTTGTGCTTCATTTGGCCTTGTACAGCCAATGGGCAATTCAGTCATTGGCGGCATTTCAAGGGAGATAAAGATGGATGCTTATTAGCCTTATCCCAAAAGATTATGAACTATTCATAAACTGTTTGGGACTTGTTAAGGGCTATGAATGTATATAATTCACAGCCATTGAAATAAAAACAAAGGTTTTTGAGAACACTGTGTGATTGTTACTGTCTCAGGAAGCCTTGGTCAGATCAGGTTGGCCCTCAAATTCTTCTTCCACCCCACCCTTATTCTGCTTAAAACTCAAGTTTTATTGGGGTTAGATGTTGCAGGATACTTAAGATATTTGTGGTTGTCCAGTTGTTAGATCATGTCCAACTCTTCGTGTCCCCATGGACCATACAACCTCCTGTCCTCCACTGTCTCTTGGAGTTTGCCCAAAGTCATGTTCATTGCATTGATGACACCATCCAACCATTTCATCTTCTGCCATCCCCTTCTCCTTCGGCCATCCCTCTTTCCCAACATTGGGGTCTTCTCCAAGGAGTCCTCTCTTTTCATTAGGTGGCCAAAAGTCTTTGAGCTTCAGGATATGTCATTCCAAAGGATACTCAGGGTTGATTTTATTTGTTTATTTGTTTGTTTATTTGTCAATCGCTTACAAGATATAGCTATAAGAATAAACATAGTTTTGAATACATGAGATAGATACATAAGAAAAATAAATAGAAACAATAGGACAGGGACGGTAGGCACAATTGGATCTCCTTGCAGTCCAAGGGACCCTCAAGAGTTTTCCCCAACACCAGAATTGGAAAGCATCGATTCTTTACAAATGGAAAACTTTAAAAAACTCTCCATGTAATTTCTTAAGTCGCTAGCCGGGATTTCTATTGATCAAATACTTTCAAGTGTGTTAAGTGATACTAAATTCTGGGGATACTGTACATGTATTCATTTACGCTTATGCATGTTACTTAAGTAAGATTTCTGCCATCCTGGTGGCGCATGTAATGTTTTAATAGATGATTAATTTGCCAGATGTGGTTTCAGATCTCTCCAGGAAGCGAACAGATTTCCTTCCTGCAGGTCTTGCCTTCCTTCTTCTACAACACAAGATTTTGTAAAAACAATTCCCCAGGAAGTTTTGTGAGCTTGTCACACAGTTCTGAAGCCATGCTGAAGGCTTTCATCAGTTTCAAACCATTGTTAGCACATCAGCCGTCCGATTTAAGATGTTCCACACAACTTCATTACGTAGCATTATCAAAGCAACTGCCTTCCTATGTGTTACTACATCAGAACAGTGCTTTTACAGAAGGGCATTGAGCGTATCCACCAAATGAATCTCTGCCCCCCCCCCCCCCCCCCCCCCCAAGTTTTGCAAAAGCTTTTAAATCCAGATGGTGAATTGCCACTCTCCGGCTGCCATGGTTTGATGAACTGAGACATTGCTTTCGTCTTGCAGCTTAGTTTGGCATCATCGCCTGGATGGATACTTCACAGTTTTCAGTCTAGTTTTACATTTTGTTGATGTGACAGGAATTAATGGAAGCTCTTCATACAGTTCCAATGAAAAACCGTGAGTGGGTAGGGCAGCCTCCATTCAAGATGGAATAGTGGCCATTCAAATTCAAGTGTCAACTCGTAAAAGCATTCCTGGTTTGCTCTTGAGTTGTCATAAGAAGGAAGGGGATCTAATGGAGCAGTTAGTTGCTATGACCAGAAGCACATAGCACGCATGCCTTTCTCCAGATTGTGTCTCAAGTTACATGTTCTCCACAGCCCGCTAAAGTGCTTAGTTGGAGAATGTGATTTATGACACACCCTGGGAGGAGGGAGGAAACAGGCTCACCATAGGTGAGCAGTAAATTACGTGGGGCAGAGCCGACTGCACTTAGGAAAAGTGCCAACATGTTGCTCCTAATAAATAATTGGATTTCTTTTGAAACTTGGTTCGAGGTTCATTAATTAATTAGGGCGTCCCTTGGAACCCTGATATCAAGATTATTTTTGAAAGAGAAAATTTTTGGTTCAGTTTTGGGGTTCTCCATCATTTACTGACACCGTCTAAGGAATGATAGGTAAACAGGAGAAAAGGGGCTTTCTCTGCTCTAATATTCAGGGCGCACATCAGATTTGAAAGAAGAAAATGGAGGATTTTTTCACTAAACAGGACTGTTCCTGTTTCAATAAAAGTATCGCGAGCATCTATTTGTAACAGCAAAGAGTCAAAAGGATGAAATATTCTTGCTGATATCCCAATATGGGATATTGTACAGAGCTATAAAAGAGCTAGAGTGCACATAACAACATTACAATGCACATTTTAGCAGATTTTTTAGTACCTTCAGGTACCTATGAGAATGTGAAGATCTGGGGTTTGTGTATATAGAAAATATGCACACATACACACAAATATGTTCTCAGTATTTTCCTCACCCAGACGAGTTTTGTTTTTTTCCTCCCACATTTTCATATTCAGTTGATCAAAAAAAGGAAAATGGGTATAAATATTCATGACACCTTAATCTTTTCTCTGATTTATTTAAACAGCAACAATTTAACAGGCAGGCATTCTTCTGACAAGCGAAGTTGATGTGGGAAGCCAGATCCACTTAGTAACTCTGTTACTAATTCAACAACTGCGGTGATTCACTTAATGACTGGTAAGAAAAGTCATGAAATGGGGCAAACCTCAGTTGTCTCCCTTAGCCACAGAAATCTTGGCTCAGTTGTGGTTGTAAGTCAAGCACTACCTGTATTTTAAGTTTTTCTATTGCAGTACTGTTCTGCCAATTAGTTTTTTTTAATTTTTGCATAGCAATCCAGCTATTTCCCAAACTGTTTAGATGTCAAAGAGAGAATCTGAGCTTCTCTACACAGGCGATTCTCTAAGTTTTGGGAATATTTCATGACACTCAACATACACAGCAATCAATCAGAATACAGCTGGAAGGGACCTTGGAGGTCTTCTAGTCCAGACCCCTGGACTAGAGCAGGAGATCCTGTACCATTTCAGACAAATGGCGCTCCAGTCTCTTCATGAAAACCTCCTGTCAGCTTTGGAAGCCATATTTCTTGGATGTGATGGAGCACCCACAACTTCTGGTGGCAACTTCTGTTCCACTGGTTAATTGTCCTCACTGTTAGGAAGTTTCTCCTTAGTTCCAGGTTGCTTCTCTCTCCTTGATGAGGCTTCTTGCCTTCTGGTGCTTTGGAAAATAAGTTGACCCTCCCTCCTCTTTGTGGCAGCCCCTCAAATACTGAAAGACTGCTATCATGTCCCCACTAGTCCTTCCCCGCCTCTAGACTAGCAAAACCCAAATCCTGCAATGATAGGATGTCCTCTCCGTCTCATTGGTGGCCTGGCAGAAAATCTCCTTTGTTGTCTTCCTCCACCAACGGCATTTTTGATCAGCTCAACAGCATTTTTATCCATTGTGAACCTTCTCTCTGATTGTTCTCTTTCCCTCTGTGCGCGACATCTGTCACTCACTTGCTATCCAAAATGCCCTTCAGCCTTTCCTCTGGCATGGATATCCTAAGCAAACCCTCTGCTCCTTTTCAGTCTCCCTGGAGGTCATCCACCAGGACATCTGGGTAAAAGAATATTTTCCAGCCCGATTTCTCTCTCCCTCAGAGTACAACCCATCAACAAAGTAAGCCTCCTTACACCTTTTGGTTCAATTAACTCCCCCTTTCCCCCCCTTTTTTGTGGTAGGGGGGTTTGACAAATTGATGGAGAAACCATAATTTCAGGGTTTTTCTCCTCCGTGAGGAGGTTCAGGTGTGTTCAGTTCTCAAAGAAGCCTTCTGGCCTTGGAAAAGATTTGTATGGGTTATTTGTCTCTCTCCTCTTCCCCTCGTCTTAGCCCAAGGCAGCGCCTCTCGCCTTTATTCTTCTCCTGTAGAAAGTGTGTGTGGAAATCTCAAAAGGAAAACCAACCATTGGAGAAGATCCAACTCTATCGCCACTCATCCAAATAACAAGCGAAGGTGAGTATTGGATTCACGGGAGGAGTGCCAGCGAAAAAATAAAAGAGAGTTCAGAGGTAGGAACTCCACACAGTGCAAGGGAGGCGCTTTGGATCATTAATATTCTGCTGCTGGCTTGACCCACTATCTACTTTGCAGGGAGAAAAATTAAATATATCAATTGAAAACTTTAGCTTCCAAAGAGTTATGCCGAAGGAGGAAAGGTTGCCATCCCCTTTCAAAGAAAAGTTACATAGGCAATATGATTTGGAAGTCATGTAGGTTGTTAGTTCCATGATCTTCCTGGAACGCTTGATATTTGCTAATGGAGGGGTGTTTCCTTCAGCCTTCGGGTTATTTGTGGGTATGCAACTTCTGTACTGCCACTCTTCTTGCAAAACAGATCCTAGTTCTCTTCATCCCTTTCTGGAGGAAAAGGCAGCACTGAATTTTGTAAGCTCTCTTCTCCGCCTCTCAGAAAACCTAACCCTACATTTTTAGGTCAGGGTGGGAGCGGGTAGCTACCCGAAAGAGAAAAATTAAAATAATCAGGGCCAAAACACCAAAGAGATAGAGGCATCCATACCCTGTCCTATGGGGGAGGGGCTATCAAAATGATAAGATGGAAGGCATGGTCTCTAAAGGTCTAGGGAGGTTCTCCATCATCCAGGCCCAAAGGTTGTCCCAAAGGTCTTCAAAAAAAAACACCAAAGTAAGTCCAGTTGCCTCTTGGAAAATCACCTTTGGGACAACCATGGCCTGGATGATGGGGAACCTCCATAGACCTTTAGAGACCATGCCTTCCATCTTATCATTTTCATCCAAGAAACTTCTTCTTCTCTGACTGGACTTTCTTTGTTTTTCCTTGAAGATGTTCCTCTCATTCAAGAAGCTTCTTCAGTTCTTCAGTTCTGACTGGACTTCCTTTGTTTTTCCTTGAAGACGTTTCACTTCTCATCCAAGAAGCTTCCTCAGGTCTGACTGGACTTCCTTTGTTTTTCCTGGAAGACATTTCACTGTTCATCTAAGAAACTTCTTCAGCTCTGACTGGACTTTCTTGGTTTTTCCTTGAAGAGGTTTTGCTTCTCATCCAAGAAGCTTCCTCAGGTCTGACTGGACTTCCTTTGTTTTTCCTGGAAGACGTTTCACTATTCATCCAAGAAGCTTCTCCAGTTCTGACTGGACTTTTTTTGTTCTTCCTTGAAGACGTTTCGCTTCTCATCCAAGAAACTTCTTCAGTTCTGATTGGACTTTCTTTGTTCTTCCTTGAAGGTGTTTTGTTTCTCACCCGAGAACTTTGTTCAGATCTTGGAAGCTTCTTGGAATAGAAGCAAAACATCTTCAAGGAAAAACAAAGTCCAATTGCCTTTTGAAAAGTACCTTTGGGACATGGCTTCTAAGTCCACTTCCTTAGAACAGAGAATCCTAGGGCTAGAGGTCTTCTAGCCAAAGCCCTTGATCAAGGCAGGAGCCTTATATAATGATTCTCCAAATCTATTTTTGAAAACCTCCGGTGATGGAGGGCCCAGACCTCCGAGAGGCAAGCTATTGCATTAATTTATTGTCCATGTGATGGCAGTTGTGGTCTTGCCCATTACAAGCTAGTGAAAGCTGTTAGTAGGAATTCTATCCTTGTTCTTTGTTCTGATTCTATGCAAGGATCCTGCAAATTACTTTCATGTGACTTCAGTGCCCCAGGCAGGGGAAGGAATGATCAGATATTGCATACATTGAATATTCTGCACAAAAGGACGGAAGTAAAAATAGTATAAAGATATACAGATATAAGCAATAGTGAATCGGCTAAAATTTTGTCTCCTTGTCAAGAGCCCCAGAGAGAGATTTGCAAAGTGTGGTTCATTTGTGCATCCAAGAAATGCGGATCAGGGGGTCAAATTCTTCAACCAACCCAACCGTGTCCTTCGTAAAATGGCTGAGTGTCACCTCTCCTTTCTACTTTGCATTCCTTCCTGTTGCCAGCCTGAACAAGTAGGAATTAAACCCAAGGACACTAATTTGCTGCACAGCTTAGGTTAGGTTTATGGTGCACCTGTTAGAATCCTGTTCTAGCTTGCTTTTTTTTTTTTTTTAGATAAACAGAAATGGAAAAGCTTTTTCTTCTCCTTTTAAAAAAAAAAGTTCACTGCTCCTGAAGTTTTGATTTAAATTCTTATGATAATGAAAACGGCCCTTCGCCCACCAACATCTCCATTTCAGCTTTTCTTCAGAAGAATTATCTCAAATTCAGAGCCATCTACATTCTGTACAAATAGGATAAAATGCATGAAGGTCTCTACTCTTAATGACAGGACCCATGAACAAACATGTAAGACATTTTTAAGATGGATGAAATAGAATGTGTATAGCATTCTTGGTGCAGGGACGCGATGGCTCAGGAGCTAAGACGCTGAGCTTGTCAAACAGAAAGGTCAGCAGTTTGGCAGTTCGAATCCCTAGCGCTGCATCACGGAGTGAGCTCCCGTTCCTTGTCCCAGCTCCTGCCAACCTAGCAGTTCAAAACCATGTGAAAATGCAAGTAGAAAAATAAGGACCTCATTGGTGGGAAGGGAACAGCATTCCACGCGCCTTCGGCATTTAGTCATGCCGGCCACATGACCACGGAGATTTCTTCAGACAGTGCTGGCCCTTTGGCTTTGTAATGGAGATGAGCACCGCCCCCTAGAGCCGGAAATGAGTAGCACGTATGTGCGAGGGGAACCTTTACCTTTTAGCATTCTTAGTATCTTCTTCCTAGTGTATTCCCACTAGGTGCATTAGGGGCAGGATCAGCATTTGGGATCATTGAACACCACTTTGCACGGTCAGCTGCATCTCCAGGATGCAGGCCTATGGCTTGCATATCTTTGTTGATGGCGTCTTGCCATCTCTGTTTGGATGCCCATATCGTGGCCGGCCATTGACTTCTAGTTGGTAGGCAGTCTTGGCCATGGTGGAAAGTGCTGCTCTCAGAACGTGTCCATACCAGCAGAGCTGGCCTTCTCTCATCTTCTCTAGAATTAGTGCCACACCAAAATGTTGTCAAATGGTGTCATTTGTGATGTGGTCAAGAAGGGAAATGAGAGGTATAGCATTCTTAGTGTGTGGTGCCAAAAGTTGTCTGACCAAAAAGGTGACTGCATTGCCAAAAAGCCAGCACAATCCTAGGCTGTCATAGCATCAAGAACAGAAGAAGTCTTAATACCACTCCATACTGCACTAACTTGAAATAATGTGTCCAGTTCTGGTCACCACAATACAAAAAAGATGCTCAGACCCTAGAAAGAAGGCTATAGAAGAGCAACAAAAAGGATAAGGGACCTTGAGGCTAAATTGTATGAGGAACATCTAAGGTAGGGGTCCTCAAACTTGGCAGCTTTAAGACTTGTAGACTTCAACTATCAGCTATGCTGGCTGGAGAATTCTGGGAGTTGAAGGCCACAAGTCTTAAAGTTGCTAAGTTTGGAGACTTCTCCAATACTTGAAGGACTATCACAGGGAAGAGGGAGTTGACTTATTCGCCAAAGCGCCTGAGGGAAGGCAAGAAGCAATGGGTGGAAACTTATTGAAAGGAGCTGGAAGCAAGGAAGAATTTCCTAACAGTGAGAACTGTTTATCAATGGCCTCCTGGAGTTGTGGGTACTCCATCACTGGAGGTTCTCAAGAAACATTGGACAACCATTTGTCTGGAATTGCATAAGGGCTCCTGCCTTGGACAGGCTGTTGGACTAGAAGCTCTCCAAGATCCCTTCCAAACATATGATTCTATGATTCCATAGTATTTCCATATGACTATCACCACTTTTCAGAAGATAGAGTTCCTTGTATGCCACAGGGCAGTCTCACTATCCCCAAGATGCTTTTTCAAGAGGCAACTGGACTTCTTGGTTTTTCTTTGAAGATGTTTCGCTTCTCATCCAAGAAGCTTCTTTAGCTCTTCTCATCCAAGAAGCTTCTTCAGAGAGCTGGGGAAGCTTCTTGGGTGAGAATCAAAACGTCTTCAAAGAAAAAACAAGATTAAGTCCAGTTGCCTCTTGAAAAAGCACCTTTGGGACAACCAGGACCTGGATGATGGAGAAACTCCTTAGACATTCAGTCCAACTAGCTTCCTGGGTGCATCAAAGCAGAAAGTCTGCAGACATTTATACACCTCTCTTTAAATCAGGATGAAACAATGAAGAATCGTCCTAAAGCAAAGCGGTTGCAGTTTCTTGAGCAGAGGTGGTATTCACCAGCTTCTAACCAGTTCTGGAGAACCAGTAGTAGAAATTTTGAGTAGTTCAGAGAACCAGCAAATACTACCTCTGACTGGAGATTTTACAGTATCCTTCCCCTGCCATGCCCACCAAACCAGTAATAAAAATTTTTGAATCCCACCACTGCTCTTGAGGTTGCTTGACATGCTGATAATTACACACATCCTTTGTACTATTTATTTCCACAAAGAGTTGCAGAGTCTTTTAAATGTGTGGGTTGCCATCTAATGGCCATCCAGATTTTTGCAATCTAAAGGATAGGCATTATTTCATTCTTTATTCAAGTGGTTCTTGACTTACAAGCAACTTCTGTGGCTAAACAAAGTCACTTAAATGAGTTGCACCCCATTTCACATTCGTTTTGCCACAATCTTTTTGTCACAATTAAACAAGTGAATCCAGGGGTGGGATTCTACCAGTTCGGACCGATTCGGGCAAACTGGGTGCTAAATTTGCATCTGGTTCACTGAACCGGATTTGAACCGACCAATTGGCCCCGCCCACTCTGCCCCTCCCCTCCCAGAAGTCTCCACATGGCCCATTTTCAATGGAGGTAAGTGCAGGGTCTATGCAGAGGCTCTGGGAGGGAGAAAAACGGGGCTTGTGACCCTGTTTCCACCTTCCAGAGGGCCTCCAGAGCCCAAGGGAGGCCATTTTCACCCTCTCAGAGGCCTGAGGGAAGCCTCAGGACTCTGGGGAAGGCGAAAAATGGCCCTCCCAGAAGTTCTGGTAGGCCACGACCACCATGGCCACACCCAACCAGCAACTGGGCTGCGAACTGGTTGCTGGGATTTTTGAATCCCAGCCCTGAGTGAATCCTGTAGTCACTAAGCAATCCTGGCTTTGCCCATTGAGTTGACTTCTTGGAAACCACAAGGGATTCTAAAGGGGAATCACATTACCATCATGAATGTCCCCTGGGCCCCCCCGCTGGTGGCAGAGGCGGGGGAGGATCGGGGAAGACCAGTCGGGACATCTGAAAACTGGCTGGGGGTCGGCTGGAGCCGCGGGACCGGTGTGGAGGGCGGCGTGGTCACGACGGCCCCGGCGGCTCCGGGCTGATTCTGGAGGCCTCGGAGGCCTTCTCCGGTGGTCGGCGGAGCGGGGCGGCTGCGGACGGGCGCTCGTCGGTGATGGATGGGTGCTCGGCGGCGGCGGCCCTTCCCGGCGGCCGGCAGAGCGGAGAGGCCGCAGACGGATGTTCGGCGCCGGCGGCAGTGGCAGCTGCGGCCTCCGGACTTGCTGTGACGGCGCTCCCTGTGTTCGGTGTGCTGGTGGCCTTGGTGTGGGCTCGGCGGCCTTGTTCGGGCCGCGGCGGTTGTGGGAGGCCCCAGTTGGTTCGGATACGGGCCTGCTGTGGTCAGGGCGGCCCTGGTGCGGACCTGGGGCACCCTTGATGGCCTCGAAGATGGCGTGGAGGCTGGGAGACCCACGGAGGGGCTCGGCTGAAGAGGGGTGGTGCCGATGCCCCCGTGGGCCGCTTGGACGGAGCTATGGTGTCCCTCCCTTTCCTGGGGCCCCCACCGGTGGCAGAGGTGGTGGGCCTGGGGGAGGGTCTGGCTCTGCCTGTGACTCTTTCCCCCCCGGGGGTCCCACCGGTGGCAGAGGTGGGACGACCGGGGGGAGGCGGCATACACCCCAGCCTGACTGGACTTCAACATCCACGGCCAGAGGACGGCAGAGACCGCAGACGCTCCGGGACTGTAGAGATGAGGCGGCCGGGTCCACGGATGTACCCGAGGGCAGAGCTTTGGGCCCTGAGGGATGTCCCCCTCTCCCTTAGGTGGCCTTCGAAGCTCTCTAAGACCTTTTGTAATGATGGATCCTGGGATCCGGAGCGATGGTGGGACCGGGGAAACCGGGGAAAGCATTGTAATCCTGGGGTTATCAAATTTTTAATGGGGTTTTTTAAGGGGGAAAGGTCCAGGGCGGGTGGGGGAGACAGCCCGCACGGAACTGGGGGCAGCCGGGCCGGCTTGCGCGCCTGGGGGGCCTCGGGGGTTCCCGTGTCGGGAGGGCAGACAGAGGGTGGGCAGCCGGGGGCCAATTTTATTAGCACGGTGACTGGGAGAGGTAGGTATGCGGGGGGTAGAGGGCCATATCCGGTTAGGGGATCGCGCTCCCGATGTTTACAAGCGGTAGCGCGCTCCGACCCTCCTTACCCATCCTGTAGTCCTGGTTGTCCAGAATCTCAGGCCCTGAATACCCGGCTGCTGTTGTGCAATGCCAGGTCCGTGATTAATAAGGCCCCCCTGATCTCTGAGTTGGTTCAGGAGGAGGCCGCGGACCTGGTAGGTGTCACCGAAACCTGGTTGGGCCCAGAGGGAGGTGTCCCTCTGGTTGAGATGTGCCCACCAGGTTTCCTTGCATTTCACCAGCCTAGGGCTCAGGGAAGGGGTGGCGGGGTGGCGGTGCTTATAAAGGAAGTCCTTTGTCCTAGGGAGGCCACTGTCCCTCAGACGGCTGGCTGTGAATCTCTTTTTGTGAAGTGGGGGCAAGGGGTTCAGATGGGCCTTTTGTTGACGTACCTGGCTCCCTGCCACGTCTCATCAGCCCTGCCCGGACTCCTAGAGGTGATAGCTGGGCTGGCGGTTGAGACCCCCAGGCTTTTGGTCATGGGGGATTTCAACCTGCCATCGCTCGGTGAAACCTCTAGGTTGGTCCGGGAGTTCTTGGCTTCCATGACGGCCATGGACCTGACCCAGTTAGTTTCTGCTCCCACTCACATAGGAGGACACATGCTGGACCTGATTTTTGTCTCTGGGCAGTGGTCGAATGACTGTAAGTGCGGGGATTTAGTCATCACTCCCTTGTCATGGACAGATCATTCCCTCCTTAGACTGGACTTCTGTTCCGCCACCCCCCACCGCAGGGAGGCGGAGCCACTTAGATGGTTCCGCCCCAGGCGCCTAATGGACCCGGAGCGGTTCCAGAGGGAGCTTGGGCCATTTCCTGAATCTCTGGCTCTCAGCTCGCCTGGAGACCTGGTGGCCACCTGGGATAGGTTGGCCGCCGGGGCTCTAGACCGAGTTGTGCCTCTGCGACCTCTGACCCGGCACAGATCCCATTTGGCTCCGTGGTTTACGGAGGAGCTACGGGAGATGAAGTGCCGGAAAAGACGTCTAGAGGGCATTTGGAGGGCGACTCGTTCTGAATCTGACCGAACACAGGTAAGATCTCATATTAAGACTTACCTTGTGGCGATAGGGGCGGCGAAATCTTCGTATTTCTCCGCCCTTATTGCGTCGGCAGGAAATCGGCCTGCCGCCCTGTTTAGAGTGACCCGCTCTCTGCTCGAACCGAGAGCGCGGGATGACCTCTTGCAGGGTAGAGCAGAGGAGTTTTCTCGATTCCTGCATGATAAAATCGCTCAGATCCGGGAGGGGCTTAACTCCAATTGGATGGTCCCGGGGGTGGTGTCCGGGGCAGGTCTTGTGAATGTTATTTGGGGAGAGTTCGATCCTGTGACCGCCGAGGGTGTGGACAGGTTGCTGGGGAGTCTGAATGCCACCACCTGTTTATTGGACCCGTGCCCTTCCTGGCTGGTTTCGGCCGCCAGGGAGACGACACGAGGCTGGCTCCGGGGGATTATCAACGCTTCTCTGAGAGAGGGGCGCTCCCGACCGCCCTGAAGATGGCGGTGGTGCGGCCCCTCCTCAAGAAGCCTTCCCTGGATCCAGCTGTTTTAAATAACTTTCGTCCAGTCTCCAACCTGCCCTTTGTGGCGAAGGTTGTTGAGAGTGTGGTGGCACGTCAGCTTCCTCAGTACCTGGAGGAAACAACTTACCTCGATCCGTTCCAATCGGGCTTCAGGCCTGGGCATAGCACTGAGACGGCATTGGTCGCGTTGGTTGATGATCTCTGGAGGGCTCGCGACAGAGGGTTCTCCTCTGTCCTGGTCCTATTAGATCTCTCGGCGGCTTTCGATACTATCGACCATAGTATCTTGTTGCGACGGTTGGAGGGGTTGGGAATTGGGGGAACCGTCTTTCGATGGTTCTCCTCCTTCCTCTCCGACCGTTCGCAATTGGTGTTGGCGGGAGGGGAGAGGTCCACCTCTAGGCCCCTGGTTTGTGGGGTGCCTCAGGGGTCGGTTCTCTCCCCTCTTTTGTTCAACATCTATATGAAACCGCTGGGCGAGATCATCCGTGGTCTTGGGGTGAAGTGTCATCTCTATGCAGATGACACTCAGTTATACATCTCCACCCCGGACCACCCCAACGATGCTGTGGGGGCTATGTCCAGGTGCCTGGAGGCCGTGCGGGATTGGATGGGCGGGAACAGGCTCCGGCTCAACCCATCCAAGACCGAGTGGCTGTGGTTCCCGGCGCCCCGATATAGCCAGTTGACTCCGTCGCTGGCTATTGGGGGGGAAATTTTGCCCCCCACAGAGAGGGCTCGCAATCTGGGAGTCCTCCTGGATGTGCGGCTGTCGCTTGAACACCATGTCGCGGCCGTCTCCAGGGGGGCATTTCATCAGATCCATCGGATCTACCGGTTGCGGCCCTTTCTGGATCGGGACGCCCTGCGCACGGTCACTCAGGCCCTTGTCACCTCTCGCCTGGACTATTGTAATGCCCTCTACATGGGGCTCCCTGCGGGGAGCACCCGGAGACTCCAACTGGTGCAGAATGCGGCCGCGCGGGTGATCATGGGGGCGTCACGTAGCGCCCACGTGACGCCTCTCCTGCGCGAGCTGCATTGGCTGCCAGTGGCTTTCCGGGTTCGCTTTAAGGTTCTGGTTCTGACCTTTAAGGCGATCCATGGCATTGGACCAGGTTACCTACAGGACCGCATCCTACCGGTGATCTCCAGCAGGCCAGTGCGAGCACACAGGGAAGGCCTTCTCCGGGTTCCGTCGGCTGCCATGTGTCGCCTGGCGGTCCCAAGGGGTAGGGCCTTCTCTGTGGCGGCCCCTGCCCTCTGGAATACTCTGCCACCGGAACTGCGTACCGGCATGGACCTGAGGTCCTTCAGGCGCGCGCTGAAGACCTGGCTTTTCGAGCAGGCCGGCCTGGGCTGAGAGAGGGTTTTAATGTGTCTCCATTAATTTTAATTTGGGGGTTTTAAGGGGGTGGGGTGGGCTTTTTATTCGGCCAAATATCTAATTTAATCTTTTTTAACTTTTGTATTATTGTTGGGGTTTTAGATTGGCTGTACACCGCCCTGAGTCCCTAGGGAGAAGGGCGGTATAAAAGTTAAATAAATAAAATAAATATTTATTTATTTATTTATTTAATCATACTTTTATACCGCTCCCTCTCCCAAAAAGGGACTCGGGGCGGTGTACAGCCTACTAAAAAACATACACTAAATACAGAATAAATACTATTAAAAATAAATTAAATAATTTAATCCGGCTGTCAATTTTAAGTTAAAAATTAAAAATTAAAACTAATAAAACCCCAATTAAGAATTAATGTTAAAACTAGAAAACATAGTTACTGGGCCAGGCCGGTCTGTTCGAAAAGCAGGGTTTTCACTGCACGCCGGAAGGTCAGAATATCCGTCATAGCCCGTATCTCCGGGGGGAGATCATTCCATAGGGAGGGAGCTCCCACAGAGAAAGCCCGAACTCTCGGGGCCGCCAGCCGACAACAGTCAGGCGGCGGTACCCCAAGTAGGGCCACCCTGTGGGAGCGTACTGGGCGGCGGGAGGTTGTTGATGGCAGCAGGCGGTCCCGTAAGTACCCAGGTCCCGAGCCATGGAGCGCTTTAAATACCATCAGTACCACCTTGAATCGAATCCGGTAGGCCACAGGAAGCCAGTGCAGCCTGCGGAGAAGTGGTGTTACGTGGGCGCCTCGAGGGGCGCCCACGATCACCCGCGCGGCTGCATTCTGGACTAACTGCAACCTCCGGAGACTCTTCAAGGGGAGCCCCATGTAGAGAGCGTTGCAATAATCCAAGCGGGAGATAACGAGGGCGGAAGTGACTGTGCGAAGTGCGCCCAGATCCAGAAAGGGCCGCAACTGGTAAATCAGACGAATCTGATAAAAAGCCCCCCTGGCGACGGCTGCAATATGTTCTTCCAAAGACAGCCGTACATCCAGGAGGACACCCAAGTTGCGCGCCCTTTCCACGGGGGTCAGAACCTCTCCCCCCACGGCCAGCGAAGGAGTAAGCTGGCTGTATCTGGGCGCAGGAAACCACAGCCACTCGGTTTTGGCCGGGTTGAGACGAAGCCTGTTACGACCCATCCAACCCCGCACGGCCTCCAGGCACCGGGCCATCACTTCGACGGCTTCGTTGGGGTGGCCCGGGGTGGAGATGTACAGCTGTGTATCATCAGCGTACTGATGGAACTCCACCCCAAAGCCACGAATGATCTCACCCAGCGGCTTTACATAAATGTTAAACAGCAGGGGCGAGAGCACCGACCCCTGAGGCACCCCACAAAGCAGGGGCCTTGGGGACGATCTCTGCCCCCCCGTTAACACAAATTGCGAGCGGTCGGAGAGGAAGGAGGAGAACCACCGTAATACGGTGCCTCCAACCCCCAACCCCTCCAACCGCTGCAATAAGATACTGTGGTCGACAGTATCAAAAGCCGCTGAGAGATCTAACAGGACCAGGACAGAGGAACAACCTCTGTCCCGAGCCCTCCAGAGATCATCAACCAACGCGACCAACGCCGTCTCCGTGCTGTGCCCGGGCCTGAAGCCCGATTGGAGGGGGTCAAGATAACTCGCTTCATCCAGGAATCGGGGAAACTGACGGGCCACCACACTCTCTACAACCTTCGCAACAAAGCGAAGGTTGGAGACGGGACGATAATTTAATAACAATGCTGGGTCCAGGGACGGTTTCTTGAGGAGGGGCCGCACCACCGCCTCCTTCAAGGCGGTAGGTAGAAGCCCCTCTCTCAAGGAAGCGTTTATAATACCCTGGAACCAGCCTCGTGTCACCTCCCGAGTGGCCAAAACCAGCCAGGAGGGGCACGGGTCCAACAAACAGGTGGTGGCATTCAGTCCCCCCAACACCCTGTCCACGTCTTCTACAGTAACAGGGTCGAACTCAACCCAACTGGCCTCACCGATATCCACCCCCACCCCCCCGCCCGGAGATGCCCAGTTGGAGTCCAGCTCGTCCCGAATCTGAGCGATTTTATCCTGCAGAAAACTAGAAAACTCCTCAGCCCGTCCCTGTAAGGGATCCTCCCGCGCTTCCCTCTCTAAAAGGGAGCGGGTCACCCTAAACAGGGCGGCTGGGCGGTTTTCCGCGGACGCAATAAGGGTGGAGAGGTAAATCCTCCTCGCCACCTTCATCGCCACTAAATACGTCTTAATATAAGATCGTAGAAGTGTTCGGTCAGACTCAGAACGGCTAGCCCTCCAACTGCTCTCTAGGCGTCTTTTCCGGCGCTTCATCTCCCTTAGCTCCTCAGAAAACCAAGGAGCCATTTGGGATCGGCACCGGGTCAGAGGCCGCAAGGGCACGACCCGGTCAAGGGCCCCAGCAGCCACCCTATCCCAGGCGGCAACCAAGTCCTCAACCGAGTCGTGTGTGTGAGCTTCGGGAAATGGCCCAAGCTCCATCAGGAACCTATCCGGGTCCATCAGGCGCCTGGGGCGGTACCATTTTAATGGCCCCGCCTCCCTGCGGTCAGGGGGTGCGGAACGGAAGTCGAGCTTCAGGAGCGAGTGATCCGACCATGACAGGGGTTCTACAACTATATCCCCTATACCCAGATCACTCTGCCACTGATCAGAGACGAAAACCAAATCCAAGGTGTGACCTCCCACGTGAGTAGGGTCCCGAATTAACTGGGTCAGGCCCATGGCCGTCATGGAAGCCATGAACTCTTGGGCAATCCCCGAGGTACCACCAGCAGATGGCAGGTTGAAATCCCCCATGACCATAAGCCTGGGGGTCCCAACCGCCACGCCAGCTATAACCTCGAGGAGCTCAAGCAGGGCCGCTGCCGCATAGCAGGGAGCCAGGTATGCGACCAGCAAGCCCACCTGAACCTTGGAACCGAACTTCACAAAAAGGAGCTCACACCCGGTCGTCTGAGACACAGTGGCTTCCCTCGGACACAGATCCTCCTTAATAACCACCGCAACCCCCCCTCCCCTCCCCTGGGCCCTCGGCCGATGAAAAACCCGAAACCCGGCTGGACACATCTCCACCAGGGGGACTCCCCCCTCCTGGCCCAGCCAGGTCTCGGTAACTCCCACCAGGTCCGCACCCCCCTCACAAATCAGATCATGGACGAGGGGGGCTTTATTAACAACGGACCTGGCGTTACATAACATCAGCCGAAGGCCCAGGGCCCGATTGCTCAAACCCCCTGGGGAACGGGAGATGACAAGGGGGTCGGAGCGCGCCACAGCTAACAAATAGCGAGGGCGCGCTCCCGACACAAAATATGGCCCCCTACAACCGCCAAATCTGCCCCTCCCGCTCACCGTCTCAATGAAATTAATTCCACCCTCCCCAACGACCCCCCCCATCCTCAATACAGAGCCATCCGGATTCCGACTCTCCCGGCCGTGCTCAACCCCCGGCCTGGTCCCAGCCTCTGGCGAGTTGTCCCCCAACTCCCGCCCGGACCTACCTAACCCCCTTAAAAATCTAAGTAAAAATTTATTAAGAAACCCCTCCCTCCTACGTTTCTTAAAACCCCCCCACCATCCCTCCGGATCCCATAATCCGTCCTTGAGATGGGCCCTCGAGAGAGTGGAGGGCCATTCCCGAGACAGGGGGACATGTCTCAGGGCCCATAGATCTCTCCTCGAATAAGACAGCGTCCCGGGGAAGATCTTCTTTTGTCGATGACCAGCTTCAAGTCCAGGCCACCCCTGCCGCCTCCAAGCAGGTAAAAATTGTGGGGGCGGTCCTCCATCTTCGGTTTCAGCTCTAGGGGCAGCTCTCCGACCCTGACTTCGATGGCAACGACGGTCTCCAAGATCGGCTAAAACCTTTACAACGGGGGCTGCCCATCCCCCCCCGGGCCCCCTCACCACCCCTGCCACAGGTGGGGAGGACCCAAGAGGGGGAGAACTCCACACCCCGTCCAGATCGCCGAACATAAAGCCGCCGGACGACGAGCATGGTTCTCCGGCACATAGTCCTCCAGCGCCCCTTCCCCGCGGCACGAGTCGATAGCCACTGCCGCTGGGCGTAGCGCCAGGCCTGCCATGCCGTGGCCCGGGGGCCCACCCCCCCACGGGTCCCCTCACCACCCCTGCCACAGGTGGGGAGGACCCAGGGGGGGAAAAACTCCACGGGCCGCCAAATATCGGGTCCTCCAAGCTGCCATAGGTTGAGCCGCCAAACGCCGCCGAACGCCAAGCCGCCGAGCTGCCAAACGGCGCCAAACGCCAAGCCGCTGGGCCGCCAAACGGCGGACATAATCCATTCGGCGCAGCGCCGGGTCTATCACGCCATGGCCCGGACGCTGCGCACCTCCCCACGGGTCCCCTCACCACCCCTGCCACAGGTGGGGAGGGCCCGAAGCGGGGGAAGCTCGACGAGCCGTCAGACGCCGAGCCCAAGCCCTCAGAGCCATCAAGAATCACGCCGCCGGGTGCCGAACGGAAGCCGCCGAACACCACATCGCCAGACGCCGAGCCGCTGAACGCCGAGCACCGTCCTCCAGCAACACACCTCGGCCGCGGGGGCTGCCCACCCCCCCACGGGACCCCTCGCCACCCCTGCCACAGGTGGGGAGGACCCGGGGGGGGGGAAATCATCGCCCCGTCTGGCTGCCTCGGAGGAGCTCTCCCAGCCGACCTCCGGTCGCCATCTTAACTCATCTTAATAAATAAATGAATGCATGTTGGTTGTTGCCAAGCACCCAAATTGTGATTTGGTGGCCATGGGGAGGCTACAACTTCATAAGGGTTAAAAAAAACTGTCATGTTACTTTTTTTCCATTACCACTTGCAACTTCAAGTGGTTGCTAAAACAATACTTCCAACACTGGAAGTTTTTAAGAATACGTTGGATAACCTTTTAGTATTTAGTATTTATTTGATTTGTCAATCGCTTACAAGATACAGAATAAGAATAAATATACTTTTGAATACATGAGATAGATACTTATAAGAAAAATAAAAAACAATAGGACAGGGACGGAAGGCACGATTGGTGCGCTTATGCACACCCCCTACAGGTCTCTTAGGAAAGGGGTGAGGTCAATAGTAGACAGTCTAAGGTTAAAGTTTTTGGCTTTTGTCTGCAGTGGTGCGGGGTTTCCTGCCTAGGCAGAGGTTGGACTACAGGACCTCCAAGCTTCCTTCCAACTCTGTTATTCTACTCTAAATGCTTGTAAGTTGGGGACTAGATAGGTGGAGTCTACACCAAACATAGTATACCGGATTGGCCGAGTAGCTTTTTATATTATAATGATTTGGCGTGTTTCATTTTGAAGCCATTCTCCTGCTGAAAGGCCTTCAAACTACCCCATTAAAACAAACAAAGGAAAAACATTCAACCTTTAAACATTTTTCCCCATTAATTCTTTTTCTTGCATTTGGGACTGATCGCTGGTTAATTCCCTTCTCTGTCTCGCTCAGACATGACCTGTTTGTTAGCCTATTAATAGAACCCCATGTAATGAAGTATTAGAAAGATCATTGGCATTTTACAAAAACACCATATTAGAAAAAAAATGCTTTGTAATTCTAATGTAACTCAACTCTAAAGTAGTACTGCCACTCTCTGGACTCCGGAAGAAAATACATTCGTCTGCAATAAATATAACATCTCCATATAGTTTTAGAATAGATAGAATTCTATATTGGCCAAGTGGACACACAAGGAATTTGTCTTGGTGCAAATGCTCTCAGTGTACATAAAAGAAAAGATACACTCGTCAAGGGTCAAGAATCATAAGGTGATTTCTTTGCAAATCATTTCCTTGCAAAAACACCAAAGTGCTTTCTTATCAAAGAACTCATGGGTTTAAATGCACTTTTTCCTCCATGTTGCATCATTGAATCACACTCGCATGAGGGAGAAGGTCTCTACAGAGTCCCAAAAGTGCTTTTTTTTTTTCAAGAGGCAGCTGGACTTTCTGGTTTTTCTTTGAAGACCTTTCGCTTCTAATCCAAGAAGCTTCTTTAGCTCTGCCTCTTGAAAAAACACCTTTGAGACAACTATGACTTGGATGACCGAGAATCTCCCCAGACATACATCTGTAGAGCGGAGTTTCTAAACCTTAGCAACTTCAAGATGTGCGGACTTCAACGCCCAGAATCCCCCAGCCATATATCTTAAAATTGTCAAGACCGAGAAAGAGATCACAACTGCCCACTCCTATTTCAGAATTTCCATGGTCTAAGTATGGTCCTGTACCACATCAACATTTTCCTACACAGACATACAAAATGAAAGAAGAGTTTGTTATGGAAGAAATGGAAGCCAACAGAGATATCGGACAGCTGGTTCTTCCAGCAACTCCTTGTCTAAGCTTAGCCAAATTAGCCGAGGGACATGGAAAAGTAGAGGGTTGATGTTGACTGGCAATAGGTAGTCCTGAATTACAACTATTTGCTTAGTGACTGTTTAAAGTTTGCAACAGCGCTGAAAACATGTGTCATATGACTGCTTTTCTCAACTATGAGGAAGCATCATCATCCCTAAGATGTAGTTGATCATGATGCCTTTTTTGTAGTTTTCCTAAATGTTCAAAACTCAACAAAAACAAAAACTGCACTGAGAGCATTTTTTTCATGTTAATATGAATAATTCATATGTTTACTCTTGTAAGAGTTATAATCTTTTCTTTAAAGGTTATATAAACGGACAACCCCAACCACACTGAGAAATTTACATTTTGCCAGTTTTGTTTTGAGCAGTTAAAATTGGAAGCTGTTATTTAGATGGACCACAAGTTCTCGGTGTCTCATTCAGAGTTACAATCCATACAGAGGCTAGTTAAAGAGATATATTCTTAAATGGTATCCGGGGACTTGTGCTAAGAACTTTGAAAAATGGGACAAATCCATCTTTCAAGGTAATTTCAATACGCTGATGATTCTCTGCATATATTAAAAGCACAGATGCTTTCGAGCTGTTTTACAACTTGAAAAACAACAGGAAAAAAGGAGTATTTTTCTAAAAGCTTAAATGATTCCCTCCACCCCAAGCATGAATTCTTGGAAAGAGATAAAAAGTAGGATGCACCCAGAAATACCTCAAACTCTTAACTGTGAAAAGAATTCCCCCTCAACCTATTGATAGAATAATTCTATAAAACCTTTACTTCCCTGGAATATTATGTTTGTTAAAGTAGAGCACAGTTCAAACCTCTCCTTTTCCCTGCTTTTCCCCATCCTCCCTCTCTCGTTACCCAACATAACACATTCCTGTTAATCCAAATCTTACAGAAGTATTTGTGCACAGCTAGCAAGGATCTTAGCCAAAGTTCTCTTCTCTTCTCACCACACCCCCTTCCTTCAAAGCCCTTGAGAACATCCCCTGTTACAGGGCTTTCTCAAGACTGTACAAGAAGACAGCAACGCTTGAATATCCATTCTGAAAAACTCCTTGGAGGAGGAACAGATTATATATACATGAAAAGTTCTCTTCACAGGTACCCTTCAAGATTCAGAAAACCTACCGTTATTTTTAGGAGCCGTGCCCCTTACCTTCAAAGCCAGAATCGATGAGCCCAAATTGTTCCAGCGCTTTCACAAAGAGAACAATCATAACCAGCACGGCTATCATCTCAAGTCCTTCCAAGTTCATGATGCTTTAAGTCATGCTCTACCCCGGCTATGGAGGAAAGAACTCATGTTGTGCCTGGACTTCTGAGTGAAGCCATGTAGCCCCTTTGAGAGGTGGAGAGCCTCGGAGAGGAAAAGTGGAGGAAAACAAAGGGAAAGAGAAGGAAGACCGAGGAGGAGTTGACTGACAGGGAGGTGAATGTCTTCGATCGACCCTAACAGAGTCTAGAAGTAGCAGCCAGATTAAAGCCTCTGGCTTGATAGGATAATCTGTTCGCTCATCAGCCCATTCCAGCACAGCCATAAGGTCCAAGAGGTCATCCCACAAATGCCCTTTGTAGAATACGATCCACCTTGAAGTAATAGATGAACATCTGGGAACAGTCTCTCTCTCTCTCTCTCTCTTTTTGGTTCCTCCCTTCTCTACTAGCAGCTCAGAGCTAATAGCAAAAACATCGTTGTGGATATTTAGTTGCCTGGGAAACTGAAGCTACCTAATAGGGGATCCTCACACAGGATGTTTAGAAGCTAACCTTTCAAAGTACGATTCCAAATAAGCAAATAGTGAAGCGTTTGCCACCAGATCTTAAAACACAAAGGGCGCTAACTTTCCTTACAAGCTACTCTACAAGCAACTGTTTATTTGACACAATAGGGTGGTAGTTGAGCAACTGTCTTCAAATTCCAGGTGGCATCGAGAAGATCAGTTTACAGCTGCTATGTTAGTGAAATAAGATTATTTCACGGACCCAAAATCCAGCATAAAACTGTGATGAAGATGGTTGTACTTTCTGCTTCTCTCAAACAATATCACAAGTTTTATGCATTTGCATTTGAAGCCTGAGGATTTGATACTCCAGAAAATAAGCTTCTTGACATCGGAAGGACTACTGCGTAACAGGTACATCTTTTGTTTCACTTTAAAGCATTTAATAACATGAAAAAAAAAGTTGAATGAATAGAAATTAAATTGTTTCTTTTAACTGTTACAGAAGCTGATTTAACTATTACAGAACCTGTACGAGTTGAGTTGAGAAACTAAAAAAAGGTGGATGATGTTAAGTCCACCATAAAACTCACAGATTGTAACCTGGAAAGTTAAACAAACAAATTCATTCCATATTGTGGCTAAAAAAAATTACATAATTAAATGACAGCATTCATGAAGTCTCCAGAATTCATGCTTGATTTTCAGGATATTCCTCAGTGCAGAAACAATCCTGTGAAACAGTGGAGCAATTGGTCAATTTCTTTTGTGACCAGGGATACAGAAATAATGTTACAGCTCATAGGGAAGAGAGCTTTCTCATTATCGCAAATAGATCTTTGACCCACACAGGAAGGGCTATTTCTAGTAAGAACCTTTAGGAAATAATGACTCCCACCAGGGGTGGGATTCAAATTTTTTAACAACTGGTTCTGTGGGCATGACTTAGTTGGTGGGCATGGCTTGGTGGTCATGTGACTGGGTGGACGTGGCTTGGTGGTCATGTGACTGGCTGGACATTGCCAATTCAATACCACTCACATCGACGCACGGATCTCCTCACCTGGCCTCTCATGACTGTGGGGATACTGCAACAGTCTTAAGTGTGAAAAATGGTCATAAGTCACATTTTTAAGTGCCATTGTAACTTTGAATGGTCGCTCCACACAAGCAAAGTACCAGCAAAGGAGGGGGAAAGAACTCCAGAGAAGTTCCTGAGACAGGAAGTCTAGTCCTGCCAAGAATGTAATAAGGGTTAACAGAGAGGCAGTTTCTGTAAGCAATACCAGAATATTTCCTTCCTGCCTTCCTTACAGGATTAGGCCAGTAATTTCTTCTAACAACCGGTTCTCCAGACTGCTTAGAACGTTAACAACCAGTTCTAGCGAATAGGTGCAAACTGGTAGAATCCCATGCCTGACTCCCACATTAAGTCTGGTCATTTGGACTGCTGAGATTTAGCAATGTTGGGGAGAAATTGCCT
The DNA here is from genome assembly GCA_023653725.1 of Bungarus multicinctus. Lineage (NCBI taxonomy): Eukaryota > Metazoa > Chordata > Lepidosauria > Squamata > Elapidae > Bungarus > Bungarus multicinctus. The sequence goes on from CM042849.1 coordinate 54,270,220, forward strand.
CCCAACTCCTATTTTAGCCCAACTTTCCAAAGAACAGCCTTTGACTAACTGGAATTGGCCCAGGAAAGCCATGTTTTACTTCTGACCTCAACCATCACTGAAGATGCTGACTGACACATATGTCTATATAGACTTCTGTAAAGTCTTTGATTCAGTGGTACATGACAAACTACTATTAAAACTAAAATCTTATGGTATCTCTGGACATAACTGGATAGAAGCATTCCTGTCAAATAGGCAACAAATGGTCAAAATTGGGAGCATCCTATCAAATTCTGTACCTGTCAACAGTGGTTTCCCCCAAGGCGGTGTTCTAGGACCAATTCTTTTCATACTTTACATAAATGACCTCTGTGATCATATTAAGAGCAACTGCATTCTCTTCATTGATGATGTAAAGCTATTCAACACCACAGACAATACTGCTATTCTCCAAAAGACCTTGACTATGTATCAGAATGGTAAAACAAATGGCAACTTCAAATCTCAACAAATAAATTCTCTGTCTTACATATTGGCAAAAAAAATCAGAAAATAAAATACAAGCTGAATAGTCAAGACCTTGTTGAGGATCCAAGCTCTGTAAAGGACCTTGGAATACTCATCTCTAATGATCTAAGTGCTAGAGCCCACTGTAACTACATAGCCAAAAAGGCATTAAGAGTTGTTAATCTAATCCTACGTAGCTTCTTCTCTGGTAATATCACATTACTAACTAGAGCATACAAAACATTTGTTAGACCTATACTTGAATACAGCTCATCAGTCTGGAACCGATATCATGTATCTGATAATAACACAATTGAAAAAGTCCAGAAATATTTCACAAGAAGAGTTCTCCACTCCTCTGCTCATTGCAGAATACCTTATGCCACCAGACTTGAAACTCTAAACCTAGAAAACCTAGAACGATGCCGCCTCTGGTCCAATCTAAATATAGTATATAAAATCATACATTGCAATGTCCTACCTGCAAATGAATACTTCATCTTCAATCATAACAATACAAGAGCACACAATAGATACAAACTCAAGGCTAACCGCACCAAACTTGACTGCAGAAAATACAACTTCAGCAACAGAATGGTCAATGTTTGGAATACTCTACCTTACTCTGTGGTTTTTTCCCCAAACCCCAAAAACTTTAACCTTAGACTGTCTACTATTGACTTCACCCCCTTCCTAAGAGGCCTGTAGAGGGCGTGCATAAGCACACCAATCGTGCCTTACCGTCCCTGTCCTATTGTCCCTTTTTATTTTTCTTATAAGTATCTATCTCATGTATTCAAAACTATATTTATTCTTATACCTGTATCTTGTAAGTGATTGACAAATCAAATAAATACTAAAAAATACTAAAATACTAAAAAAATACAAGGCAGGACCATCAACTTCCATCCAGCATCAACACTCTTATTAGTTCCAGGTAGAAAAATCATCTAAAGAAATCTCAGGCCCCAGACAGAACTATAATTCTTAGCACCTAGGAGGAAATCTGTTTTTCACTAAGGTTGCTGTGTCTTGACCACAAAACTCCAAATGACACTTTGTGTGGTCGTCTACTTTTCTGAGGATTTTCAGCTTCAGCAGCCCCTAGATATTATTTTTATTGCTATTTACAATAGGACATCAGCATTCTGAAATCCGCACATTTTAAAGTTGTTGAAATGGGTAAACACTGGATCTAGTCATTAGAGAGATAATATAAAATATATATTTCTATATTTGAATAGATCTGCCAAGCAAATCGTAAACAGATGAAGTCATCTTTACTACACTTGCTACTGCTATATTTTCAGACTAACATTTGCTAACAATTTCAGTTACAAATTATATTTATCCTTCCCTGCAGCAAAATTGTGCAAGTCACTGAAATGTTTTCAAATAAAGAGAAATAAAAATGAACTTGAGCAAAGAGAGTGAGAAAGAGTGAGAAATTGAATTAACAGTTCAATGTTTCTAAAAAAAAAAACATTTGGAAAGCATTACTCATTAACTCAGCTTTAGACTCAGACAGAGAGAGAGAAATGCAAAGGGAAAGGGGGGGAGGGAGAGGGAGAGGGAGAGAGTGCACAATAATAATAACAGAATAATAGAATAACAGAGCTGGAAGGGATTTGGTTCTTGTTACGGACCACAGAGACACGGAAAGTTGAAGTTAATGTATTCTGATAGCTGCGATGGAGATCTTACTAATCTGATTTTACTACCTAAAAATGACCCATCTTTATGGGAATCTTATATTCCGTCACTGTGTGGCTTAGACCAGGGTCGCCAACCTTTTGGACCTCAGGGACAACCAAACTCATAATTTTAAATCCCAGGGACCACTAACTGGTTCTGTGGGCATAGTCTAATTTGTGGGTGTGGCTTGGTGGTCATGTGACTGGCTGGGCATGGCTTGTATGTAAATATTATAAATATTTATATAAATATAGATTTTTTTTTATAAAAAAGCAACTTTTACCCAAAATCAGGCAAAGCAGGAAGGCAGATTGAGTTGCTCACAGAATCATTCGGTGATCTATCTATCTGCCATCGGCTAGCTCAGTCTCTCAAATTTGCTTGCCGTGAGTCTACACTAAATAATAGAATCTTCAGTCCTAAGGGAGGTTCAGCTGTGCTTAAAAGCAGAGCCAAAGATCTAAAGACTAGCTAGAAAGCAAGAAATCCAACCATTTCCTGCTTCCTAGCTAATCTAAATCTCCCAACACAGCAGAACAGCTGATGGTTGGAAAAAGGAAAAATAGCAATTTAGCAGGCAAGTTTGCCGGGTAAGGAGGGAGTGGGCGGGGAGGGTTCCCGCGGGCCATGTGTTTCTGTGCAGCCTGGATTAATTGCTTTGGGGGGGGTGCTCTGGGGGTGAGATTTCTCTGCGGCCCACTAAAATTTTCTCAGCGGTTGGCGACCGCTGGTCTAGACAAGGGGTGCTTATTTTGTTTCTACCTTAATCCAGAAATGCCAAAACATTTTGAATTTACAACTGAAAGCTGTTTATTGCTTGGAGAGCACTTTTTTAATAAATAAAAAGATAGATCAGATTAATAGAAGAATAGTGAATTTGAAGGGAATAGATTTAAACATTTAGACCATGGATAGAAAATTCCAGATAGCCAAGCAATAGATGTTTAACACACTAATTTCCTAGTCCATAATCATCACCAAAATAGGAAACTCTGTTATGAATGTAAGATGGGAATAACTAATAAAATTGATATGACTAATGAAAGATTTTGGAAGTGATATATGACAGGTTGTCACTGAAACAGGACTGTTATCTGAATTTAGGTTGGTTCTGTTTCTAGGTCCATCTAACTCAACATTCCAGGTTACTCAGGGACCTTACAGAGGGGAAGTATTCAAGGATACCACTGTCTGACGAAACCCTGATAATCTGATTTTTCTATGAACCCATCCAGGCTCCACTGAAAGTTGCCCACACAAATTTCTGGCAGTGAATTCCACAGTTTTTTCTTCCTGCAGGTCATGAATCTCCTTGAATTCTAACAGTGTGATAAAAGATTGATGTCAGCAAGTTCAGGCCCTAACTTGGCCTTTGGGGCTGTGAAAAGTTCCATAAGAAACCACAACCTGGAGAGCTGAACAGGTGATCAAACCACAGAAGACACACATAAGTACTTCTAAACGTCTATAGGTAAAGGTAAAGATTCCCCTCCTTGCACATACATGCTAGTCGTTTCCGGCTCTAGCGGGCGGTGCTCCTCTCCGTTACAAAACCGAAGAGCCAGCGCTGTCTGAAGATGTCTCCGTGGTCATGTGGCCATCATGACTAAACAACTTTGAAGGCGCACGGAATGCTCTTACCTTCCCACCAAAGGGGTCTCTATTTTTCTACTTACATTTTTTTACGTGCTTTCGAATTGTTAGGTTGGCAGAAGCTGGGACAAGTAACAGGAGCTCACTCCGTTACGCGGTGCTAGGGATTCGAACTGCCGAACTGCTGACCTTTCTGATCGACAAGCTCAGCGTCTTAGCCAGTGAGCCACCACGTCCCTTTAAACCGCTTAGAGGGAGCTATAAAGCACTATAAATTGGTATATAAGCCCTATTGCCAGTTGCTAAGGGACTAACTCATTCACAAAGATGCCCAGCCTTTAAGAAGCTGTTTTCTGTGTCAAACTGAGATCCATCCAAAACTATAAAATCTATTTATAAGAAGCCAACGTTCATGTGTGTCTTTGTGTACAAAAAGATGTTGCAGCCCGTTGCTTTTCTAACTTTGTGCTTAATTCTAGTATTTTACTTAATTCAGCCCCTGCTGTTTTCCTGGCTGTTATCTTGGCCTTTCCCCATTAACTTTTCCATGGTTCAGTTGGTTTATTTTCATTAAGCAGAGTATCACTCCACCAGTTCCCTTGTTCTAAACCAGCTGTTCTGAATTCAGCCTCTTAACTCTCCTGAAATCAAATTTCCTTTCTATTATGAATTTTTGCATTCTATCTGAAGGATTGCAACAGCCACAAAAACACACACATTTAATCTACTTAATCCTGGAGCACAAACACAGCACAAATCTGACATCAATGTGGTCTTGAGAAATGACCAAAATGCCACTGTGGAAATCTGTCCACCTTTTCCTGTAATTTAAAGAATTAAGAGAAGCACATTTCTGATTTGAATAAAATATATATAAAAATGATCCTTGGGCATATTTCAAAAATGACTTGGTGTTATTGCTGTGGTGCCAATTGTTACACTATATAGAGATTTTTTTTTTAAGTTTCTGTATTTATAGTTTAAATGTATATTTTAATCTCTCTCTCTATAGAAGCAAAATGCCACTCACGCATCATCATAAAATCTCCAGAACTTTAAAGCCAGAAAACTTGAAATTTGGCACATATGTTCCTCTTGGCTTCTAGAGGCTCACTAAGAAAGAATTTTTCGAAATGACACCAGAGCATTGGTATTTATTCATATATTATTATTATTAACACACTCTGATGCTAAGAAGTTCTACTCTCCCTCCCCACCTGGAAAGAAATCTCTTCCAAAGGCAAAACACAAGCAGAGGAGAGGAGTTTCTGTTTCACTTTCACAGCAGCAAACAGCTTTAGTACAGAACAGTTGAGCTAAGGCACACCCAGGCTCCTTGCTGTCTCCTTCTTGCTCACACAGCAAATACTGTTTCTGTTTCCAAACAGTCTTCAACTGTCTCACACACTGACAAGACGCTAGCCAGAGGAATACCGATGGATGTTGGTAGGCAAAGGCAGAATTATTTTCCCCCATTTTTTCCTCCCCAGAAACTAAACACAGTTTTGTAGCGAAGCATGGGTATCGAACTAGTTAATTATATTTGTTATTCACTTTTTGGAGTTGTAACCATGTCCATTAATTTTAGCACAGTCTTTCGAAGTCATTTAGGAGACTTACAAATACCCATTTCTTTAAAATTATTATTTGTTGTTGTTTTTCTCTTAACTGCTTTTTATGACTGGTGAATCTCTTTTAATTTACTTTATATTTTTACCATGCAAAGCCTCCTTCATTTCTTACAGCTTTTCAATATTGGACACCATTGGAAGACAGAGGAGAAATAAGGAAAATAAATAAATAAATAAAATGGCTTCTCTCCTCCCTGCCCCTCCTGTGGATTAGGAGCATGAAAAACAGAGAGTTGAACCCAAACCAGAACTAGATGGCAATATAGGTAGTCCTCAGGTTATGACCACAGCTGAGTCCAGAATTATGATCACAAATCTCTGTTGCTAAGCAAGACAGAAAAAAACCCCAAACCCTTTGGAATTTTGTTCCACGCCTGCTTTCCATCCCTTCTGTTCTGGACCTGTTTCTCTGCTGCACATAGAGAGAAGAACCATCTAGCTGCAAATCAACAGTTTGCATTGTAAAAACGATTCCTCTCCCTTCATTATTCTGATTCTGAGAGGGGGTGGAAGAGGTAAATGGAGCAATCCCTTATCCTCTAATGTTGCCCCAATGATTTCTCTCTGAGAAAATTCTTTTACAATTAATCTGCTTTTCGAAGAAGGCCCAGGAGAACGGTGCAATAAACCATCTTTTCCCCAAAGCTACGGATTATATGAACTGTTTTGAAGTTCCACTTTAATTTTATTTTTTCTGGGGTTTGTTTAGTACAGAGCAGCTGCCTGCTTATGTACAACTCCCATTGCAATGAGGGGAAATAAGTCCAAGGAGCTTAGCAATCACATAAAATTGTGATCCAATAGATTAAAAATAAAATCACCTCTTTGTTGCAACCTATTATCTTTTTTTCACCTCGTAGGAAGTATTTAAGAAGAGATTGGACAACCATTTGTCCGAAATGCTGTAGGGACAGTGGGTTGGACTAGAACAGGGGTCGCCAACCTTTTGGACCTCAGGGACCACCAAACTCATAATTTTAAATCCCAGGGACCACTAACTGGTTCTGTGGGTGTGGCCTAATTTGTGGGTGTGGCTTGGTGGTCATGTGACTGGCTGGGCATGGCTTGTATGTAAATATTATAAATATTTATATAAATATTGATTTTTTTATAAAAAAGAGCAACTTTTACCCAACATCAGGCAAAGCAGGCAGGCAGATTGAGTTGCTCATAGAATCATTCAGTGATCTATCTATCTGCCATCGGTACATAAAATTTGCTTGTCGTGAGTCTGCACTGAATAATAGAACCTTCAGTCCTAAGGAAAGCAGAGGAGAACATCTAAAGACTAGCTAGAAAGCAAGAAATGCAACCATTTCCTGCTTTCTAGCTAATCTAAATCTCCTGGCACAGCAGAACAGCTGATGCTCGGAAAAAGGAAAAATAGCAACTTAGCAGGCAAGTTTGCCAGGTAAAGGTGGGTGGGGAGGGTTCCCGCAGGCTATGTGGGTGGCGCAGCCTTGTGTTTCTGTGCAGCCTGGATTAATTGCTTTGGAGGGGTGACATTTCTCTGCAGCTCACCAAAATTTTCTCGAGGCCCACCAGTGGGTCGTGGCCCATTGGTTGGCGACTGCTGGACTAGAAGACCTCCAAGGTCCCTTCCAACTCTGTTATTCTGTTATTTATGTTAGCCTCCACCATTTAGTTTATGCCACTTGGGAACAGAAGTTGTTCTGCATAGATCAAATTAGGATGCCTCACTGTGACAAATCTTGAACATGGGAGTTCAAAAGAATAATTCAAGAGATAGCAGGTTATGAAAAAGTGACATACAGTATGTCTCTGGAGGACCAGCTTTGAAAATACTCTGGCATATATTTAATGCCTTGTGGAGATGAGTTTCTCTTCAGCCACATCTTCCTCCAACTGATCCAAAATTAAACACATATTTAGAGACTTTACTATTCAGTGCTAGCAAACCTCTGTGTGCCCATGGCTATGTGCAAGAGAGAGAAATCTCTGGACTACATTTAGTTACAAATCCCACATTCTGGATGCCGGAAGCATCTTAAAGAGTTAATTTGGGGAAAAAGAGTGCTTGCAATCCACTATGGCAAAATAAGAGGCAAATCTTCTTGGCAGTCATTTTGGCAATCAGCTTACCCGTCTAATTTCAAATTTCCAAATCCAGTCTGCCCCAGAACTTTGGCCTACCATTAGATTAATTTGATGCATGAACCCTATCCTATTCTGTTCAACCCAACCCTATTGAGTTCAGTTCAATCCTATTCAGTTCAAACCCAACCCAATTTTATATCTAAACCAACCTAGCCTTTAAAAACTTATTAAAATTAGCATATTCAAGAAAACAATATACCTATGACTCTTTTCATTTTTCTTTGCCTTAATTAGTCACCACTGCCCATGTAATAATTCTACAGCTTTTTACCTGCCTTACTACAGCTGCATATACCCATTAAGCGCCTTTTGTGGCCACGAACCAGAGCTACAGACCACCAAGACTCAAGATTTAATTCATAATATTTCTTCAAGCCTTCATGGGCCCTTTGTGATGAACATTGTGGACCCCTTAGGGATCCATGAATCAAAGGTTGAGAAAAAAGCTAGAGCCTTCTGCAACTACATAGCCAAAAAGGCATTAAGAGTTGTTAACCTAATCCTGCATAGCTTTTTCTCTGGTAATATTGTACTAATAACAAGAGCATACAAAATATTTACTAGACCAATTCTCGAATACAGCTCACTTGTCTGGAACCCGCATTGCATATTGGACATTAACACAATCGAGAGAGTCCAGAGATATTTCACAGGAAGAGTTCTCCACTCCTCTACTTCTTCTGTAGCAGAATACCTTACACGCCCAGACTTGAAATTTTAGGCTTAGACAACCTAGAACTATGGTGCCTTCGGTCCGACCTAAGTGTAGTACATAAAATTATATATTGCAATGTCCTACCTGTCAATGACTACCTTCAACTTCAACCACAACAATACACGAGCACACAATAGATACAAACTCAAGGTAAACCACATCTAACTCGATTGCAAGAAATACGACTTCAGCAACAGAGTGGTCAATGCCTGGAATGCTCTACCTGACTCTGTGGTTTCTTCCCCAAACCCCCAAACACTTTAACCTCAGACTGTCCACTGTTGACATCACCCCATTCCTAAGAGGTCTGTAAGGGGCATGCATAAGCACACCAACGTGCCTGTCTTAATGTTCCCCTTTTATTCGTATCCATTTCATGTATTCATAATCATGTTTATATTTATATCTGTTATCTAATACATATTCGACAAACAAACAAACAAATAAATAAAATAAACCACTGCTGTAGGACATTGTGGAGTCACTTCAGCCATTTCTGGGACATCAGCAAAGGCCCCAAAGAAATCAAACCAGCTGTTCAGCAGATGTGGAGCAACAGAAGGACAGCTAAAAGATTTTCTTGACTCTTAGCTATTTTGGGCGCAGTTCACACATCTCTAACTGGCGAGGGCTGATGGAGGTTGGAGCAGAAGCTATCTGCCAGGAGTTGGAGAAGGTTGGCTGAAACAGAATGGAAGGGGAAATTTAATTTCTTGGATCTTGAAGTCTTAGTGGACAACCAGCTAAATAGGAGCCAGCAGTGTGCAGCAGGAGCCAAAAAAGCTAATACAATCCTAAATTGCATTAACAGAGGGATACAATCGAAATCAAGGGAGGTACTAATACCACTCTATAAAGCCTTAATAAGACCACACCTAGAGTACTGCATCCACTTTTGGTCACCACACTATAAAAAAGATTTTGAGGCTCTAGAAAAAGTACAGAGAAGAGCAACCAGGATGATTAGGGGACTAAAACATACGATGAATGGTTGCAGGAACTGGACATGGCTAGTCTACTGAAGAGAAGGACCAGGGGAGACAGGATAGCAGTGTCCCAATATTTGAGGGAGGGGCTGCCACAGAGGGGAAGTCAAGTTATTTTCTAAAGCATCCGAAGGCCAGACAAGGAATAATGGATGAAAACTGAAGGAGAGATTCAACCTGGAAATAAGGAGAAACTTTCTGACAGTAAAAACAATCAACCCATGGAACAGAAGTTACTTTGGAAGTTGTGGAAGCTTCATCACTGGAGGCTTTCAAGGAGAGACTGGACTGCCATTTGTCCGAAATAGTGTAGTGTCTCCTGCTTGGGTGGGGATGGGGGGGGACTAGATGACCTACAAGGTCCCTTCCAACTCTGATTATCTGTTAGTTGCTTCTGAAAGTCCACTCTTCACCTTTCCTTTCCTTGGACAAATCATTAGCAGAAGGCACACTGGGAGGAACAATATATGGCTGAAGAGAACTGAAGATATTTCAGATCTTCCACTCTTCTCTACCCCGTATGATATTTTAAATCACCATCAATGATCAATCCATGTGTGACAGCACATTTTTGGAAAAAGATGAATTGTTTGTGTTACATCTTGCAGTTCTCCGTGACATGAAAGGTAAAAAAGTAACTATGAGCGAAGCACAATTCCTAGCAATTCCATGAATCTGTAGTTGTCTTAGCAACAATATGGAAATAATTTAACGTTGCCTTTCTCTATGATGATTTTTCAATGTCCCAGTCTTAGCTTGGAGCCAAGGGATGTTCTCATGGTGTTCCACCCAAGTGTTAACCAGTTTAATCCTGGTTAATCCTGTCCTTGAACTTCTGAGAGTAAGCAGGGTCATTCTGGGGCTGCCATCATTTCTCATAATCGCATTAATTCATATCCAGTGAAGGAGCCTCAAGAGACAGAGAAAAAGCATCTTCTTCAAATGAATTCGGAATCCCAGAGGAAAAGAACGTAATTCTCTTTGAAGGGCCAACACGTTCAGGAATAACTTCTTCATATATTTTTTTAGCAGACAAAACTGGAGCTGGAAGCTTGTTCCCAAATGTTCAATAATTCAGGGTTTTCTCAACTGAGCAACTGTTACTTTGTGGTGATAATTATTGTCTACTATCAGGCAGCGATGAAACAGCTATATATTAAAGAAGAACGTCTCAAAGAAAGGTAAGCAAAAAGATTAGGGGGTATTTCAGAAAAATAAACCAGATATAGTACTTGCTTTATTTTTTTGACTGCCTTCTTTAGTCGCTATAGTCTAATTCTCTAGCCAAGAACAACACTCGCCAAGTTACCAACTTTTCACAGCATACAGAAATTGAGATGAAAGGACATGTTCCTCATACAGGCAATATGAACTTACAACAGCTCATTTAGTGCCCATTCAAAGTTACAACGGCACTGAAAAATGGTACTTATGACCGTTTTCCACATTTAACCAGTGGAACAACTTGCTTCCAGAAGTTGTGGGTGCTCCATCACTGGAGGTTTTTGTTGTGTTTAGCTGGCAGCAGGTGCGGATGGCTGAGGAGAGCAAGGATTCAGATGAGGGGCCAGGACCATTAGGAAGTGGACTGCTGCCTTCAGAGATAGTGGGGGCTGGCAACAGTGATGAGGAGGTTCCTGAGGAGCCTGTGCCAAGTATGCATGTGCACAGGGCTGCTCATAGGAAACAGCAGTTACAACAGCATGGGCGACTCGGGAGTAAGGCTGCAAGGTAATGGCCCCTCCCTCAAGAAGTGAAACAAACCTTCTTTGCAGAAGGCAAAGACGTTTTGAAACTCAACCTCGTGGACATTACAGTTGGTATTTGAAGATTCTTGTGTTGTAAACTATTTCTTATCTGTTGGTTTTTGGAAGTCTTGCAAAAACTTGGCAAGGTTCTTTCTTGTCGGAGGTAATTAGTTGGAAGCAGCCTTTTATCTGTGAAGAAACAGAATTCATAGATGAAACAGTAAAAGGTTGTGCTGCTGCCTTTGTCTTGTGTTTGCTCTCTGGAAACAGGCTTGGGTCAGAACAGTTTTTAAGAAGAGTCTGGAATGGTATAGGGCTTCCTGCCTGAGCAGGGGTGGAACTAGAAGACCTCCAAGGTCCCTTGCAGCTGCATGCTGATTGTGTTGATTAAATTATCCTACGTCAGACACATTGTGTGCAGTCCTAGCACTCTAGAAAAGGCTCTAACAGAGGCAAAGATAGAAGGAAACAGAAGAAGAGGACAACCTGCAGTCGGGTTGGTGGAAAGGGATGATGAGTATATCATGAGGACATCATGGAGAAAATAGCTCTAGGTGGTTGCTAAGAGTTGACACCAACCCAAAGGCACATAATGATGAATCCATCAGTGTGAAGGCTGAACTCTGCAGAGAAGAAGAGCTTGGTGTGGCCATTAGGACAAACATCTGATACAACAGACCGTCATGAAGATTAGTGGGTCCTCCTTAACTAGGAGCAGAAGCAAAAGCTCTTCAGCCATCTTGAATTCTTGCTGCATTGAGAGGCAGGGCAAACGCCTTCGCAACCCAGAGAAACTTACAATTCTCTTCTCCTTCATGCTGCCAAGTTCAAAAGGAGCATTAGGTGATTGCTATGAAAGGAGCAATATCAACAGGGATGAAGTATTCACAAAAAGAATTCAGTTTTATTTCCACCAGGCTTCAAAAGACCGCAATAGAAAGCCTTCCGGGGATCTTTAAAATTTCAAAACATCCCAGGCACCCAGGAATCCTTTCAAAAAGATCTGTAAGAAAGTGGCTCAGCCTGGCATTACTCTTTTTTTTCCTCTTTTTTTTGCCTGTCCTGCTTTTATTATTTTTATTTTTTTTAATAATGCTATTTATTCTCCTCACGCAGCCATATCCACCGACACTTAACCACGTTCTGGTTTAAAGAAGCTGCAAAGCAACCTACCCATTGTAGAGACATTGCACGTAATAATCATTTATCTTTGAAGCTACCCAGCAACTTTGTAGATAAATTTCTTAACAATGAGGAGTATCCACTGTTATTTCTCATAGGACTGAGATAAGGATTCTCCCTCTGAAGGAATTTTGAAAGAACAAATCAATATTATTATCACCACCATCACCAAGGGTCGGGTGGTATTGTAATTATCTGGAGCCAAAAACAGCCATCGGTTTTACTCCATGAAGTTGGTCCTTTTACACATTGTCTTGCATGTTTCGTTCGTGACTAGAAACCTTGCCCAATACGGAAAGATAAATAGACAGATACAGATTAACAGAGTTGGAAGGGACCTTGTAGGTCATCTAGTCCAACCCCCCGCCCAAGCAGGAGACACTACCCCATTTCTGACAGATGGCAGTTTCAAGCTTCTTGAAAACTTCCAGTGATGAAGTTCCCACAACAGATTTTTCTTAAATTTCTTATTAGAAAAGGTGCAACTTTTATTTTTCAACATGAAAAGTTCCATATGACATGAGGGCCCTTCATTTAAAAAAAAAACAAAACCTGAAATGGATCATGGAAATCCAGTCGAAAATGTTAGGTGCCATAAAATAATTAGAGGCATACCTTTTCAAAATTCTCTTTTGGGCCTGTTGCCTGCAAAGGTGTAAGCACACATGGCCTGCTAGCTTCCATATTTGAGCTGTCAGACAAGAGACAGTGCTGCTATTTTATACCATGCCACATAAACCACCAGCTAAAATGGTTGTTTTAATTAATCCCCAAACGAGCAGGAGATCTACCAACCTCCAAATGGCACATTAAACATGACATTCTCCCACGATATCCAGACTGCCTAAATGAAACAGAAGTTTTTAATTTTATTTTTTAACTTCTACCTTAGTACATGGGAAGCTTATTCCAGTGACATCATCAGAATACTGCACAGCAGTGAGAAAACTAGAAGCCTATGAAATTTTTGTAAAGGCCAATATAACACAAACATGAAGATTGTTCTGCCTTGCACAGAAGTAGATTTATAGCTCTGCAGATGCGGATAGATAACTCAACAAAGCTTCCATAACAAAGTTCATTTATTGGTACATCAGGTATCCTCATAACTCACATTTGTGATGAAGTTCCTCTTTCAATGACCAATCCTTTGTATATCTGCCTTGCACGTGGAAAATAGTTATCTCCTAACCCATCTCGTGTCAATAGAAGAAAACAATGTTATCAGTAATGAGTGCAGGTAAGAATGGAGGGCAACCTCCTTCAACCCCTCGAGGGTCAATTTAGTGGCCAATCAGGATTACAGATGTGGCCACGGGATATGAACTACATTTCTCAGGATGCCCTTACCTACATTTCCTATGATGCATTCCCTTAAGGGGACAGCTCACAATTCCTAAGTAACTAACCCATTCCATAGACTGGCTGGGACAGCACAAAGATGTTATTTGTTCCGGAATTATATTGTCTGTAATTTGACTCCATGCATCTCTGAAGTGTGGAACTTCTTTGCGGGGTGGGAACGAAGGCACTAATAATATCAGAAAGTGCTTCAATTGCAAGGAAAAGATAAATTGACTGTTATTCTGGTATTCATTAATAACATATTTCTTCTTGTGATTTAATTTACTTTAATTTATTTTAATTTATTGATCAGCATGTAACTTGATGAGTGTACCAAACTAATTTGCTTAAATATGCATACGGATATCAATTTTCTGCAGAAAGCCCTGTTTGCAATATGTTAAAACTTTTATTTGAAGTATAACATTCCAGTAAAAAGAAAAATAAGACTTTTCTCAACCTACTTTCTTTCCTTTATAAACATTCAAAAGTCTCATAAATCCACAGTCAGCTCCAACCAGTATTTAAGTGGTTACTTGGAGGTATCACTTTTCCTTAAGAAATTTTCCCTAAAATTAGATTGGTTTGTCTGATTTCTGTCTGTAAGTAGAAGACTAATTGTGCACGTTCAACTTTTTTTGTTATTCTCTTACTTGGGAGCAAGAAAACTTTGGCTTCTATCTTCTAAATTCAGAACAAAATTTTTGCCTGAAATAGGTCTGGCAGAGAAGAAAAAAAAAATAGAAACAAATCCTCAAAATTCTATAAACAGAACCCACCTGGCAATATAAATACCAGGAAAATGATATTTACAAAGTCTCAGATCCGATGATCACAGTATAAACTTGAATAGGCAAATGAAGCTAAATTGATATTCATAAAACGCAGGAGAGCCCTTGGAGAAAGAAAAGATTGATTGATTTTTGGATTTATACTTAGTTCAGCCTTCTGCCCTCGCTTTTCACTCCTCATTTACCAGTTCCAAAGCCATGCAGATGTATTCCAATTTATGCCACCAGTCAGGAAACCAGCTGCATTGATATATTCTTCTTTCAGTTTGCAACCGGTGGACAGCTGTCATGAACCTTACTGGTGGACAGCTGCCATGAACCTTACAGGGACGGGCTGAGGAGTTTTCTAGGTTTCTGCAGGACAAAATCGCTCAGATTCGGGACGAGCTGGATTCCGACTGGGCATCTCCGGGCGGGGGGGCAGGGGTGGATATTGGTGGGGTCAATTGGGTTGAGTTCGACCCTGTTACCATGGAAGACCTGGACAGGGTGCTGGGGGGACTGAATGCCACCACCTGTTTGTTGGACCCGTGCCCCTCCTGGCTGGTCTTGGCCACTCGGGAGGTGACACGAGGCTGGTTCCAGGGTATTATAAATGCTTCCTTGAGAGAGGGGCTTTTACCCGCCGCCTTGAAGGAGGCGGTGGTGCGGCCCCTCCTCAAGAAACCGTCCCTGGACCCAGCATTATTATCAAATTATCGTCCTGTCTCCAACCTTTGCTTTGTTGCGAAGGTTGTAGAGAGCGTGGTGGCCCGTCAGCTCCCGCAGTTCCTGGATGAAGCGAGTTATCTTGACCCCCTCCAATCGGGCTTCAGGCCCGGGCACAGCACGGAGACGGCGTTGGTCGCGTTGGTGGATGATCTCTGGAGGGCTCGGGACAGAGGTTGTTCCTCTGTCCTGGTCCTGTTAGATCTCTCGGCGGCTTTTGATACTGTCGACCACAGTATCTTATTGCGGCGGTTGGGGGGGTTGGGGGTTGGAGGCACCGTGTTGCGGTGGTTCTCCTCCTTCCTCTCCGACCGTTCGCAATTTGTGTTGACGGGGGGGCAGAGATCGTCCCCAAGGCCCCTGCTTTGTGGGGTGCCTCAGGGGTCGGTGCTCTCGCCCCTGCTGATCTCTGGGTGAGATCATCCGTGGCTTTGGGGTGGAGTTCCATCAGTACGCTGTTGATACTCAGCTGTACATCTCCACCCCGGGCCACCCCAACGAAGCCGTCGAAGTGATGACCCGGTGCCTGGAGGCCGTGCAGGGTTGGATGGGTCGTAACAGGCTTTGTCTCAACCTGGCCAAAACCGAGTGGCTGTGGTTTCCTGCGCCCAGATACAGCCAGCTTATTCCTTCGCTGGCCGTGGGGGGAGAGGTATTGACCCCCGTGGAAAGGGCGCGCAACTTGGGTGTCCTCCTGGATGTGCGGCTGTCTTTGGAAGAACATATTGCAGCCGTCGCCAGGGGGGCTTTTTATCAGATTCGTCTGATCTACCAGTTGCGGCCCTTTCTGGATCTGGGCGCACTTCGCACAGTCACTTCCGCCCTTGTTATCTCCCACTTGGATTATTGCAATGCTCTCTACATGGGGCTCCCCTTGAAGAGTCTCCGGAGGCTGCAGTTAGTTCAGAATGCAGCCGCGCGGGTGATCGTGGGCGCCCCTCGGGGCGCGCACGTAACACCACTTCTCCGCAGGCTGCACTGGCTTCCTGTGGCCTTCCGGATTCGATTCAAGGTGGTACTGATGATATTTAAAGTGCTCCATGGCTCGGAACCTGGGTACTTACGGGACCGCCTGCTGCCACCAACAACCTTCCGCCGCCCAGTACGCTTCCACAGGGTCGCCCTACTTGGGGTACCGCCACCTGATCGCTGGCGGCTGGCGGCCCCGAGGGTGCGTGCTTTCTCTGTGGGAGCCCCCTCCCTGTGGAATGATCTCCCCCCGGAGATACGAGCCATGACAGATATCCTGACCTTCCGGCGCGCAGTTAAGACACTATTTTTTAAACAGGCCGGCCTGGCCCAGTAAGGGTCTATGGGGTTTTAAGTTAATGGGGGTTTTAAATTTTAATCTTATTTTTAAACTTTATTTATCCCGGTTTTAAATGAATTATAGTCGGACGGGATGCAGCCACATTTGTATTTAATCTGGTTTTAAATTCTATTTAACTTTGTATTTTTATGTATTTATTAGGCTGTACACCGCCCCGAGTCCCTTTTGGGAGAGGGAGCGGTATAGAAATACGATTAAATAAATAAATAAACCTACCTACTTCTATTGGCCATGCAATGCTATTTAAGTCCAGTGTGCCCTTCATATTATGTGGGCTAAGAGGTTTCACACTGCAAAATATATTTTATCCATTGCAATTAAGAGTGCTGTGAGTGAATTATGCAGGAGAGAAAGAGAGATGCTCCAAACCGTTCTGGCTCCCATGGTAGCCCCCTCAGTGATAAGGGAAGCAACTCCTTAACTCCAACTTTTGCTTCAGTGGCCAGCCAGCAAGCCACGAAAATGGGATGAGGTTTCCACACTATTTATAGGATAATCCGGACCCTCCACAAACCAAGTTTTATTGTTTTTAAATGGTGGTTTTATATGTTGTAAGCCACCTTGAGTCGCCATGGAAAATAGGCAGCGATACAAATCAAATAAATGAATAAGTAAATAAATAAATTCTGGAGGACCAGTAGTGGAAATTTTGAGTAGTTTGGAGAACTGGCAAATCCCACTTCTGACTGGAGATTTTACAATATCCTTTTCCTGCCACGCCCACCAAGCCGTTAAGTAAAAAAAATTGAATCCCACCACTGACACACACACACACACACAACTCTGTTAATCTAATCTAATGTAGAGGAAGGAAGGAAGGAGGGAGGGAGGGAGGGAGGGACTAGAGTGGAGAGAGGTAGGTACTTAGGAAGGAAGGAAGGAAGGAAGGAAGGAAGGAAGGAAGGAAGGAAGGAAGGAGAATTCTGGGAGTTGAAGTTCACAAGTCTTAAAGTTGCCAAGTTTGGAGATCTCTGCTCACCTCTTCCCCACACACACATATTCCAGCATCTTAAATTCTGTGTCCATAATCACCCGATAGCCCATGTGCCTATTATAACCCATCATTTGATGCTTTTAGCTGCACCAGTCAGCAACCTGGTCACATTTCCCATCAATTGCCATTTCAAGTAAACCTTTTAAGCATTGCATAAAAGCACATTTATGGTAGCCGAGGTGTTTGTAGTCAAAATAAGGATCAGGATCATTAACTGCCTGGCTCCAAGAATCACTATTCTATTTGTTATTAAGCAAAGATGCGCCTTACCTTGGCTGCCCCCTGCCCATCTAAAGAAGTGAGGAAATACTCTGACCTTTTCTGGTTTGTGTGCCACCTTCCTCCCAACTTCTATTTAATCGGGATTTTTTTTTCACTTTTTGCCTTCTGCAAAGAAAACTGCTTAAAAACAGAGTTTTGCAGGGGACAGTCCTGTGGTTTCAAGGCACTGGACCACAAAAAATCCACATTAAGTGTCTGTCAACAGGACCTTGGCAGAATATCAAATAGATTTAAAAATCACTCGGTGTAATCCTTCTCACTCTGGAGTACTGTAAGATAAACATCAATATTTGATGTTAACTATATCTACACTTACATGCACACAGGGATAACAAACTCCCCAAACTCCTGGTACTAATATTTGCATGTCCTGGGGAGAAGGAGAGCAAAATCAATCAATCAATCAATCAATCAGACCAGAGCTGGAAGGGACCTTGGAGGTCATCTAGTCCAGCTCCCTGCTTGAAAATGACTTGAGTTATATTTCCAACTACAGACCAGTTAGAACTTCTTTGCTCAGGGAAGTCTTCTCTAAGAAGTTACATGGAAGATCTCGGATATAAACTGTCAGGATTCAAAGGATCCTAATATCACCAAGGCTTTTTTTAAAACAAATCTGATTCTTTTAACAGGGTCAACCAACTATCAAGTTCTGTCAGATCAGAAACCAGAGAATTCAATAACTGCAATATTAGTAAATTCAAAAGATAGTGGGAAGGCATCAATCATGAGAATATTAATGCTTTGTTGCATGATATTTGTAATTCAATACATTCAATGAATCCAATTTTCTAAATTTGCATGATATACTACATGGTTGCTTAACATAGCCCATAGCACAATTAATGATTTCATTGCTTTTCTCTCCTTATTAAAGACTATTTCTTATTAAAGAAATCCCCTTTCTCAGCTACACTAGGCAAAGAATAACTTGAGGAATAACTTCAACCTTTGGGTATAAAATATCACCAAAAATTCAGCAACGGAGGGCTGTTTCCCACTTATAATTTCCAAAGCTACACAAGATGGGTAGTACACAGCTCTGGTAAATAAATAAAAATAAACAATAAATAAAACAAAAACCATGTTCTATTCTTCTTTTTAATGGATCTCAACCCAAATTACTCAACAAACAAAACAAGCCAATGTTGTGACTGAATCAGCAAGACGGTGCAAATACAATTGTGCTATTTGAATTTGTGGGATTAATTTATGGGTTAAATATGACCAATTAGTCACAATGTTGTGTTATATTACTGAGGTTCTCCAGAGAATGCACTGTAGCACCCAGCAGCTAAACAACTGGCTCAAAGGTACCAATACGAACAATTCAGGCAGAATGGGTACACACAAACATTTATGACAAGACACCTGCATGACTATGCAAAGGAGAGAAAAGAAGACACAAGGTACAAGACCAACTACATGGCACACCCTGCCATACATCGAAAACATTATGGAAGCAGCAGAATGGAGGACAAATCATACTGTCATGCCCTTGTTGGAGTCTGACTCTGAGGGGGAGATTGAGGAGCTGACAGAGAGTGGGAGTGTGGCTCCGGTGGCTATGGAGGAAATTGGAGAAGGGCACAGTCCAGCTGGACATTCAGAAGAAGACCCAGGGCCATCCCCTCTTCATCCTAGGGCATGCAAGGAGGAATGGAGAAGGAAGCAACATGGCTTACGGGAGAGAAAAGGGCCCTTTCATTAGTTGCAGCTGGGAGAACAAGATATAAGAAGGGCATTTTAAATTGCTCTTTGCTGGAAGCAAAGCATGCTTTATCTTGGTCAAGGCTTTTCTGGGTTTTGGCGTCTTCCAAACTGGTTGCTGCATTATCTTGTGGAAGTCTGCAATTTATCATTCTGGCCTGCTGTGTTAATGACTCCAGTGTTGGGTTTTTTATTTCTAATTATCTTTACTTTTGGTTCAGACTGCATTTTCTTTCTTCATAGACTGTTTTTTGGAAGAGTTAGATATCAAGTCGAGGATAATTTGAGATTGAGGCCCAAGTTGGAGGCATTAAAGGGAATCTATTCTACTTTTGTGACTCTGTTATTTTTGTGTCATGTCCCGGGTCATCAAGCATGCATTGCAAAGATTGCTTGGACATGGGAGACACTTCCAATGTAATCTACCGGATCCCCTGCATAGATTGCCCATGTGACTATATAGGAAAGATGGAAAGGAAGCTAATCACCAGATTGCAGGAACACCAGTGAGCAGTCAGACGAGGAATCCAAAGACATCCGTTCAGTTCAAACTACTAAGATTATTGGCCGAGCAAGTACAAAGATAGCCAGAGAAATGATTGAAGCCTGGGAAATAGACCCCTTGTTGGTCAATAGGAGTGCTGATTTATCACCAACTTATCAGGCACTGAGCAGGTGAGGGCTTGGCAGTTCAAAGAAACAACAGCCAATTGCACAGCCATTAACACACCAATCAACAATAGGAAGGCACCACATAAATACAATGCATAGAGCAGCCCAAGGCACCCATATGGGGAGTCCCTGAGGATGGGATCCATCACAAATCCAAAAGCTTCAGACGACTAAACTTCTGATCTTGGTGACCAACCCAGATTGGATCCTGTAAGCATTTTTAGGTTTGTCTTCACAAAGAGAGCTCTGGTGACACAGTGATTAGATGCAATGCAGTATTGCAGATTAATTCTGCTGACTGTCAGCAGTTCAATCCTGACCGGCTCAAAGTCGATTCAGCCTTCCGTCCTTCCAAGGTTGGTCAAATGAGGACCCAGATTGTTGGGGGGGGGGGGTAAGAGGCTGACTCTGTAAACTTCTTAGAGCGGGCTGTAAAAGCACTGGGAAGTGGTATATAAGTCTAAGGGCTAGTGGTATTGCTATGGAAAATATGCCAACTTTAGTTCCAATATTTAGTTAGATGTTCGCCTAGTTTACTATATATTATAAAATAGGTTACCAAAAAATACTTTAAAATAAGGGTTTATAATAAAAAAAACTATAAAAAGAACAATTCTGAACAGCTTCAAAACTATCAAATTATGCATCAGTATAACTTTTCAGAGATGTTAATATTAGACATAATGATTTATGCAGCAGTTATGTAGGAAAAATGTGTCTGGATACCTTATCTTCAAAGTAAAGAAATATAGTACATGGCCCAATCAAAATGATCAAGGAAAGTGAGAACGTATATGGGGGGAAAAAAAACCATTTAAACCTTCTTTAGCATTTAAAGAAAGAAAAGGATGAATAATATTTGCGTTTACAGAGATTTATAAAAATGAGAAAGAAGAAGCTTTTTTTCCCCCAATTTCTCATAATCGTACCATTTGGATCCTAATCTGAAGACAGATAGTGGACAGACCGAAGAAAAATACTTCTTCGCAGTAATTACCTTTTGAAATTCTTTTCCTGCGGAAAGATAATGTCAACAGCTAGCAAGGATAGTTGTTTAAAGATCAAGGAAGGAAGCTACAACTTCAGAGTAGCTACAAAAAACAAACAAACCCCCGTTTCTAAACTGGGTATCAAGGACAAACAAAATAATGGGAAATTGCATGTCCACCTTGCATAGAAACAGGCCATGTTAAGTACCAAGCATTGTGTGATGACACTCAGTAAGGCTCCTTCCAGACAAATCGGAGGTGATATTCAGCCGGTTCTGACCGGTTCTGGAGAACTGCTAGCAGAAATATCATATCATTATGTATCATAATTCATATGCTCCAATAGGACACATCCATAGCCCAGAGTCAGCCATGATGCTCTCCAGTTAGAATTTTGCATGGCAGAAACTTCAGTCACCTAGTTACTACCTTTGAAAACATTTATGGAATGCACTTTCAGTTTCCAAGCTGCCGCATTGCTCTTTCAAACCCTTTTCCCCCTCCCTTTCTGCTGGCAACTCTAAAAAGACCATAGAAATATTTTATGAGTTGACAGGTAGCTTGAAGCCCCTCCTTAAACTGGTTCTCTGGAAAATTAGAAGCCAGAATTTATGAAAAGCCCTCATAATTCTACCTTTCGGACTGCAACTCAGGAGATCCAGCCAGCTAATCTAATCCTGGTTGTAATTAATCAATGATGAGAATAGGAATGTCTACTTTGAGGGGCTCCTGATTGGACCATAATTAGACTTCCAGTGTATTCCAATGAAAATCTATACTTAATTGTAACTTTTTCTTTATAGATGAACAACTTTTTCCTAACATCTTTGTTTCAAAACACAGCACCCACCCAGGCTTTCAGAAAGCCAAATAAAGATATATTTCATCACCCTTCTTGCAAGAGGAGAGACAAAAGGCTTTCACACCGAATGAAATTAAAACCCCAAAAATATACAGGTAGTTCTCAACTTACAACCCTTCCATTTAGTGACCATTCAAAGTTACAACAGCATTGAAAAATGTGATTTACGATCATTTTTCACATTTTGTGAAATTTGTGAAATGTGGCATCCCTGGAGTCATATGATCAAAATTCGGACACTTGGCAACTGACTCGTATTTATGATGGTTGCAGTGTCCTGGGATCATGGGATCCCCTTTTGCGACCTTCTGATGAGCAAAGTCAATGGGTGGAAGCTGGATTCACCGAACAACTGGTTAGTAATTTAACAATTTCAGTGATTCACTTAACAACAGTGGTAAAGAAAGGTCATAAAATGGGGGCAAAATCCACTTAACAAATGTCTCACTTAGCAACAGAACTGTTGGGCTCAGCTGTGGCCGTAAGTCAAGTATAATTCACTGGTAAAGTTGTAGCGTTGCAGAAGAGTGGTTGAGGTCCTGCCCAATCAGGTGAGAAAATCTCTCAGCAGTTAAACAATAATTCACTAAGTCACAACATTTCATTAAAATCAAATTGGGGGCGTATTTGCTCTTCTTTGGAGCATTCATTGCCTCTAATATAACCACAATCCTTTTACGTACCCCTCTCTGGGAAAAAAAATGAAACAAAACCTTCCAATAATTGCCGTTTTTCAGGGCTCCCACTATATTAATAAGCATCCGTGGCTGACGCTAATGGAAAAATGTTCATGTTTGGTGGGTGAAATTTTCACTTATTTTCTGACAGCCCTTTATTAGCGCACCTGTTATCAGAACAATAGCTGGAACCTCTTCTCTGCCTCTTCGCTTAATAACCTGACAGATTCAGAGCTGCCTGGGTGACTGACTCTCCTATCATTAAAATCACAATAAACAAAGAAGATGGATGAGGCAGGAAGGAGGGTTCTGTGATGACCCAAAAGGGTGTGGCACAAAAGCAACACAGTCAAATAATCAGATAACAGATAGTAGACAATCAGCGTTGGAAGGGATCTTGTAGATCATCTAGTCCAATCAGTAGGAGTCCCTTTATTAGCTCCAGCTTTGCCCCCAATGTCCTGGTTACCTTCTGGGCTGGAGAAAAACTCCCAAAAACGCCTTTGGCTGCAGAGAATCAAGTCCAAAATGTGGTCAACAAAAACTGTAACTATAAGTCCAATCAAGGCAAGATAAGGTCATTAGTCCGACAGGGCAGGAGAAGGAATTCCAGATGTGAAGGAATGACAGTAATTCAACATGGTTGGGAGGATGCCAGGAATGCAGATAACCAAAGTCAACACAAGATAGTTCTTCAGATATAAGATGCTAGATTTCTCAAAGTGTTTTGTCTTTATAACTAAATTTACATTTAGAATTTTAATTAGAACAATCAAATAGGGTTATTAAGCCCTAAGAACTTAGCTTTCCTATCCACACAGAATGAAGCTTTTGAAAAACACAGTAAGTTACCAAGAGTATTTAACTGCAAGACTGTTCTTACTACGGAGTGTTGCAAACTCCCTGTTTTAATTAAAACGTGTAAACTACTTACAACCCAGTTTGCAGTTTTAAGCCTGATTCTACTGTGGTGCTTTTGTTTCCATAAACAAACCCAACTTTTCGGAAGGACTGAGAAATGCACAAGTCATTAGGAACATTTTTTGGCAGTAATTTCAGAAATAATAACCCCTGAACTGGGGATGATTAATAATTGCTTGGCTTGCACCCTGAAGGGAAGCTGTATGAAGATGCCTTCTTTGCAGCCTCCCTTCTGAATGAGTTCATAGAATCATAGGGTTGGAAGGGGCCTTGGAGGTCATCTAGTCCAACCCCCTGCTCGAGCAGGAAAGTCTATTCCAAATATTAGCCACTACCTAGGATTCTGGGTTTTTCTCACTGCCAAGGAGCCAATTTTGACATCTATGAAGCCTGCTTAATATCAACGTACCTTCAGACTGAAATCGCTGCCTGTTATTCTGAAAGGCGAAGTTATCCTTAATATTCCTATTTTCCTATTCTATATTATATGCAATATTCCTTTTTAAAAACCTGCTTTCCCTGGGATATAAGCATTGTCCTCACTTCCAAATTGCAAGAGCAGCTGGACGATGCTTCCACGTTGAACAAACTTTTCTTCCCACAGTGTGGCAGTAGAACCTTAAAAAAAAGGATGAAGGAAAAACCCAAAGCATTCAGAAGTTGATATCAGGGATATAAGCATCCAATGTGTAGATACTATGCCTGATATCAAAATTAACTGCTAAAATGGGACTTTCAGGCTACAATCTATAACGTTTTTTCCCTTTTAATATTATCTGGGGTTTTTTTTTTTTTTGAAAGAGCACAAGAAAGGGATTATAGGAAAGGCAATATCCATTGTGATAGTGAACTACAGGTGGGCAATCAACAAACCTGAAATGTCATTACAAACTAATATTTTCCAATGTGTCATTCTAACACATATCATATTCCTGTTTGGATCAAAACCCACACCTCCCTATGGAACCTTTAGTGTTTGGTTAACATGATAAATGTTGCTAAAAACAAACTTCGGGTAATAAACAATTCGGTAAATCAGTTAGTATAAATTAGAGTATAAAGTGTAGGAAATGACCAGGCTGGGCTTGAGGGAGGGGGTGTCAAATGGATCATAAGTCATGAGTCTTTGCTTAAACCTCACCCCCTCAGCCCTCCTTGAATGTGTCTCTTATCTCCCACTCATTTCCCTTGATCGCCAGTTGGCCAGATTCTTGTGGAGAGTCTAACCTTTTAATAAATCTGTACACCCATCCATCCATCCACCCAACCTATCTATCCATCCACCCACCCATCTACCTACCTACCTACCCACCAACCCACCCACCCGCCCGCCCACCCACCCACCCATCCATCCATCCATCCATCCATCCATTCATCCATCTCATCTACAATCCATTTACCTATTGTAAGAGATACCAGGCTGAGCCCGAGGGAGAGGTCAAACGTGTCATCACTGCTGAGTCCCTATATGCCTCGGGGAAGAGATCTAAGTCCAGGTCACCTTGAATGCCTTTCTTATCTCCCGCTCATTTGGCAAAGACGTGGTACACGCAGAGTAAAATAAAGTGTTAGTAAGTGACTGACTTGGTCATTTTAGAAGCCAAGGAGAGTGTGTGCTTGAATCCACAAACTCCAAAGCTATCCATTAGTCAGGGATGTTGGAAAGACAACCAAACAATTAGAAAAGAAAATAGCGATTTTACTTTTGTATTGTTGCCAAGGAAACTACATGGATGGGTCAACAAGGGTCAATTGTGAAGTAAAGGACCTTCCTTCCTTCCTTCCTTCCTTCCTTCCAATTCCCCTCCCTCCCCCTTTCCCCTTCCTTCCTTCCTTCCTTCCTTCCTTCCTTCCTTCCTTCCTTCCTTCCTTCCTTTCTTCCTTCTGTATTTCCAATTCCCCTCCCTCCCTCCTCGTTTCCCTTTCCCCTTCTTTCCTTCTCCCCTTCCTTCCAATTCCCCTCCCTCCTTCTTTCCCTTTCCCCTTCCTTCCTTCCTTCGATGCCCTTAATACTTTAATAAATTCCCTAACAAGCTGACAGTGTCTCTCTGGGGGAATCTACTATGCTCAGATCGTGCCAGAGAAGAAGGAATTGGAAGGAATCAGTGTTACCATTGTCTCTAGAATCTCCTTGGCACAGCTGTGAGGTTACCAATATTTGAAAGAATATTAAAGATACAGAAAGTCTGAATGGGACTCTTAAGTACTACGTCCTGACCTGTGTGTGTGTGTCTGTGTGTGGATAGCATTGTATATTGTCTCTATCTATCTACACCCACATCTTTCCTATGTTGGTGCTTCTCCTTCTTATCTAGACAGTTTTTCTCACCCATCTCCATAAAAAGGTCCCAGCTCATTCATGTGGGCTGGAACAGCAGGCCTGGATTAATCTTATTCAAAGGCTTCTTGCCGGAGAACATATTTCCTCCTGATGTCCATTCAATATTAAGTGAGTCCCACAAGGTCATCTCTAATCACTACTTAATTTGAGTGTATTATCATAAAAGGCTATAAATTAATTTCATAAAAGTTTAATGACTGTACTTTAAACATCCCCTGCCCGAAGCTATCACGTTGCCTGATACTGTAGACCAAAAATCAATTTTTCACTTCACTGTAAGGGCTCCATCACTCAATCAATGCCCTGAATAGCGACATAACCTTTCCTTGTCTGAAGACGACTCGGTTTTGTTTTAGGCAGGCGGCTGCATTAAAGCTCTTCTTTCCTGAATGCCCTACTATGTTAAATAAGGAATTCCGTTTTGCAAGTATGTGGGATTTTTTTTCTACCTTACATGTTAGATACATGAATTAGGCACTTCCCCATCATTGCTTTGGTAATGGATCACACTCAACTCTCTCAAGCTCATCTTCCTTATCCTTTCCAGCTGTGTTACTCAACCAATGCTCACTTTAAGAAGTGAGGACTTCAACTCCCAGAATTCTCCAGCCAGCATCTTCTGGGATTCTGGGAGCTGAAGTCCACACTTCTTAAAGTGAACCAAGACTGAGAAACCCTGCACTATCACTGCCTCTCAAACCTTATGAAAACCAAAAGAAGAGCAAAAAGTATTGGGAAAAAAATATGAATATGGATAAGAGAAATCACAAACATTCAATTAGATCCTAAGGCTGAATTTTTTTGTGGGGGGGGGGGAATAATAAAAGGTGAAATCACAAAAGAAATCAAATACTTAATTTTACATATAACAACCGCAGCAAGGATAGCATTAGCTCAATGTTGGAAGGGAGATCAGATGCCAACAGATAATTTGATAATCCAGAAGATCTATGCCTACGCGGAAATGGATAAACTCACCCCAAAGTTAAAAGATAAGGAAGAGTTAAAATATTTTAAAGTTTGGGAAAACTGGTATAATTGGATAAAGGATAGAAACCTGTAAGTAAACAGAGAGGCAAGAGAAAATATTAAGAGGTCATGATAGGAGTATATACCAGATATAGGAACTAAGTATTGGAACACTGTTGGATAAAAACACATCGTCTAAGCAATTAGAAATCTTTATGTTTTTATGTTTATTGGTTATGTATAACTTTTTGGTTTTTATTTTATGAAATGTTTTGTATTATATATATATATTTAGTTTATTTTTAAAATTAAAAAGAAAGAAAACCAAAAGATTTATGGCATGTGCTACTAATCTATTTATGTATTTGCTTTATTTTGTGTATTTTGTGCAGAAAAGCAGGATGACTTTGGTCTCCCTGTTTTGAAGCAGCTCTGAGTTACCAGATCAGTGCCATTATTTATCCCCCATATCCTGAGTATTGATTTATAGATAACAAAAGCTCTGAACTTCTTGAGCTAATGCTCTTTCTGAAATTTCTTGGTGATGTTTAAATGCACAAGTCTTTATTTTAGACTTCAGGGCTTTGTCTCCAACCTCCCTACCCTGTGAAACTGCCATAATAAAACTCATCATGCTTCAGGCAAACACATTCTCCTCTGTCCTGGTGAGGTCACATTACTACACTTCTGCCATCTCCTGTCATCTAGAGAATTCAGACAAAGATTCCAGGAACCAAATAATTTATTAAATTTCAGCTTGGGTAAAGTCAGATTGTCCAGTGGCCCACAAACAAACTTTTTTCCTGAGTGAATAATAAACTTTTTGAAAATCTGGTAAGGTTTTGTCCTTTCAGTTTCTCCCACTGGTAGGAGCATAGCCGAACTGAATAACAGAGTTGGAAGGACCTTAGAGGTCTTCTAGTCCAACCCCCTGCCTAGGCAGGAAGCCCTATGCTATTTCAAGTAAAAGGCTGTCCAATCCCTTCTTAAAAACCTCCAGTGTTGGAGCACCCATGACCTCTGGAAACAAGTTGTTCCACTGATTTATTGTTCTCACTCTCAAGAACTTTATCCTTAGTTCGAGACTGTTTCTCTCCTTGATGAGTTTCCATCTGTTGCTTCTTGCCCTGCCTTCAGGTGCTTTGGAAAATAGCTTGACCCCTTTTTTCTTTGTGGCAACCCCTTAGATGACTCATAAACTTTGCTCCGGCAACATCTATTTTATTAAATCTCCCTTCCAGATAGAACTGGATTCTTTCCATCAAGGAATAAATGTTTGTTTTCCCTACAATTTTTTCTCCCTGACTGTTGGCTGATTAGAGTCCATAAACTCAATACAATTTATGCTTATTATCATATAAGATTATATTGAGAGGGCTAGCATAAAAAGCACAGGATCAACATCTTAACCTTGAATCATTTTATAAACCTTCTAGGTCCATAAGACAGAACACATCTCAATATAAAGAACCTTCCCAGAAGTGTGTTCAAGAGATGGAAGAGGTCATCCTACTTGCTTGCTACTGTTCTACTGGTTGCAGAAATATCTCCCCAGTGAATGGCGAATTTCCATTCTTGAGGTTTCAAGATCAAGAATATTTACCAACCTGTTTAGCTACTGACATATATTGAATACCACACAGTAGGACAATGTCAGCTTTGGAAGCCATATTGAGACCAGATGCTCTCACACTGCCACATTTTGAGCCTGGGAAAGTGGGAGGGGGGAATTCCTTGGAGTGTATGTAGTTAGACATAACAACATTCTTTTTCTAATTCAAGGTCAGGTTGTTTTTCGCATAAATGAGGGGAAGTCCCAAGTTGGGACAGATGGTGATTGGGGCATGGGATGGGATGATGGGTGCAGGGGGTGGATTTTGTAGTTCTTTACTTATTGCAAGGAAGCCTGGAACTTTCAGATTCGTGATTCCCCAGTTGTGTCAAAATAAAAAGAACTTTTGAGTAGAGAAGATGTCTGTCTCGGAGTTATTGGTTGGAGTGGAGGTTTGCTGGAATGCTGACATTGTATCTACCTGGTTGGCTTATTCAGATAAGTTCTAGGTTCAATTCCAAGATAAATCTAGCACTAGAAAGGAAAAAGAAGGGGAAGCATTTAGCATGGTGAAAAGTAATAAATAAGGTAGATCTGTTTATAATACATAAAAACTCAAGTTCACAGCCTACTATTTTCATAGGACTAGAAAAATTTGGTCTCAGAATCACATATGTAGCTGCTGCTCAGTACAGGCTATTACCTGTGTGTGTGTGTGTGTGTGTGTGTGTTTGGGACCCCTAGTTATTTTATTTCCCTTTTGTGGCAAGCAGGAAAAAAAGCCTGTTTAGTTAATTGTGATTCCAAGAGCTCGGGAGACAGCGCAATGATGGAAAATGAGTTTTTGCTCTTATAGCACAGCTGAGAAGAACTAATTGGCTGATGGGGTCCTCTACCTATTCTCAGCTGTTCAAAGTCAACAGAAGATTTTGAAATGGGTCAGCTTCACTTTTTTTTTAAAAGAGTCGGGGAACAAAGATGGTGGGAGATGCCAGCATCTGCTGGCTAAGAGGAACTTTTCAGTAAATAATCATTACAATCATACATTGGGAGCTACCCAGAAAGAAGGACAAAAAGGACAAAGTCGGTTTACTATTGAGACAGAGAGAAGGAAATAAATATATTTTCCACATTTTTATTTTATTATTTTTTGAGTCTGCATGTGGGTCCTAATGATTATTTTTAGTTGCATGGATTCTTTTCCAATCTCCTTTGTTCTCAACATCATAAAATTTTCTACCCATTATTTTCCTTCCCATAGAATAATGGATGTGCTGCTGACTGACGGAATCAAAGCTATGCATCTAAAAGAGGTTACCAACTTTCTGTTTGGATTTCATGATTTTGTAGAACACGTTTTTTTTTCCTCCAACAAGTATTTCACACATTCAAAAGCTTGCTTAGAAGAATGTCGTTTGGGTATAGATCACGAATAGGAAGACTGTTACTATTCCATAAACTTCCATGGACTTCCTTGGTTATTGATCTATGAGCCATAATGCAGTCACCTTGAAATCACATAACTGGATGTAGGCGCATCAGCTCATCACACCGTAAAGAAACAGGGACCACAGCCAGGAAAACTCAGTGAAAACAATACTTCTTTTTGTGCGTGTTTATTTAAGGGAAACTATGCTCCTGAAATGCAATGTGCTTCTATAAGTTTAGTGTAGAAGTACAAGGGCTTTAGGGGTCAGTGGCTTTCATAAAAGTCATTCGCTTCCCTAAAATGCCCTTAGGCAAATAATTAAATTCACCCTACAGAATCTGACTGACAATGCCATTGTAAGCAGATCATCTGCAGGGAAATAAAGAGGCAGAATTTTGAGAAGACCCCAAAATACCTTTACTACAGTGTTTCTTCATAGCTTGGTAGTTTACTAAAAAGATTTGGAACACAGGAGCTGGGAAAAAGAGAGTTATTCTCAGTAAGGCTGGCAGTTTAAAATGGGTTATATATATGGAAACCTTCTACGCACCAATTCCACCCACGCTTTCTACAATTTTGTAAACAACAAACTAAAAGACTCAAGGTCCACCCCACCCCTGAAAGGACCTAATGGTAAAGACTGCAACGAAGACACCATTAAAGCCAACCTCTTTAACACATTCTTTGTCTCAGTATTTGTAAACAGCAAAGGATCATGCCCAATATTTCCTAGTCGAACCACTAACAACTACAATGATCTAATACATATAGATTTTACAAAAGACAATGTTGAAAAAGCACTACACAATCTAAAACCATCTCTATCTATTAGACTGGATGGAATATGTGCCTACTTCTTTAAAAAGCTATCTACTGCCATAGCCGAAGCTTTAAGCATAATCTTTAAAAAATACTTCAGTACCAACTCCTTGCCAAACCTATGGTCATTGGCCATGGTCATCCCCATCTTCAAAAAGGGAGACCCCAGCCTAGTTGAAAATTACAGGCCAATCTCCTTATGCTGCGTCACCTCTAAAGGCATGGAATCAATTATTAACCAATCCATTATCCTCCACTTAGAGACAAACAACCTACTCTCTAATAAACAATTTGGTTTCAGAAAAAAAACTATCCTGTAATCTGCAACTCTTACACTGCAAAACATATGAACTACACAACTCGATCAGGGCAAAGAAATAGACTCAATTTACATAGACTTCTGTAAAGCCTTTGATTCAGTGGTACACAACAAACTACTCCTAAAACTAAAATCTTATGGTATCTCTGGACACCTGCAAAACTGGATAGAGGCATTCCTGTCAAACAGACAACAAATGGTCAAAATTAGGAGCGTCCTATCAAATTCTGTACCTGTCAACAGTGGTGTCCCCCAAGGCAGTATTCTTGGACCGACTCTCTTCATACTTTACATAAATGACCCCTGTGATCATATTAAGAGCAACTGTGTTCTCTTCACCAATGATGTAAAGCTATTCAACACCTGCTACCCTTCAAAAAGACCTTGACTATGTATCAGAATGGTCAAACAAATGGCAACTTCAAACCTTAACAAATAAATACTCTGTCTTACATATTGGCAAAAAAAATCAGAAAAAAAATACAAGCTGAATAATGATCTAAGTGCTAGAGCCCACTGTAACTTCATAGTCAAAAAGGCATTAAGAGTTGTTAACCTAATCCTGTGTAGCTTTTTCTCTGATAATATCACACTACTAACTAGAGCATACAAAACATTTGCTAGACCAATACTTGAATACAGCTCATCAGTCTGGAACCCGCATTATATATCTGATATTAATACAATTGAGAAAGTCCAGAAATATTTCACAAGAAGAGTTCTCCACTCCTCTACTCATTGCAGATTACCTTATGCCACCAGACTTGAAATTCTAGAACTAGACAACCTAGAACTATGCCGCCTCCAGTCCGATCTAAGTATAGTACATAAAATTATATATTGCAATGTCCTACCTGTCAATGAATACTTCAGCTTCAACCATAACAATACAAGAGCACACAATAGATTAAACCACACCAAACTTGATTGCAGGAAATACGACTTCAGCAACAAGTGGTCAATGTCTGGAATACTCTGCCTGACTCTGTGGTTTCTTCCCCAAACCCCTCCAAAATTAACCTTAGACTATTTAGTATTGACGTCATCCCTTTCCTAAGAGGTCTGTAGGGGGAGTGCTTAAGCTCACCAACGTGCCTACTGTCCCTGTCCTATTGTTTCTTTTTATTTTTCTTATATTTATCCATTTCATGTATTCATAATATGTTTATACTTATACCTGTTATCTTATAATCGCTTGACAAAATAAAATAAATAAAATAAATAATAAACACATCTTCCTAATGGCCAAATGTTTAAATACAAAAATGCCCAGATATCTTAGGAGGGTTATTGACTCAAGCAAGATTAGAGGAGCTGGACACAACAGTTATATATAGAAGATTTGAACAGGTTCTTATGACAAACATGCTTGTTATTTGTGGAGTCTGAGGCACATAGCAAATAAAGTTAACTATATAAGAAATATCTTGGATCACACATTAGATGAATGGGCTGTTGGAATCCTTACGTTAATCCAACATATTTCAGGTGCGGTTGGAATGCGAAATGGACTTTTTATTTGAACAAAACAATACAATTGAGAACCACACATGAGGCTGCGATTGGGATAAATTCTAGGGAGAGAATTTGCTTTTCATTTTTTTTCACTTATGCCTTTTCCCCTATTTTATAACACAGGGTTCTTATTGTTTTGCATTTTACATTTTGTATTCTGATATGACCTACTGGTTAGTCAATAAACTAGCAATGGTTTATTTATGTAGTTAATCAATTACTGGTTTTGTCTCTGTAGTTTATAATAAAACAGAGTTACCATGAATGTTAACAACAACAACAACAACAAAAGATAGGAAGAATACAGGTATAGAGTTGGGATTCAAGGTACAAAGATGCACTTTATAGACTGTTTGGGGAATTGCTAAATGTTGACTTATCCACCTCCTACTCTTCCTCCGAGCAGATCCAGTTCTCAACTCCCTCTTTTATCTTCACAAGATCCATTCAAAGTGTTTTGATTGTGACTAAATGCCTTAATTGAGTTTTGCCACTTAATTTCATGGTTGACTAAGTATCTCTCATCCCCGTCCAATACTGAAATTCGGCCAATGCTAGTATTCAAAGACAAGTTTAGGAGGCCGGTCCTTCTAATCAGTCCCTGAGATGCCCTTTTTCTCTTCAGTTATTATTCCTCGTGCATCTATAATAATGATTTTCTATTACATCCAAATTCCCTTTTTTTTTTTAGCCAAAATTGAATGTTGGCTTGCAAACTGAGCATCTATCATAGGAAAAGGATCTTCTATGTTTCTGCAATTGAAGAATGGAGGCAAAATTGTTTAGTAAAACGTGCAAAGGACTCTTTTAAATATATATTTTTTTTAAATGTAATAGATTCATCTGCTTTTTCTTGGTGTTCTCTAATGTTACAGTCTAAATCTGGAAATCTTAACTATTAATGAGCAGCATTATGTTGGCGTTGACAATAAACACATTTACTATAAGGTCCCTTCCAACTCTGATTATCTGTTATCTGTTATTATGAAGCCGACTTCCTCTTAATGGAAATTCATAATAGTTAACTGAGATACTTTTATTGGGAATTTTACCTGATAACTATAGTAAAGAAAAAAAGTATTTTATTATTCATAGTTTAACAGCAGCTAGACTAGTTTTGCTCAAAACTGGAAGCATAATAAGATCCCTACAGGAGAAGAGGTGATTATGAAAATATTTGAATGTGCAGAAATGAATAGAATAACATTGGAAATTAAAGAACAAGAAGATACAGAATATTATATGATATGGGATATATTTATAAATGGTTAGAAAATAAAGAAATGGAATGAATATAAGAGGTAATGAGAATATTATAATGATAAGAGAAAAAAAGATGAAATTTTTAATAAGAATGTAACTTTAATTATATATATTATAGCATGAAATGTATATTAAACATGAATATGTGCACAAGATATATGTACCCAGTTAACACACAGTTGAATTGAAAGATGGTCTTTTTGTAAAAGAAAAACTAAAATAATAATAATAATAATGGTTAACCAACCATTGGAGGCGTCTGTTTTAAATAATGATTAAAACTGAACTCCTGGTTAATATTTGGTATGCAGAGAATGCTGGACAGTTATCCAAAAAAACCAAAACACCATAAGTCTTCTTTGCCATAGATTACCACAAAAGCTACAATACTTTCATCTTGGCACCCCAGATGTATAAAATGGAATGGGCCACGTGATAAGCCTTGCTTAGAATTTGCCTACGTAGGAAGTTTCCAAGCTAAATATGAATATAATTTGATAATTTTGGGTTAAACCCAAAAACAAGCTTAGCTTAATTAAATGCAACTCCAACTGCCTTGTTTTAGACAATCACTACACTTTTAATTTTTTAATGAAAACTTATTCATTTAAAGTATTTTGGTTAATAACCAGGATATATTGAAGCAATTCGAAGAACCCTCATTTAACTGATTTAATTTAATTATATTACACATTACACCACCCATCTCCCTCAAAAAGAGACTGATTATTGGGGGGGGAGAGCAATGACCCTTTCATTAAATGAGGTTAAATTTTATTCTAATGCAGAGTAAGCAACGTACAACTATGAACTGAGCCAAACAACCTTTTCTGATATGACTGCCCTATAGAAACCAATAAAACCAATCAAAATGAAGAGCCAAAGGATTTATTGGTTCATTTTAATGGTGCAATGTATATTAATTGAACTATGCAATTTATTTGGTTGCTATTGTAAAGGAAATTTCAGGCCAATAAGAATTTCTCTTCCAAATTCTTTTAAATGCATATAATTTCCATGTCACTCAGATATCTTGTAAAAGAAAAAAGGGAGTTTTTCAAACTATGGCAAGCTAAGCACAGACTGATGTTTCTATGAAACATAACTTAGGGACTAAACAAAAAATCTGTTCACATAACTTGGAGAAACTTTACAATTATATTTGAATTGAATTGACAAAAATAATTTGAGTCAATCAATAGCAAATAACCACTTGTAGTTAAAAAAAGAGTAATAATTCTTTTGAAAAGTTATTTCCCACTAGCTCAGAAAACTATCAACACCTTATTTTACTTCCTTATATGTTTACAGTACCAATACTCTTTGTTATTTCTTTGTACTAATCTATTGTTATGAATTCTGCTTTCAAGATGATTAAAATAAAAATATGTTTTGACGTATAAATAAAATACAATAAGTAAAATGTTCCAGCAACATCAAAATGAATGAATGAATGAATAGCAGTTGCATCTTCCCCAGGTGTTAATAGATTTTAAATTTTAAATCACTTTACTAAAGTAGGTTTACTATCAGTGAAGAAAATTGTTTTATGATTAGCCTAAACCCAACCTGTCTATTTATTTTAAACATGTATTGATCACCATTGGGGAAAAAAATCTTTTTAATGCAAATTACTATATTGGATTTAAGCTCCATTTTAGCATGGAGGTCTAAATATTATTCCTGCATCTATTCTATAATAAATAAGCACTTTTCACTCTTTAATTTTGTGAGTTGAAACTACTTATCATGAATAATGCAATAAGGGACAGGAAGAGAATGGTATTCCTTAAAACCGGGTCTGAAGAATTACAAAATGTGAAAGATACATCAATAAATTTTGTTGTCATTCCTCTCTGTAGCTTTCTCATTGTGTTATATTTTGGTGATACTCAGAGCTGACAAGACTTCAAAAAAAATGGAGGGGGGGAAAACATTTTATTTAGTACATCTTGATTTTATTTTCTGAAGATGGTTTTAATTTTTTATTCATAGCTTTATATTTCTGGCAAACTTCTGTCTCTATATATCATGTGTCCATTGTTTATTTTAACAGCAGTTACTGTTTACTTTGAGCAAAGCTCATACAGTATGATTACTTAAAATAATGTCTGATTTTAATTATTTATGTTTTAATCGTGTATGCAACTGTAAGCCACCCAGAGTTCCCCTATGGGAAGATAGGTCGGCCAACACATTTTATAAATGAATAAATAAATAAAACATGCCAAAATGGGTATATTAGGAAAACGGCGGCAGGGAAGAAATTGTACGTCATACTTCAGCAAATAAAAGCACAGGTCAGATCATAAAATTGGGAGGGGGGAGAGAATTCACTTAACAACTGTCTCACTTGTAAATTGACATTTATGGGTTTTCCAGGAACATAATGGTACTTTTTTTTTTCACCTAACCTCATGCCATCATCTACACCAAGGGTCTCCAACCTTGGCCACTTTAAGACTTGTGGACTTCAACTCCCAGAGTTCCTCAGCTAGCTTTGCTGGAAGTTAAAGCCCACAAGTCTTAAAGTGGCCAAGGTTGGAGACCCCTAGTCTACACTGTCACTTAGATTACAAAGGGAAACTGGCAAATTCTTCCAAACTTCCAAAAACATTGGATAGCAAAGGTGAGTGAGACCCTGAAAAGGCCCTAGCTGTCCTTTTTTTTTTGGCTGAACTAGCTCACTGTGCCTCCTTAAGGATACTAATCCTTTCCTAACCTCAAGGTCTCTTGCTCTTTCAGAAGAATGAGAGGCCCAGTCCTATCAAGAACAAGGGACAGATGTTTCCACAGAAACCAGATGCACAATCTGTCCTACAGCCAAGGCCAAAATAACCTGGACAAGAAATGCCCAGGAACTGGGTAGAATATACACCCCCACAGCAGACGGATAGTTATTTACTAATTCTATTCCCTCTGTCAGAGCAAAGAGGCTTTGGAAAATTGCAATAGCACTAGCAATAGCACTTAGACTTATATACCGCTTCACAGTGCTTTCTAAGCAAATAACAGAGTCAACCTCTTGCCCCCAACAGTCTGGGTCCTCATTTTACCCACCTTGCAAAGACAGAAGAATGAGTCAACCTTGACCTGGTCAAGATTGAACTGGTGGCAGTTGGCAGAATTAGCCTGCAATACTATATTCTAACCACTGAGCCACCATGGATGGATGGATGGATGGATGGATGGAAGGAAGGAAGGAAGGAAGGAAGGAAGGAAGGAAGGAAGGAAGGAAGGAAGGAAGGAAGGAAGAAGTCAACCTTGAGCTGGTCAGGATTGAACTGCTGGCAGTCGGCAGAATTAGCCTGCAATACTGCATTCGAATTACTGAGAAGGAAAGAAGGAAGGAAGGAAGGAAGGAAGGAAGGAAGGAAGGAAGGAAGGAAAGAAAGAAAGAAAGAAAGAAAGAAAGAAAGAAAGAAAGAAAGAAAGAAAGAAAGAAAGAAAGAAAGAAAGAAAGAAAGAAAGAAAGAAAGAAAAAGGCAGAGTTAATTTTGAGCCGGTCAGGATTGAACTGCTGGCAGTCAGCATAGTTAGCCTGCAAGTGTCAACGGTGCCACCACAGCTCATAATATACATCCTAGTCTTTTTTCCCAAATTGAAAGCCTGCACATTTGCATATTCAGGTACACTTTGACTTCTTTAATGACCGTTCAAAGTTATACAACACTGAAAAAAGGGACTTATGACCATTTTTCACACTTATGCACAGCTCAACAGCTGGAACCGGGGATGATGGCAAGAAATGTGGCATGCCTTTGCTTTCCACCACAATGAATAGTGATAACGGTGCTGAAGACAGCAGGGACCCTTCAACAGTTTTCTGCAGAGGTCTCAATCTTAAAAGTTAAAGATTTGGTACAATCAATTCTTCCAGACTGCAGTCCTAAATATTTTTCTTCCCAACACAATAGGACTTCCTTTTCTGATTCGTTTCCATCATATAAAAGCACATAAAAATGGATAAAATCAGGTTCATATCGTCTGTTTTTAAAAAAATAAAATCTGATTTGTCCTTTTTTTATATATAATTAAAACAGATACCTCAAAGCCATGAATTAAATATTGGTTGGGTGTCTCAAACAAATGAGGAATATTTGTGGGAACAAAGCCACAAAATGCATTTAAAGTGCCATTTACAATAGAATCTACAACTACCATCTACAATGATACTTCAAAGGCACTTCTAAAAAGAAGACGACAAAACTGACTATTTTTTTGTTGTTGTTAAAAAATGGTCTTAAGTAAATCTTGTCCTTGAAAATGATTAACAGCTTTTAGGCACAACATAAATTCTTCCCAAAGCACTTAGTTGTAACCGTTGGTCTATTATAAAGCCTCCACATTTTCTCTGCAAAAAAATGAATCGTAAATAATTGGGTGTTGACTTCACTTTTTCTTTAGGCATTTCAAGTTTGACCCAAATTGAAATCCTCTCCTTGTTGAATATTTTATCCTTCCCCCTCTTGAAAAGGGATGAGGAGTTTTTAATTTTAATGGAGAAGCTTAAAAAAAAAAGAAATTCTCTCCTTTTCTTTCTTTCTTTATTATTTATTAGTTAAACTTATATACCGCCCCCTCTCCCAAAGGGACTCGGGACGGTGAACAGCCAGAGTAAAAAAATACACATACGAAACACATATACAATATTACAATATTAAAAATTAAAAGAATTAAATACAGTTGGCTCTATTAAAATTTAGAACAAAGGAGTTAAAAGAGATTAAGAACCAAATTAAAATTTAAAAAACCCCTAGGCCAGTCCAGCTTGCCGAAATAGATGAGTTTTAAGTAAACGACGGAAGGTCATGAGATCAGGGACGGCCCTCACCTCCGGGGGTAATTCATTCCAGAGAGGGGGTGCTCCCAATGAGAAGGCCTGCATCCTCGGGGTCGCCAGCCGTCCAGCTGGCGGCACCCCAAGGAGGCCAACTCTATGGGAGCGTACCGGTTGGTGGGAAGCCGATAATGGCAGGAGGCGGTCTCGCAGGTATCCCCGTCCCGAGCCATGGAGCGCTTTAAAGATAGTAACCAAGACTTTGAAGCGCACCCGGAGGGCCACCGGGAGCCAATGCAGCTTGCGTAGAAGTGGCGTAACATGGGAGCCCCGAGGAGCTCCCATTACCACCCTCACGGCTGCATTCTGCACCAGCTGGAACCTCCGGATGCTCTTCAAAGGCAGCCCCATGTAGAGAGCATTGGCATAGTCTAGGCGGGAGGTCACCAGGGTGGAGGTGACCGTGCGAAGTGCATCCCGATTCAGAAAGGGCCGCAACTAGTAGATCCTACGGACCTGACCAAAAGCCCCCCTGGCGACGGCCGCCACATGGTCTTCCAATGACAGCCGCACATCCAGGAGGACACCCAGATTGCGGGCCCTCTCTGTGGGGGGAAGAATTTCTTGATGTTAGGATTTCCCCCATTGGATGAACTGCATTTGAAGCCGTTCCAAAGGTGAAACAAATGAAAAAGGATTTGATCTGTAAAGAATCCAACCCAATGTGAAATCAACTTCAGATCCTTTCTTGACAGAAAGAAAACTTCGTTCTGACAGGATGCTTTTTTCCCAACACAAGGAGGGTTTTGATCCAGCCATAGGAAGGCTCAGATTTGCTCTGTGTCCCACTAACTGAAAGGCTGACAGGAAGTCCTCATTTAGTGACTACAATTGGGACCAGTTTGAAGCAAAAGCAGCCGCTGAATGAAGCCACAACTGTATTACAGTCTTCAAGTTTCCTTCACTTTATAGACCTGCGAAGGTCGTAAAATGCAACGGTTGTTTGCAAAGTTACTTTTTCCTCACGGTCACAATGGCAAATGATAAGTTAAACTAGTCAGTCACTAAACGAGGACAACCTGCACCTCACATGAGTGTCCATGAGACCAAACATGATTTAAAACTTACCTTAATAAGGCAATTTGATAAACTCAAACTTGGGTTTTGAAAAGCTCAATGGTGTGGATACAAAACAGAGTTCTAAGTTCGAACCATATATATTTCCCTTAATGGGGGCTACTGCTGGTAAGTGTATATAAGACTGTACCTCTTACTAAGAGATAAGATACTAACAGGTAATCCTTCACCTTCACACTGTGTGTGTGTGTATGTGTGTGTGTGTGTATATATATATATATATATATATATATATATATATATATATATATATATGTATGTATGTATGTGTGTGTGTGTGTGTATGTGTGTGTGTGTGTATATATATATGTATGTATGTGTGTATATATGTGTGTATGTGTACACACACACACTTTGGAGTTTAAATTTCTAGGTATTTTCCTCCTCCTTTTCTTAGTCAATCAACGTAAGCCATTAAAAGGCCTTGAGTGTCAAAGAGAAGGTTCCTTCTTTCCTGAACAGGCCAGATGCACTGATTTCCACCCATTACCCTTGGCAACTGACTCATAGTTATGATGGTTGCAGTGTCCTGTGGGTGACGGGATCCCCTTTTGCGACCTTCTGGCAAGCAAAGTCACAATGGGGGAAGCCGGATTCAATTAACAATTGCGGCAAGAAAGGTTGTTAAATGGGACCAATCTCATTTAACAACTGTCTTGCTTAGCAACAGCAATTTTGGCTAAATTGTGGTTTGCAGAGTGAGCATTACCAGTATATAAGTTTTTAAGAAGAGGTTGGATAATCATTTGTCTGAAGTGGTATAGGGTTTCCTGCCTAGGCAGGGGCAGGGGTTGGACTAGAAGACCTCAAAGGTCCCTTCCAACTCTGTTATTCTATTCTATTCTATTCTATTCTATTCCATTCCATATTCTATTCTATTCTATATTCCAATATTCTATTCCATTCCACTCCATCCCATTCCATTCTATTTTCTGCTCTGCTCTGCTCTGTTCTACTCTACTCTACTCTACTCTACTCTACTCTACTCTACTCTACTCTACTCTACTCCACTCCTATTCCCATTGCTACTCCTATTCCATTCCATTCTATATATGAGATACACACAGGCCAAGATATGGAGATTTGGAACCCCTCTCTTCTGTCAATTGCCATATAAGTTACCTATTAATGGATTGACTCCCAATAGATGTGCACTGCAACCTAATACAGAACTTCTCTGCCAGCCGATAAGTACTCGAAACATTCAACCCACTGTTCTCCATTTTTTAATCTTTTTTTTCTTTGTTAAATATTTAATGCCTCCTGTCCTTCAAGCCCAGTCCCTTTAATGTCACGGGAGCCCTGATTGTTCCCCATTGTTCTTCCTATGGTTGAACAAAACTCTGACTTGACAGCATCCTAAACTAAACACGTCATATCCTTCGTCAAACGATGGATGATGAATTCTTTAAAAAAAAAATCAACCAACATCATGCTTAGCATTGAGAGAAAATTCACCATTGTATTAACTTATTTCAAGGCTATTTTAGAGAGCTCTTTCTGTTATTCGTTTGAAAATAATCTTCTCCAGAAAAAAAATTCTTATTTGTGTTGACAGGCTTATCTATGTTATATATGATCTGAATGTCTTATTCTGCTCAGCCCTGGCCCAGAAATAACAACAATAATAAATTCGTTCAAAACACTATTAACTGCCATTGCTAAATTCATTAATACACTTGACTTTCTCTGGCTTCAGCCGAC
Organism: Bungarus multicinctus; assembly: GCA_023653725.1. Taxonomy (NCBI): domain Eukaryota; kingdom Metazoa; phylum Chordata; class Lepidosauria; order Squamata; family Elapidae; genus Bungarus; species Bungarus multicinctus. The sequence goes on from CM042849.1 coordinate 54,311,485, forward strand.
AAGAAATGGCACTTTATCGAAAAGCCAGAAATAAGCCTAATTTAGCCTCAGAGATCAATTAAGAGATAAAAGCTGCAGCTGGAATATATACACACATACCCCCTTTAGTAATTAGAGGAAGCAAGTTTGGTTGGTCCTCTCTTTGAAGAAATTGGCAGTAAAAATGGGGAAGGAGAACAAACATTTCCAGATATTTGAATACAAATGTTCGGCAATGTTTATTGTAATAACCTTGAACTGCTGATTTTTTTTTAACCTGAGTTTGCATGACTGATACGTAAACTCATGTTTGGCCCACTAAATTAGACTAAAATCTCCCTCTCTCTTTCTTTCTTTCCCTTTTTCTCTCTTTCTCTTCTCTCTCTCTCTCTTTTTTCCAGCTATCATGGTAAGTCTAGGACAACTTGGCATGGCCAACTTGCTGTGGGACAAGTGTTACACTAATATCGAAGAAAGGGTGGAATAGAATCATTAAAGAAAGGACGCCAAAGAAGAGATAAAATGAAATGTGAGTGATGAAAATTAAAATAATGTTTTAAAATTATTTTAAATAATTAAATTGAAGCATTGAATTGTCCTGTAATAAGTCGGCCATGGTGAGTTCTGAGCGTGGCTGCCTGAAGAATTCTGGAAATTGAAGTCCACAAGTCTTCAGGTTTGGAAACCTCTGGTCTAAAGAAGTTAAATATTTACCCCAAACAGCTGCATGAATTATTAAACTTTCTACAAAAATCTATTTTGTGCTGGCCTAGATATTGACCCCTTATGGGGCTAAGCTGCTTCCACATAATGGCTGCTTCTTCTTCTGACATCTCTGCAACCAACTCAGGCAGGCCAATGTTTCTGTCAAGGTAGCAAAAGGTTGGTCAGATCCATTACACAAAGTTTGGGGAAACGTTGCCAAAATACCACTCAGTCATCTTACGTAAATTTCTCCTCCGTCACTCCTTCCATCCCATTATTACTGCCTTCTCTCTGATATCTTTCCCAATTCTTTAAAAAAAATAAATAAGCAGAATGGAAGTATTCCAATGCCATAAAACATAGGAACTGATGGGTTGGTTTTTTGTCAAAAATAATTAAATTCACTTGCCATTCCTTTTTCTTCCCTGCTGCATGGATGATTATCTACTGAGGTCGAAGAAAATGTTCTAGGGGATTAAGAAAGCTGTAGTGACTTTGGTTATAAGAAGACCAGAATAGGCAATGTCACTCGTGTTCCCAGGAGGGATTATTTCCTTGCTAAATAGTATTTTGGTTAGTTTTCCTCTGTGATGGTATCCGTGCACAAATCTTACACGAAGTTTTGAAAAAGTGTGGAACTATAATAAGCAGAATCAGTACCTTTGGCCTCTTTAGCCCCCAACATATAATTAAAAGGTCAATAGTAGATCATAGACATTATTATTAAATAAAATAAATTATCGGACCAGTATGTCTGATGAGACAAATTATTTAAGAGGTTACCTGTAGGCCAGCAGCTCAGCACTTTAAGGCAAAGGTGTCATTTAAATCAAGCAAAGAGAGAAGAAGTAGGTATGGTAAACTAGCATAAAGGCAGTGCAGTTCTCTGCATCAGGATGTTACAGGATCATAGCACAGGGAGGGACCTTGGAGGTCATCTAGTCCAACCCCCTGTTCAAGGCAAAGAGACCTTATAGCGTTTTACATAAATGGATGTCCAGTCTTTTCTTGGAAACCTAATTAATTAATCCACTAATTAATTGTTCTCACTGTCAGGAAATTTCTCCTTTGTTCTAGGCTGCTTCTCTTCTTGATTAGTCGGGACATTCTTTTCTTCTTCTTGATTGGCTCTTTGTTTTTTCTCTCTCCTTTTTTGTGTGTGTGTGTTATTTTTTTTTTTTGTTGGATTGCTGGATTATTACCATTGGATTATTGGATTATTTTTTTTCCTTTTCTTTCCTTTTTTATTTTTTCTATAAATTTCCCTTTTATATTTTTATATTGTTGTTTCCTCCCTTCTTGGAACCTTATATTATGCTAATATTGAGGTTATTACTCCAATAATTGGATTAAGGTAAAGAAGAACCTGAAGAAAAGAAGTTGGGCTAGATTAATTGGCATTCACTCTGTTTTTTGAAGGAGAAAATGATCAAGGAAGGAATCTAAACTGTGGGGCCAAGCATGGTTTCTCAGCCCAACCTATCTTACAATGTAGTGGTTGTGGAGAAAATAGGAGGAAGTAATAGTGTCAGATATGTTCCCTATCTTGAGTTATTTATAAAAATAATAAAGGCAAATAAAAATGAATTAATTTAGAAGAAGAATAGTTCAGTCATGTTTTACAGCTATTGCTTTCTAAATGTTTTTGTCAAAGGATTTTAATAAATCAACTTGTATTTAAACGTTATTTTGTTGAATTTAACTGAGATTTTTCTGTTTCTTTCTTCTTTCGTTTCTTAATTCTTCACTTTACATATAATGTGAAATTAATAGTCTTTCAATGGGATAATATTTGCATCACATTACTAGCAATATATATCTTTATTTATGATTCTTAATAGGTCAATAAAGGTTTTTCCCCACACACAGAACAGCATAATATTCTGATCTTTGATGAACGTTTTCCTCAGAAGCTCTTTCTGCATTTATTTTACTAAGCTGTCTTTTATCTTTTTTTTTCTTTTTTGGTAGTTCAAAAGGGAAAAAAGAATAAGAAAACTAAAGGATGGATTTAACTAAGCAAAATGGCAAAAGGCTTTCATTTTTTCAGCTGTTATATATTTCCTTCTGGCGAACTGTTCCTCTTGGGACAAAGACTTATTTCTAAAATGATCAAAATGTCTGCACAACCAAACTTTCAAAGTCCACTCTTTATATTTGAAAGGTTTCTTTATCTTGAAACATCTAGATAACAAATGGAAAAGAAGAAAGAAGAACCGCATTGTTCTTATAATACTTTTACCCCTGGCTCGGTAAAAGAATAAAGACACTAATTAGAAATCAGAAGATTTATTCCCAAGGAGACCCAAGACAAACAGACATTAAATACCTGCTCACTAGGAAAACAAATGCTGAGGCTTAACAACTGTGTTTAAAAATATTGTACCAGTGAAAAGTTTAGCTGAGGTCTCATATTGAGATACAGAATACAGAATTTTCACAGTTGGATGGGACCTTGGAGGTCTTCTAGTCCAATCCTCGGCTCAAGCAGGAGACTCTACGGCTATCTAATATCTTCTTGAAAACCTCCAGTATTGGAGCACCACAACTCCTGAAGGCAAGCCTGATGAATTGTTCTCACTGTCAAGAAACTTCTCCTTAGTTCCAGGTTGGTTCTCTCCTTGATGAGTTTCCATCCATTGCTTCTTCTCCTGCCTTCAGGTGCTTTGGAGAATAGCTTAACTCCCTCTTATTTGGGGCATCCCAAGGGTGGGATTCAAATTTTTTAACAACTGGTTCTGTGGGCGTGGCTTAGGTGGTGAGTGTGGCTTGGTGGTCATGTGACTTGGATGGACATGGCTTGGTGGTCATGTTATTGGCTGGGTGTCGTCAACTCAATATGACTCACATTGAGACACGCATCTCCTCACCTGGCCTCTCATGACTGTGGCGATGTTGCAACAGTCGTAAGTGTGAAAAATGGTCATCAGTCACTTTTTTCAGTGCCAATGTAACTTTAAATGGTCATTCCACACAAGGAAAGTACCAGCAAAGGAGAGGAAAAAAACTCCAGAGAAGTTCCTGAGACAGGAAGTCTAGTCCTGCCAAGAATGTAATAATAACTCAAAACGTATTTAGGCCTCCAATTGTATGTATGTTTTCAGAGGTTTTAGTCCAAAATCACAGTTGTGACATAGTCATTAACAAACAAGGGAGGCATGGACAGCTAATTTTATGGCTGGTAAAAATATCTAGATTAAAAAAAAGTCTTAGGATTTCAATGCCATCCCTCATCCCTCATATAGATACGGTAGCTTATCTTCTGTCTACTCCCTCCTTACTTAACAGGGTGAAATATTGTTTTTTTACTTTGTGAATTAGGGGCCAGTTACAAAATAGAGCATTATAACAGCTTTAATATTTCAACAATACTTTAATATTTTATCACTTAAGTGGGCAATAAAATGGAAGTTTACTATATAAAGAAGAACTATAATGGAAGGTAATGGGATTATATAATGGAAAATGGACAATCCAGATATAAGGTACCTTCCCCAACTCTCTTTGAATGGAGAATGTTGGTATTGGTTGGAATTCAGGAAGCAACGAGATTCCAGATCTAGAGAGTGTGCTTCAGCAACCCAGAACTTTAGGGATTGATTCCTGGAGCTATGGATGAAGATGAAAATTCTGTAATTGGAAATTTCGTTTAACTACTCTTTCCCCTCACCTACTAACTTCCGCTTCTTGATCAGGACTGCACCGCACACAAGGGGTTTGAAGCACGACAACTTAATGTAGCACCTTTCCCTTCTCCAGAGTGGACAATAAAAAAGTAACACACTTGGACCTGGTCCAAGATGCCTTCTTGTGGCCTGACCATTAGTGATCCCTCAACCAAACCACCTGGTTTTGACTTGCCTCTCTTCGCCTAGACAAAATTGAACAGAATTAGATTGATCCTAGTTAAAGGCAGATATTTCTGTCTCTGGGCATAATGAGTATATGCTGAACAAAACTCCGCACTGGCAACAAGAAGGGCATCCGGCCAGGAAACACTCATCTCCATTCAGTTGCTCTGACTGCACCCCAATGTAAGGGATTACGGGGTCATTAAAAGTAAAAGAAAAATGGGGGGGGGAGAGATCTGCAATCCCATACAGATTGACCCAACAATTGGAAATAATGTCATGCGAATATTTGAAATATTTTAAAAAATGGTTCTTCTGATGAGGAAAGCAGGAATGTTCAAAAACTGGGATGTATTTCTAGAAGAGGGCAAGATGTTCTGACCTCAAAAACGTTGCAAACTTGAATCCATTTCAGATTCTCCTCTGGTGTGGAGGAGTATGATAAATTACTGATCAAATCTCAAGTGTGTTCTCAGGAACAATGCCCATTCAAACATATTGATCTACGCTGCTTTGTCCAAAAAAAAAAAAAATCTATATAAAACATTCAGTGCATATATCATTTGTCTGCCACAAAATTATTGAAAGCCACCTGGCCATATAGGTTTTTCAATTATCTCACTACAAAACCTTAATTAAATTATGAAATCAACCGTGATCCTTTAAGGATAATTGTGTCTTGTTTATAACCGAGCAATTTATGTTACCTCGCCAAAAAGTTAGCTGTGAAAGAAGCCTGCTAAAAAACAAGAAACCCACAATGCCCAAACTAAGATAGGGTGGATATTAAATTGAGTCAGTGATATTAAAGGCACATCATTTACACACAGAGCAATTGGCTTCACCTTCTTCTCTCTTTGCTGAAGAAGAGAAACAAAACACACACAAAAGATGGCCAAATGCATTTTTTCTCCTTGAAAGGTGGAAAAAGTTGCCATTGAGATGTGTGTGTGTGTGTGTGTGTGTGTGTGTGAGAGAAAATAAAAAAATCAGGAGCACCCTTTTGAAATTAGCTTCAGATCTGCCGGTTCCAAACTGTCAGCATGTTAAGAGAGCTAGGATGATTTATTTCCAGCTTAGCTGGGTTGCCCTTGAAATCACTGCATTGTTAGGTTGTGAGTTGCTTTTTCTTTTTAAATCCTAGGGAGCTCACACAGGGAGCAAACAGGTGCTTAGCAGAGGAGAGGTCAAGACTCAAGAGGGAACCTGTCACTGTTTAATTGCTGGTGGGGCATCAGAGGAACAAGTTGTAGGGCATTGCTCTCACGACCTGACCAGAAGAGCCATGTTGGCGCTCCAGGCTGAAAGGTTCAACCAGCATTTCTGCTAAAAAGGCAGACTGGTTGCCATCCTGGAAAAAACAAAGACAGGTTATGAAGGAAATTGTCAGAAAACGCTTTCGAAGAGATACAGCAATAAGACTCTCCCAGAAGAAGATCAGGTGGAGGAGATGGAGAAAGACGACCAAAGAAAAACCTGTCAAGAAGAAATTGAAAAACAGGATCTGGACTCTCACCACTATTGATGTCTCTAGTCCAGTGTTCCTCAACCTTGTCATGCGGAGGACAAGGTTGAGAAATACGAAATCCATGCCAAGATGTATGGATTTCAACTGTCAGAATTCCCCAGCCATGCAGGCATCTTAAAAGTTACTGTGGTTGAGGAACACAGACTCTGGAAGAGCAGCGTTTGCAAGCTTTTGGGACTTAGGAAAAGGACTCTAGAGCAGAGGTCTCCAACCTTGGCAACTTTAAGACTTGTGGACTTCAATTCCCAGAATTCTCCAGCCAGCATCTGGCTGGAGAATTTTGGGACTTGAGGTCCACAAGTCTTAAAGTTGCCAAGGTTGGAGACCTCTGCTCTAGAAGAGCTGCAAAGAAGACAGACCATTTGAGGTGATCTCTGAGCTTGGTTCTTCTTCTCTTGCCATTTCTTCATTACACAAACTAGGTAACACCACCAGTCCTACAGCTAGTGTTTTTATTGAGAAACAGTTGTGCCAAATTCACCTGACGCCCTTTCTCAGTAGACTAACCAGATTGTGGTAAGACATAGTGTTCTTTGACTTAAGTGAAATCTCCCATGAGACTCTAGTACAGAAGATGGCATCTATGGTGCTATTGTTAAAGAGAAGCAGAGCTGGTTGATCAAATTGTACCTTATACGTCATTGACTCCAGATTAGAAGCCTAGAGTCCTGGGCCACAGGGAGCCTTTTGAGATGCTATATTGTTCAAACATACTTATAAATGACTTCAGGGGTGGGATTCAAGTTTTTTAACAACTGGTTCTGTGAGTGTGGTTAGGTGGGCATGGCTAGATGAGCATAGCCATGTGACTGGGTGGGTGTGGCTTCCTTTTTTGCAGCAGCAGCACCACCCCCCATTTTTTGGGCTTTCTGGGCCTCAGGGAAGCCTCCTGGGGAGCATTTTTGCTCTCAAAAGGCTTCCCTAGGGCTCAGGAAGGAAAAAAAACAGAGCCTGGGGGGGTACTGAGCCCACCCTCCATTTTGGGGCCTTCTGGGCCTCAGGGAAGCCTCCTGGGCGAAGCAGTAAGTAAGCGAGGGGAATCCCGGCACAGCTGATCATAGGAACAGCTGATCGACAATAGGGGGAAAAAAAGAAATACCTTAAGGAGTGACTGGGCAGGGAAGAACGCAGTCAGCTATGTCGGGCATGCATGTGATGTTGCGCATGCATGACAAGGACTGACTGCACAGGGAGGGCGGGCAGAAATGGGCAGGGCCAGCCAGGGGCACGATTTGCTGATTCTCCAACTTGCGCAGAATCAACAATCGGTTCTATAGAAGCGGTCTGAACCGGTAGAATCCCACCCCTGAATGACTTGGATTTACAGTTATGAAATGGGATTATCAAATATGCAAACAAGGCAGAGAAAACAGGGAGAGACTGAGGAGGAGATGGGAGAAATGCAAGCTGTTATTTCTTTCTTAATCTTCCCAGACTTCACGTATAGAACTCCTAAGAGCAGCATACTAATTGTGTAGACTCTGATGTTTAATTAAAAATATGGAGGCAGAATAAGGCAGCCAGTTGTGTTTTACATCCGCACTTTTCTTCCTTGTTACTTATTTCTTCCTTTATAGCTAGCGTCTCTAAACTTGGCAACTTTAAGACCTGGGACAGAAACCAATCAAGGACAGAAACAACCTAGAACTAAGGAAAAAGTGAAGACAATTAGCCAGTGGAATGGCTTGTCACCAGAAGTCTTTTTGGATTTAAATACTAATTGCATTTTAATTCTCACTGGGAGTTTCTCTCTTGGTAAAACCTGTGATAAATAAATATTTTAAATGAAATGTTTTCTTTGATTCAAATTAGGACTTTCTGGAATTGGGTATGTCTAGTTTAATGAAAAGAAAGACTAGGGGTGACATGATAGCAGAGTCTTCCAATATCTCAGGAGCTGCCACAAAGAAGAGGGAGTCAAGCTATTCTCCAAAGCACCTGAAGGCAGGACAAGAAGCAATGGGTGGAAACTAACCAAGGAGAGAAGCAACCTAGAACTAAGGAGGAATTTCCTGACAGTGATGTGGTGGCCTGGATGTCATTAGACCAAGAATGAAGCAGAAGTAAGGCAACAAGGCCAATTAGAGTAGATATGGACACACACACATACCACTCACTTAATATGCTAAATAAATAAGTGGATTACTTAGCAGTTCGGCAGACATCCTATCTATCAATTCTTCTTTATCATCTGAGAATTCAAAAGAGTTTTACCTCTTTCCCCGCGATCAATAACTGACTGTTACCAATATTTCCCACTCCCCCAAAATTGGGGGAAAGAAGAAAAGAAAAAGGGATGTTTAAATGTCTCACAGCTCTTCATGTGGATGTACTTTGGAACACTGTGCAAAATACCATTTCACCTAAAAAGGACAGAATCGTTGGAAGCCATGCAGCATGACCCAGAAACACACGTATTCTTCATGCGCTCAAATGAAAAATTATTTGGAGCACGATCCTTCCTTCCCCAACTGAAGATTTATTACCAGAATAACGAGAAAACTCATGCAGGAAAGTAATATGGGGCTAATGAAGCATTTATTCGTTTTACAGATTAAAAATTCTGCTGGATGATGTGGAATGTTAAAAAAAAAAAAGACAGAATTCTTTCATTCCTTTTTTTTTTTTGTTAACTGAAATACTTTTAAAAACCTGGGGGAAATTATTTTTAATCTTTTATTTTAGAATATTTCAGCATTGTTATTTCATGGAAAGTCTTCCTGTTCTGAAAATCCTTGTCAGTAAGAATCAATTACTTAAAATGGGAGAAGTCTTTAATATTTAGGGTGAGTAAGGACACAGGAGAATTTGAGGAACTGAGGAGTCTCTTCTTCAGGATGGAATTGGGAATGAGAAGTCCAGGGGTGGGCTGCTGGGGGATTGCAGCGGCTCAGGAGATCCCCTAGCTAAGACTCTGTGGGGCTTGGAGAGCCCACAATAACCTCAGAAGGACAAGCAGCCAGGGAAAGCTCTTCATAGGTTTAATTGAACTTCAGCCAAGAGCATTTCACACCTGGTAACAGTTTGGTAAGCTAGATAAACAATCCACTCGGCACTTGCGAGGGAGAGCCATGGAGAAAATCAGATAGCATAGCCACTAGCCTCTGAGGGGATTAATTCCCAAGTAATAAGAATCAGGTAATTCACCAGAAACTCTGCTAAGACTCCAAGGTCCCTCTCACAGTCACTGCTGTTAAGCCTGGTTTCACCCAGTCTTTTTATTTAAGTATGAAATGCACGAAATAATGCACAACTTTTTGGTGTATTATCTTTCTTTAGGTAATTAGGGCAAAGAAGCGACATCAAGTTGGCCACACCCACCCAGTCACATGACCCCCACCCAGCCACATCCACCCAGCCAGTCATTAGGACAGAAAGCCCCTAGCTAAAAACTTTGAAGCCCACCCCTGGTTGAAGTCGCATCTCCAGAATGGCATAAGAGGTGATAAACTCTGCTGTTTTAAGATTTGATTATTGTTTTCATCGTTCTGACAGTGAATTCTCGAGACAGAAAAATCTTAATTTTTTTTAAGTTGGGATACTAGAAATACAGATTCAGAATAACAGAGTAACAGAGGCCTTGGAGGTTAAAGGTTATAGATATCCAAAATTCAGGAATACATTCATTGGTGGTGCAGGCTGTTAATCATCTAGCACTTAGTGTAAGCTGCCTGCAGGCTCGAATCCCACCAGGCTCAAGGTTGACTCAGCCTTCCATCCTCTCGGGGTAGGTAAATTGAGGACCCAAGATTGTTGGGGGCAATAAGCTGACTTTGTAAAAATGCCGCTTGAGGGGGCCAAAAAGCCCTAGTAATAAGCAGGCATTTACAATGGAATTAAGGCTATTGCCGAGCACTTAGCATGGTGCTCCATAAACTGTAAGCCGCCCTGAGTCTCCGGAGAAGGGCGGCATATAAATGTAATTAAAAAAAAAAAATGCTACCATTTGGCCGAACCAGTAATTTTTTTTTCCTCCTGATGATCAGCTGTTCCAGCAATCAGCTGTGCCAGGATCCCCCTTGCTGTCTTACTGCTGCACCCAGGAGGCTTCCCTGAGGCCCAGGAGGCAAAAAAAAAAATGGAGCACAAGGATGTGTGTGTGTGTGCTACAGCAAAAAAAAAAAAGAAGCCATGCCCATCCAGTCACATGGCCATGCCCACCTAGCTACTCCCACCTAGCCACACAGAACCAGTAGTAAAAATATTTGCATCCCACCCCTGGTGTGTGTGTGTGTATTTGTGTGTGTGTATGAGAGAGAGAGAGAGACTATATATAGTATGTCATATGTTTGTTTGTGTCTGTGTGTGTTTAAAAAGGGAGCTAAAACAAGGATGAAACACACAGTTCTTGTGATTGTTTGGCTCTCCTCACCATTTGTTTTTTGGAAACCAAAGCAGCGTTTTGATGAGAACTAATTTTAATCTGCCAGAATTTATTTTGGGAACAGTGCATAAAAATTTGCTCTACTAACAAGCGATGTTGCGATCAGATTTTACCTCTGTCATTCCCATTCCTTTTATAGCAAATGCAGGAATTAAATAGAGAAGGAGAAGATGAGTTCCCTGCACTTTGGATCGGCACCCTAAGATACCTCAAAAGTTATTTGGAAAGAGATGAAGGACATTTAGATATTGTTCCAGTATTTGAGGGGCTGCCACAAAGAAGGCGGGGGTCAACTTACTCTCCAAAGCACCAAAGGCAAGTTGAGAAGCAACAGATGGAAACTCATCAAGGAGAGAAGCAACCTGGAATTAAGAAGAAACTTCCTTAAACAGTGAAGACAATTAAGCAGGGGAACAGAAGTTGCCTACAGAAGTTGCCGGTGCTCCATCACTGGAGGTTTTTAAGAAGAGTGGACAAGCATATGTCTGAAATGGTATAGGATGAGCAAGAGGTCCCTCCCAACTCTGTTATTCTATTGATTAGGCATTAGCTCTCTCCTTAATATGTCTGTAATAAACTTTCAAGCTGAATATATTCAGCCCCTAATTTATTCCTTTCTCTTCCCCCTTCAGTCCTCCATCACGCCTTCCTTTCCACTTGCAGGATGCATGAGCGGCAATAAACTTTGGGGTCCATGAAACCTTCTGGGCCCATGAAAATGGATGATGTCCCCCTTCAATCACCTCTCATGCTTAGTGCACCCTGCCCAAGCCAAACAAAGCCAGTAGGGAATAAGTCACACAAGTTACAGTTTGACGTAACAGTCAAAGCTGACTGTCAGCTTTGGAAGCCATAGTAGCACCCGCAGCGCAGCTTCCACGCTGCTACATTCTTGAGCTTGGAAAGTTGGGAGGGGGAGATTTCATGGATCGTATGTGGGTAGACATAATAGCATTCTTCTTTTCAGTCAAGGTCATGTTATTCCTGCATCTGAGTGAGGGGACTTCTCAAGTTGGAATGGACGGTGGATTGGGGCATGTGATGGAATGAGGGGGTGGGCTTGTATTTTTTAATTAATGAAGGAAAACCCAGAACTCTCAGATTCCCAGATATGCCAGTATAATTACTCTAATAAAAGGAAACTTTGAGAAAATGCCTGTCTCTGAGTTTTTAATCGGAGTTGGGTTTTTCTGGAATTAACCCGAATTGCATGGATGCCACATGTCGGATGTGATCTTTCTCTGTTGGCCACTTCCAATTTGCTGGGTCTCCATTCGGATTAAAGCACAATGGAGGCTCACAACCAGCCAGGTGTTAACAGGTAGGAGAAGAAGATTCCTTTCCAGCTGAGCAGGAAATGGCAATATTATAAAATAAATTTGAATTCTGAGGCTGGAGGGAGGAATATGAGAATTTGGACTTCTGGCAAGAAGCTTTCCGCAGTCATTTTGGTGTGAAAGGGGGAGGAGAATGAATATGGTCCTTGGAATGGTACAGGCTCCAGAGCTACAAGGGTGGAAAGGGGCATTTTATTTAATCAATCATGTCTACAAGCAGTTCAAAGTCAGGAAACTGGTCACCTAGACTAAACACAGAAGCTAGCAATAGCAGAGGAATAGCCCTTAGACTTATATACTATTTCACCATGGTTGTACAGCTCTCTCTAAGAGGTTTACAGAGTCAGCCTCTTGCCCCCAACAATCTGGGTCCTCATTTTACCCACCTCAGAAGGACGGAAGGCTGAACCAACCTTGAGCCGGTCAGGATCGAACTGCTGCAGTCGGCAGAGTTAGCCTGCAATACTGCATTCTAACCTCTGTACCATCACAGCTGATGGATGGATGGATGGATGGATAGGTAGGTAGGTAGGTAGGTAGATGATAGATAGATAGATAAAGCCCTTAGACTTCTATCCAATTCACTGTCCTCTACAGCCCTCTCTAAGCAGTTTTACAGAGTCAGCCTCTTGCCCCCAACAATCTGGGTCCTCATTTTATCTACCTCGGAAGGATGGAAGGCTGAGCCAACCTTGAGCTGGTCAGGATCGAACTCCTGGCAGTCGGCAGAGTTAGCCTGCAATACTGCATTCTAACCACCGCGCAACCAGGCGATCAGGCAAAAATATCAAGCAAGGTAACTCACCTGTCCCTCTTTCTTTCCTGATTTTTTTAGAAAATCAACTTTTGACACACACACACACAGACACCCCAAGTACAAGCACCCAGAAAGTTATTTGGAAAGTTTGATGTGAGCCCTATCACTCTATTGGAGAAAACGTCTGCCTTTGTACCCAGGTTGGTCAACCCATCTCAGCAAACCTTGATCATTCAGAACAGATGATGGCTATCTCTACCCTCCGTCTTTGTATTTTGCAAGGCAAACTCAGTATGTGTGTATGTGAGAGAGAGGGGGGAGGGGATGGAGAGAGAGAGGGAGAGGGAGAGGGAGAGGGGGAGGGAGAGGGAGAGAGGGAGGGAGAAGGAGAAGGAAAAGGAGAATAATAGCTTGTTCTTTTCCTGAAGTTTTGTCCAGAGCTCACATTCTGGCTCTGTCATTTTGCAAAATTGGACAAGCCAGAAGATATATCTCAGGGGCTGCCACAAAGTAGAGGGAGTCAACCCATTCTCCAAAGCATCTGAGGGCAGGACAAGAAGCAATGGATGGAAACTCATCAAGGAGAGAAGGAACCTGGAATGAAAGAGAAATTTCTTGATAGTTAGAAAAATTGATCAGTGGAATAGCTTGCCACCAGAAGTTGTGGGTGCTCCATCACTGGAGGTTTTTAAGAAGAGATTGGACAACCGTTTGTCTGAAATGGGATAAGGTTTCCTGTCTGAGCAGGGGGTTGGACTAGAAGACCTCCAAGGTCCCTTCCAACTCTGTTATTCTATTCCATATCAGAGAAGATTGCTTCTTCCAGGGGGGAGGGGACAGATGTAAAGGAAGGTCAGGCTGAAGCAAAACAACAGCTCTGCCCATCTTCATTAATCATGATTGCAACTTGATTAAAAGATCAGAAAATGGGGAAAGCTTTTGCCTTTTACAAAATCCTTCACTAGGATATCACCCACTTTATTATCCTGCATCTGAATCTCCTGGAACCAGAGAGCTGGAAACTGGGAACGGTTAATGGTCCAAGCAGGCCCCGCGTGGTATCTTAAAATGTTGAACATATGGTGAGTCCACATGTCTCTCCAGTTTCAAAGGGAAGATTTGCACCCAGCAAAGTTGTGGCCTTTGTAAACAGATTTGTGGCTCAGGTCAAACATAGGGACCAGAATATTGAGTTTTACAGAGTTTGATAGTTGATGAACTGAGCTGAAGATACAAAGCTAATTATTGGATTTTCAGATGACTTTAATGCTTGGTGTCAAAGGGTGATTTTGCTATCTGCATCATTCATTACATCTGTATCCTTTCCTCCTGAAAGCTTAATGCAGCAGAAAATATCTTGGCTTTACTCTTTGAGATACTCTATAAAGCCTTTGTAAGGCCACACTTAGAGTATTGCATCCAGTTTTAGTCACCACACTATAAAAAAGATGTTGAGACTCTAGAAAGAGTGCAGAGAAGAGCAACCAGGATGATGAGGGGACTGAAGGCTAAATCATACGATGAACGGTTGCAGGAACTGGGCAGGGCTAGTCTAGTGGAGAGAAGGACCAGGGGAGACAGGAGAACAGTGTCCCAATATTTCCAAGGCCAGAAGGCCAGATAAGGAACAATGGATGGAAACTGAACGAGGAGTGATTCAACCTGGAAATAAGAGTGGAATAGAGTAGAGTAGAGTAGAGTAGAGTAGAGTAGAATAGAATAGAATAGAATAGAATAGAATAGAATAGAATAGAATAGAATAGAATTCTTTATTGGCCAAGTGTGGTTGTACACAGAAGGAATTTGTCTTGGTGCAAATAAGGAAAAATTTTCTGAATTTTCTGATACTGATCTGAAACTGGTCATCCAGTCTACTTCATGGATGAACAGAGAGGAGTATATTTTGTATCCCAACTGCTAGACCTCTCTGGCATTGTGAGATGGTCTCAATATTGATTGGCTGGCAGTTCAAAGTTAGGGAGATGTAGCACATTCACCCCTCACTCAGCGCAAGTCGAGCAAGAAGGACTGGGATCTGTAAAACTCGACAAATTGAAATTGAGAAGCCAGAAGAACAGCGTGTAAGAGCAAAAGAATGGATGTTCCAGGCTCCTGTGTTTAAAAATTCTTTCACCTGCCATCAACTCTTTCAAAAACGGGCCTCCACATTCAAAAGTAAATTATTTTAGATCCCTGCTGACTTTTAGTGGGAGAATCAAGCTCAATGTATTGGTTTAAATGGAAGAGAATTCGCGTAATGAGAGGATTTCATTTGTGACTAATTCTTTTCCATTCAAATGAAGGTATTAACTCTGGTTGGATTGTCCCCATTCGCGGATACGGTAGCACAGGGAAAGGAAGGCGTGGGAAGCACAAGGGCCTCGGGAAGAAAAATCAGAGACAGCAGCCAAGGAAAGTGAAGCCAACTTAATGGTCACCTTGGCCAAACTACAGGGTTGACTCAGAAGCTGAAAAAGACTGAGTAGAAATGGGATGTCCATGAACTCTTTGGAGAAGCTCTTGGCCTGTGAGTGGAAGATCTCTGGTCTTTTTAAATAATAAGCATTATTTTGCTTGCAAAATCTCCAGAGTTACCTTTTGGGAAACCAGCAGCGGAGGTAAATTCCCTAAATAAATAAGCAACCAAGAGAGAAAGCTAAAATGCTTGCCCTCGCTACACCCCATGGTGTGGCAAAAGAGGGAAAGGATTAAGATTGGCAACTAGACTGCTTGAATACAGTAACATAAAATTCACGTAAATGTCAATAAATAAAGGAACAAAATCGGCCATTTGGGATCTTGGAAATATAGACTCCCCTGTCAAAACTTGAGACAATGTATGACATACATCGGCACATGAAAACCTTCAGGGCTTAGTAAATAGCCAAGAGTTAATGCTGAGACCGGCCCATTTCTGTCTGTGCGTACTCAGGCTTTTAATTACAGTATCCTATTTCCTGATTTTGCATAATATTTATGTACAAATCCCTTGCAGCCCCTATATAGCTATATCTGCCTTCCATTCACCCATCTATATAGAGATGCAACTATGGTTCCTACCAGCACATTCATAAACGGACATTTTTTAACAAGGAAAAACATTGTCTTGAAAAAAGCAATTGATAGGTTAACTTCATTTAGGATTACTACCTGGAGTTGTCACTCAAGAAATGTGATATACTCTCACCTAATGTATTCTTTCTTTAGAATAACAGCCTGCTTCTATTCTAAAGCCCAGATTTTCTTTTTCAAGTAAGATCAACCTACCAACTGGTTTTCCTGCACTGTTCTTCTCATCCACCTTACACTAGAGATTAATCCGTGTTTTGTGTGTGCACACGTGCTTACACACACAGCAACTTCTTTCAAACGTCCAGTTTCAAGGATTCTGCATTTGGGAGAGAAATTAGAGGGGGAAAAAACCCACAGGCTGCAAATTCTACTACTATTTCACTACTTCTCCACCAGACAATTCCCTAACTAACCAACCCCCATGCGAACACCCAGCATTGATGTGAAGTTTCCTCTGAGACAAATCTTTGCTTGCCAACTAAGAGAACACAAACCTGTTCAGACGTTATAACTAGGCAAAGAAAGTAAAGTACACCGGAACAACCTATTCAGATGCCCTGGGTCCAAACACGGATGAAAACGTATTTATTCGCCCTTTGAGTAAGAATCTCTTTATGGATTCTAACTTAATTCCACCTGGTTTTTCTGCTTGGGCGTAATGTGTAGGCCGGCATCATTTTTGATAAGGAAGCGAATCTTCCCCCTTCACCTTAAGGGTGGAGAAGGACCTCAGAAACATAAACTTGGAAAGCAATAAAATTGTGAAAGAAATGTAAGACAGCTGGAAGTCGAGTCCTTTCCCTCCCACCCGCCCGCAAAGAACCCCCAGGTGAGCTTACCTGTATGGAGGGTCCCGGTAACCACCCTGAAGAGATACTGGGCAAATTTCAAGATTTCCCGTTTGCACCGTTTGCGGCATCCGCTCATCTTAGGCGAAGCCAAATCTTCCCCTTTGGCTGACCAGGAGGAGGAGCGTTCACACGGCCAAGTTGGGCTCCACTTCGCCTCTTCCGAAGCTGCCTGGCCAAACCCGGGGCGGGGCGGGGGAGGCAGAGCAACCCCCAAGTAGCTCCCTTGCAAGGGATGGGCGAGGAGTTGGGTGGGGGGGAGAAGGCAAAAGGCGGGCAGGGGAGAGGCACCGCGTTCCGGCCACCCTGCCAAGAGGCAGCCGGCTGCCACGGACGCGTGTTAAGTCTCCCCCACCCACCCACGCGGGAAGCACGTCAGGACCGTTTCTCCAGCTGCCTCCTTTCCAGCGACTCCAGCTTAACCCTCCGGTCGCCCGGAGGCGGGCTCTGCAAACCCAACTCTGCCCAGGGAAAGTCTCTCCTCTCAGTGAATGAGCCGGGAGCAAAGGGAGGACGCCGCCGCCGCCAAAGGAGGGATGGAGGAGGGAGGGAGGGAGGAGGGATGGAAGGAGAAGATCAAATCAGTCAGCTGGACTGGAGAGTCCCCGACTTGCAAGAGGAAGGAAGCGCCCGGCTCAAGGGGCGAATGAGGAGAGAGAGATTTTGGGTGTGTGGCTGTTTGTTTGTGTGTGTGTGTCTTTGATCTCCCAGTTGTGGAAAGCGACCATGGAGCCAAAGCCGCGAAAAGTTTATTAGACTGCACCAAAGCCAAGCACTTCTTCTTTTGGGAGGGGGGTGTCGTTGTCAACTTGTGGAATAAGTAAGGGCCCGGACTCTGTGTTTTGGATTGGGGGTGGGGAAAGGCTCTGCTGGAAAGGGAATGTCAGGTAGGATTAGGGCAGCTCAGATTTAAGGACAAGCTTAGAGACAGAGATAGTCAGGGCCAACCTCTCGGGATCACATAAATATACCTGCATTGAGCTTTAAGGCTACCAGATGATTGATATAGATGGATGGATAGATGGATGGATAGATAGATGGATAGATAGATGGATAGATGGATGGATAGATAGATGGATAGATGGAAGGTGTGTGTGTGAGAGAGAGAGATGATAGAGATATGATAGAGAGATAGAGATAGATAGATAGATAGATAGATAGATAGATAGATAGATAGATAGATAGATAGATAGATAGATAGATAGATAGATAGAGATAGATAGATAGATAGATAGATAGATGATAGATAGATAGATAAAGATAGAGATAGATAAAGATAGAGATAAAGATAGAGATAGATAGATAATAGATAGAGATAGACATAGATAAAGATAGAGATAGAGATAGAGAGATAGAGATAGAGATAGATAGACAATTGATAGACAGACTGATAGATGATAGATTGACAGATGAAAATAGATTGACAGATGATAGGTTGACAGATGATAGATTGCCACTTTCTGGTGGTTCCCCAGAGTTTTGGAGCATAGATCTGGCAGTTGCCTTTAGATGCCAATTGCTTTGGAGAGTAATTCCTAATTACAATTAGGAAGGTTTTTTTCAAATTGGATCCCGGTTGGGCAGGTTAGGTTGAGGGAAAATCTTCCCATAAACTGCTTGCCAAGCTCTTCCTATTTCCAATGCAACTCAACCTAGGATAGAGTTTCTCAACTTTGGCAATTTAAGGTGGACTTGATTTCATCTCCCAGAATTCCCCAGCTGGCATCTGCAGAATTCTGGGAACAGCTCTGGTTCTTTAGTCTGCAGGAAAGGGCATTGTCCATCACAGGAACTCTTATTGCGCAAACATAAAATTACCAGAAATCATCAGAAGTCAGCTTTAACTTGAAGGAGACTTTGAAAATGTGATTGGATTTTTACCCTGTCTTTCCTGCAAAAATTTAAATGGCTTTTGTGGAATTTTTATTTTATGTTATCCCCGTACCAAATCTTTTTATGAAGTATTATGAGCTCACCAGGCCTGGCTAGAATCATTTAACATGCCTGTTGCACTCAACTCAGGTCTATGTCAGAATGCATTGCGTTGGAAAGCAATAATTTTCAAACTTACACAATGTGAAGAAGTAAAACTGTCCAGTTGCCCCAAATAAATGCCCCTCCTTGTGGATTTACACTTTGATCTTAACAACAGGTGGAGTCATGCAGAATGACCACATGCTAAAATTGGCAGCAACATTTTCAAGGGGGAGAATTAAATTAATTATAAATGGCAGTTGAGTTGATGTGAATCAAATTAGCTCTTTTAATACCCCCTATTCATTATTTTTTTATTTAAAAAACCCAATATAAATGCTTCAGAATGCTGGACCTCAGAATGATACGAATCCTCCAGAGAACAAGACCTCATCCAACGCAAGAGAACAATTGATTCATCAAGAGAATGGGGGAAACATAATTACTTTTAAAATCAAGGGCTGTAAACAAAACACAAAAAAAGAGGAACAAACAAGGACGGACCTGTAATGACGCAGAATATGAAGCCAAGAATGTATCAGTGAACACAAGATATCGATTTGTAAAGCATTGTGGTACAAGAAGGAAAGCAGAGCTGGAAAGAGTGCAGAGAAGAGCAACCAAGAGGATTAGGGGACTGGAAGCTAAAACATACAAAGAATGGTTGCTGGATCTGGGTATGTCTAGTTTAATAAAGAGAATGACTAGGGGTGACATGATAGCAGTATTCCAGTATCTCAGGGGCTGCCACCAAGAAGAGGGAGTCAAGCTATTCTCCAAAGCTCCTGAAGGCAGGACAAGAAACAATGGATGGAAACTCATCAAGGAGAGATTCAACCTGAAACTAGGGAGGAATTTCCTGACAGGGAGAACAATCAACCAGTGGAACAGAAATTGCCTCCAGAAGTTGTAGGTGCTCCATCACTGCAGGTTTTTTAAGAAGAGATTGGACATCATTTGTCTGAAATGATATAGCGTTTCCTGCTTGAGCAAGGGTTGGCCTAGAAGACCTCCAAGGTCCCTTCCAAGTGGTATATGTGGTTTATACAAATCTGTACAGTTGGAGATCTCTAATTTAATGGTATATTCCTAAGCCAGCCATCTGAAAGGTGTTCAACTCTTCGGGATCTCATCCCATTTCACCAGAAACTGAGTCACAGTTTGGAGATCAAGGACAACGATGACTCTGAAATTCCAGATTTCCATCATGCCACGCACATAAAAAGAGAGAGAAACAACCTAGAACTAAGGTGAAATTTTCTCACAGTGAGAACAATCCACCAATGGATGGGCTTGCCTTCAGAAGTTATGGGAGCTTCATCACTGGAGACTTTTAAGAAGAGATCGGACAGCCATTTGTCTGAAATGGCAAAAGGTCTCCTGCTCGAGCAGGGGGGTGGACTAGTAGACCTCCAAGGACCCTTCCAACTCTGTTATTCTATGTTCTAACTCAACTGTAAAAGATAAAGAACTTCCACCGCTCCTATTTCTACAACGTGTATTTTGTACACAATCGTCTAGAAATCTGCAGTTATAAGTCTGCTAATATCAGTTGATTTTCAACTTCCACTAAAACAAATTCAATTCCACGTGCTTCAGGTGATGGAATACAAGGTGGCCATTCTAATCTAATGAGTACGTTGGGCGCTGCCTACCCATCCACCTCTTCCATCTTCCCACTGCCTTCCCAGTGCTTCTTGAAGTCTGGTGCAGACCGAGAATGATGGGTAATTATTATTCCTCTTCTATTTCTTCTCTTTTTCTCCCTCCCTCCTCCTTCAACGTTCTCCTTTTCCTGTCACTTCCCTGAGAATGCCAAATTTCAGAAAAGAGATTTTGTTTGGCTGGATGATTCATAAGCTGCTCGGAGAGCCGTTCTGTCTAGAGAACTGTCAAAGGTTTTACAAGAGTAAATACATATTTGTGGCCTCTTGCATAAGCAGAAACAAAACCCAGTTTGGTCCTCCATTATCGGCTGAACCATGAGTACTATATAAAAAGTCTGCAAAAAAGTGACTCTAAATTTAACAACTTGTATGCCATGGCACTGGTGATAATGATTCACTTTTTCCACTTTTTGTACCGTATTTGTCATATATGAGTTGAAAATGTTTTTGGCTGCATCTGGAATAGGGTTTCTCTCTCTCTCTCTCTCTTTTTTTAAAATAAAATCAATTTTTTTTAAAAAGAGAAACTTTCTCAGATGCAACCAAAACCATTTCCAACACCATTTTTCCACACAAGGATGCCACTGTATCCTACCCAAGCTTTACTGATTTCTGGGATACTTCAAATGTATCATAATTAATGTATAGTTGCAATCTATATAAATAATAATAGGAAGCAGAAGGTACAACTAATCTGATTTATTAGCAACATAACTGTTCAACAGCTGCCAAGCTTGATCTCTCCATACAACTTTGACCTGTTTGTGCTGTTGCTTAATTAGTTTGCGTTATTTTAATTATTGTTGTTACTGCTTTTGTTCTTTGAAGGACATTATAGTTTCATAGAAAATTTTGTCTGCTACAGTCCTAGTTGGCCAGCTAAAAGCTTAAAGCATCAACAAAATGCGCAGAGGCTCAGAAGCTGCAAGCACATCAAATGTATTTCACTCCCTCTGGGAAGAAAGTAGATTTTATCCTAAACAAGGGATGATTGTGTTGTCAAATTCCATAGGAATTTCTTTCTCAACTGATTATCTTAAGAGAAATTTTAGACCCCATTCAGCCAGAATCTGTCTGTCTGTCTGTCTGTTTATCTATCTATCTATCTATCTATCTATCTATCTATCTATCTATCTATCTATCTATCTATCTATCTATCTATCTATCTATCTATCTATCTCTGATAATATAGTCTGGTTAGTATTTAAGATATTGCTGGCTGTCATTGAGGGGGAGGGAAAAACAGATGTATAAGCAATATGAAAGGATTATTGAAAAATGGTGATTTGTTGCAAAGGAAGTGTGGGAAAGAAGGAAGGAGAGAAGGGAGGGAGGGAGGGGAGGGAGGGAGGGAGGGAAGGAGAAAGGAGAGAAGAAGAGAAGGAAGGAGAAGGGAGGGACGGAGGAAGGAAGATTCTGAAATACAAATTTTCTCCCTGCTAGTTCATGTCTTACAACTGACTAAGAACGTGAACATCTTTTCTTACTCCTACGCCCTTGAATTCACTCCTGTATTCATTTTCACACTGCAGCCTAAGGAAAATTACACCGCCGTCAGCTGCAGTGGCCCCGTGAAGCCCTCCAAGCAATCTCATGTACCTAATTAAATATTCAGAAGAAAAATGTGACATGGAGTCAAGGAACATGAGGGTCTGACCTTCAGTTGAAGAGACAGATGTTGGGGAGATGGATAACCCAGAAGGCCCTATAGCAGCTGCTAGGCTAAGAGACAACCAAACAGAGTTTCCATGTCACACTTTTAGGCGTTGTGTTGTGCCTGAGTAATGTAACTCCTACCACAGAATCCAGAGGGTGCAAAGATTTATACCACATCAACCAAAGATTTAAATCCTAGCCGTCCATAAAACCCAACAGCAGAAACAGTTACATTAAAATTCATCCTGGAGAAACTGGAAACCCAGTGTAACCAATGCTTGGCAGAAATGTCTTTTTAAGTGTTTGCTCACAGCTACTGAGAAATCTGGAAGCAGTTCATATTCTTTTCTCCATGGTTCAGTATGTAGAAAGTTGACCTTTGTATCGACTAAGTCAGTTTTTAGGATTGTAAATGTAGTTAGTTTCTCCTCCAGTGACTGAAGCCTGGAGAGAACTTCAGCATAGAATCTCTGACCAGATTGTAGAAATACAGGCTAGGTTTTAATCGATGGAAATCAGTATATGAACTCTCTTCAGCCAATACCTCCAGACTCAAACTCATCGAGTTTTCAGGAAAATACACAGAAGGGATTTAAAAAAAACCACGTTCTGATGTTCTCCAGAACGTTTGATTGTTGGAGACGGCATGTTTTGCACAACTTTAGTTACGTTCACTGCAGTTGAGCAATAGTGTCCCTATCCTTTTTTAAAAAAAATCATTTACCTAGACACCAAGTTTATCAATATTGAGTATCTTTAAATTATTGATGAGAGCCCTCACGCATCAGAGATCTACCATTGGTGTTGTTTTATTAAAGAGGAAAAGGACAGCATCGTGAGAAGTACGAATAAGAGAGAAAGTTTCAAGAACGATTCTTGCTGATCGACGATCAACTTGGCAAAGGAAATTAGTAAGCTTGCTTGCATTACCACCGCTAATCAAAAGGAGTTATTAGCTGGAACAGATGCAAATTGTAGGTTCCTGTGACTTGATAGGAATGGATTTACCGCACCATGCATTCTGTAATAGGAATAAATAATACGTTCTTAGAGAAAATTTTCCAATGCAAAGAACCCCACAGAAAGCTGCACCTTCAACCCAAATGAGAAATCATGAATTAATATTAGGATGAAATCATAGCATAACCACAATGGATTTCTTTTGCAGTAGGAATACAGCATGAAAACTACCGGCCGCTAAAAGAAGAGCAAAGAAAAAAGAACCAAGTAGACTCTCAAGATTTGATCTTTAAAGGCATGTGGGAGCAGACTACAATTTATTCTGTTTCTAATGATTTCAGATGTACTTGCTATTGAAGCTGGTGCAACATAGGTTATTATTTAACGAGTGGATAATCTACAGCAAAAAGAGAGTGGGGGGACCCCAATTTATTAAGCCCTTCCAGGAAGTCCTGGAACTCACTAATCTAGAACCAATAAATCACCTCGGTGATTAGTAGCTGAATTATTCTCTCATTGCAGACTCAATTCCTGCTAAGTGAAGGAACCGAATGAGTAATTTGAAAGTGTAGTAGCTAAGGGGCTAAGAGCTTGGATTAACAGCTAGGGACTCTTTATTTCAAGCCAGATGGAAACAAAACCTCATTCAATGTCCCAGGCAAGTTAATAATTCTTTCCTTTCACCACCTATAGTTATTCTGAATTGGAACTCCTCGCCTAGCTTATCGGCCTGTTTTAAGGAAATAATGCTTACAGAAGAAACAATCAGAAAGAAGACTGTTAAAATGGTAATTATCATTACTGACTCCTTTCTTTCTGTTTCTTACACATGATGATCAAACCTCAGTTTGGAGCAAGGCATTTATCCCAATTCAATAAACCATGGCTGAGGCTTTCAATACAGACTCAAAGTCTTTGGACTTTCTCACACTAGTCCAGTTGATTCAGAGCAGAATAAGAAAATAATTTCTAATGGAAGCCAGTAGCCATATTGCCTCAGAAAGGACACTGGCAGCATCTTCTAGAGCCCTGGTGGTGCAGTGGTCAGAATGCAGTACTGCAGGCTAGCTCACTGCTCACTGCCAGGAGTTCGATCCTGACCAGCTCAAGGTTGACTCTGCCTTCCAAGGTTGGTAAAATGAGGACCCAGATTGTTGGGGGCCAGAGGCTGACTCTGTACACCGCTTAGAGAGGGCTGGAAAGCACCATGTAGCACTATATAAATTTGAGTGCTATTGCTCCCCTCCTCCCTCTCCCCTCTTTTGCCTCCTCTTTTAATCTTATAAGTAACCCTGGTGGCACAGTGGTCAGAATGCAGTATTGTGGGCAAACTCTGCCAACTGCCAGGAGTTTGATCCTGACCGGCTCAAGGTTGACTCAGCCTTCTTGTCCTTCCGAGATCGGTAAAATGAAAATCCAGATTGTTGGGGGCAAGAGCCTGACTCTGTAAACCATTTAGAGAAGGCTGTAGAACACCATGAAATGGTATATAATTCTAAGTGCTATTGCTATTGCTATTGTTTCCTTCCTTCCTTCTTTCCCTTCTTTCCTTGCTTCCTTCCTTCCTTTTCTTCCTTGGTTGCGCAGTGGTTAGAATGCAGCATTGCAGGCTAATTCTACCCACTGCCAGCAGTTCAATCCTGACCTGCTCAAGGTCGACTCAGCCTTCTGTCCTTCCGAGGTGGGTAAAATGAGGACCCAGATTGTTGGGGGCAAATAGGCTAACTCTGTAAACCACTTAGAGAAGACTGGAAAGCACTGTGAAGTGGTATATAAGTCTAAGGGCTATTGCTAGTCCCTTCCTTCCTTCCTTCCTTCCTTCCTTCCTTCCTTCCTTCCTTCCCAGTGGTTAGAATCCAACATTGCAGGCTAACTCTGCCGACTGCCAGCAGTTCGATTCTAACCAGCCCAAGGTCAACTTAGCCTTCCATCCTTCCAAGGTGGGTAAAATGAGGACCCAGATTGTTAGTCAGAGGCTGACTCTGTAAACCACTTAAAGAGGGCTGGAAAGCAGGATATAAATTTCAGGGCTACAGCTATTGCTATCTTCTGGGTTGAATTGATGTGCTTTGCCTGTCCCTGACTTTTGTCCTCAGATTTCAACGGGTTGAATTTTGATGCTTGGGATTGTCGCAATGCGTGTTGCGTATCTGAAAGCAGAGCTGGAATTAACGTTGGAATTCTTAAGCATAGAGCAGAACCAGAGGTGCTGAGGACGCTTCAGTCTGCAGGAGCAAAGAAAGAGTCTACATCACCGTATTCATCCTGGGTTCATTTAAGCAAATCCAAGAAGCTGCTAGTAAGAGTGATTTGCTAAGACAGTTGCCCCAAAAGGACTCTGATGCTACTTTTGTTCAGGTGAAAATCCTCCTTTTTAAAAAAAATATTTCTTTATTTTTAGATTTTATTCATAAACATTTTTTGAATACAACATTTTGACTGGGTATGTAATTTACAAAAACATAAAAAACATAGCTGATACTGTAAAATATATTGTCCCATTTACTACTAATAATAATACTATAATAACATATAAGTTAACAACTCTAATAATACTATGATAAGTTCCCATACAGTACGATTCCCTTCTTTGTGTTTAGTTCATTCATATTTTTAGTACTTATAACGATGATAGTTATATACTGTGCCTGTTTTTGATAAGATTGTTCATCGTTTTTCCTTCCTCTAACTTCTACCCTTTGTTTTTAACCACTTGTAAAATCTATTCCATGTCAAATAGTGTTCTGAGTCTTCCTTAACACTATTCCACAGACCAGTGGTGGGATTCAAAATTTTCTACTACTGGTTCTGTGGACATGGCTTGGTAGGCATGGTGTAGCTTGGTGGGTGTGGCAGGGGAAGGATACTACAAAATCCCCATTCCCTCCCCATCCCACTAACCTGCTTTCCAGCTCTGTTCTTCTGTGCAGGGCAACAAAAGAAGATGGAGGCAGAGAATAGATGGGGTTGGCGGGGCCAGTCAGAGGTGGGATTTTCCGGTTCTCTGAACTACTCAAAATTTCCATTACCAGTTTTCCAGAACCGGTCCAAATCGGCTGAATACCACCTCTGCCACTGACGTTCTCCTTTCGTTACTGGTGCTGCTGGTAGAAAAGTACGATCTAAAAATCAATATATTTTACCACTTTATTTTATTCCAAAGAAAGCCATCAAATCCACACCTGGCAGCTCATCCCTCTTATTACCGCTGTCCCTTTTTCATGTCTGCCTATCGCAACTGTGAGCCTGTGATTTGCAGCAAATCAGAAGAAGTTGCTCTTGGTAGGGCTGCACATCCCTCGAAACTGATTTGAAACAAATGCTTCTGCACCATCTCCTGCTATTCATTAGAGCAGCTTTTCAGACTTTTGCATAAGTCTGTGGGGGGGGGGGGAGATCACTGCCCTAAGAGTTGCATTTGCTTTTTAATTACCTGGGCCCTCAAAAACAGCAGCTGCCTAGCACAAGAGCCGAGAGCCTTCAAAAGCCTTGAATAGCCCTAGTTATTTCTAATAGAAACTTTAATAATAGGATTCATGAGATCAGCTTAGACACGGGAAGCTGTACAACCAGGGGTGGGCTTCAAATTTTTTAGTAAAGGGCTCTCTGCTCTAATGACTGGCTGGGGGTGTGTGGCTGGGGGAGGTCATGTGACTGGGTAGGTGTGGCTAACTCGACGTCGCTTCTTTGCCCTAATTACATTAAAAAAAGATAATATACCAAAAAAGGTGGTTATTATTTCATGCATTTAATACTTAAATAAAAGACTGGGTGAAACCAGGCTTAATAGCAGTGACTGTGACAGGGACCTTGGGAGTCTTAGTGGAGTTTCTGGTGAGTTATGAGATTCTTAATATTTGGGAATTAATCCCCTGGGAGGCTAGAGGTGATGTTACCTGATTTTTTCAATGGCTCTCCCTCCCAAGCGCTGAGTGGATTGTTTATCTAGCTTGCAACACTGTTACCAGGTGTGAAATGCTCTTGGCTGAACACCCAGAAGTTCAATTAAGCCTACTAAGAGCTTTCCATGGCTGCTTGTCTTTCTGAAGTTATTGGGGGCTTTCCTGAGCTCCTGCCAGCTCCCAGCAGCCCACCCCTGTGTACAACGGTTTAGCCATATTCTGCTAGAAACTTGACAGGGGCTTCATATATCTTTCTCCAGTTTAGAGGTCTTCTACTCCACCCTCCTGCCCAAGGCAGGAGACCTTATGGCATGCCCAACAAATGGTTGTCCAATCTCTTCTGAAAAACTCCCAGCAATGGAGTAGTATCCACAACTCCAGAAGGGAAGCCATTTCATGGATTAAATGGTGACCCATTATTGGAGAAAAAAGACAATTTTTAAACAATCAGATGGGCTACATACAGGCAGATGGGCTAAATACAGGGCAATTCTTCCCATATTTAGTGGGCTCTACTTTTCAAGGGCATGAATGCTGGGCCTTAACACGTCTCTAAGCTTTGGTTGATGTGAATGTTTTCTAATTAGAGTGCTTAATGGCACAGAATCATCTGGAATTAAGCAGAAACTTCCTAACAGTGAGGACAATTAACTAGGGGAACAGAATTTCCCTTCATGAATTTTTGCCTTAAAAAATTGTGGGTGCTTTATCACTGGAGGTTTTTAAGAAGAGACTGGGCAGTCACTTGTTTGAGATACTTGAGCAGGGGGCTGGACTAGAAGACCTCCAAAATCCCTTCCAGCTCTATTCTCTATCTCTATCTTTTCCTAGGTGGAGTAAACACCCATTTCCTCAGCCAAAGTCAGGACAGCAAACTCTTAATTCTTCTCAATTTTGCATTGTTTCTTGATAATATTTGTATTCTGGGCAGGCTGAGGGTTAAGATAAACCAAATAGCCTAGGATATTGGCTGAAAGGTATGCTTTCCCAGCCCTTCTGTTCTTAGGAAAACACAGGTCAAAGGTTCCCTTGTACTGTGGAACTATTTAGCCTGTCTTGTGACAAATCTCCTCATCTCAGGAAATAGTTCTTTGTGAAATTTCATAGTTTCTGGGAAATCAATCAGTCACAAGGCATCTGTGCTTGTAACAGGGGTGGGATTCTACAGGTTCGCACCTATTCGATAGAACTGGTTGTTAACATGCTAAGCAGTTCAGAGAACCAGTTGTTAGAAGAAATTACTGGCCTAATCCTGTAAGGAAGGCAGGAAGGAAACATTCTGGGGTTGCTTACAGAAACTGTCTTTCCATTAACCCTTATTACATTCTTGGCAAGACTAGACTTCTTGTCTCAGGAACTTCTCTGAAGTTTTTTCCCCTCCTTTGCTGGTACTTTACTTGTGTGGAGTGACCATTCAAAGTTACAATGGCACTGAAAAAAGTGACTTACAACCATTTTTCACACTTAAGACTGTTGCAACATCCCTAGTCATGAGAGGCCAGGCGAGGAGATGCGTGCCTCGATGTGAGTGATATTGAATTGGCCACATCCAGCCAATAATATGACCACCAAGCCATGTCCACCCAGTCACATGATCATCAAGCCACGCCCACCACCTAAGCCACGCCCACAGAACCGGTTGTTAAAAAATTTGAATCCCACCCCTGGCTTGTAACCATCCCAACTTGATTCAGGTGGAGTTTGCAATATATTTAACAATTAATGGCCACCACACATTACAAAAAGGACTTTACAAAAACACATTACAAAAAGGACTTTGGAAAAAGTGCAAGGAAAAGCAACTAAGATGATTAAAGGCCTGGAGGCTAAAACATAGGAAGAATGGTTGCAGGATTTGGGCATGGCCAATCTAAAAGGAGGACTAGGTGTGACATGATAGCAGTGTTCCAGCATTTAGTAGTGGAATTTATAATTCCAGGTGGGGAGTGTGCTGTCCAGACAGTATATAGTTAATGGGGAATTGGTATAGTTAGTTAGGAATTGGGAGCTGTCCCCTCAAGGGAATGCATCATGGTAAATGTAGTTAAGGTATCCTGGGAAATGTAGTCCATGTCATGTGGCCACATCTGTAATCCTGATTGGTCACTGAATTGACTCTTGGTGGGTTGGGGTAGGTTAATTCACTCTTTCCTGAACCCAGTATCCTGCTACTGCTTCACCCCCTTGCTGCACCATTATCAGAATGAAAGGAGAACTAGATGAATCTCAATGTCACCGTGAGTAATCGTGAGGATGCCTGATGAACCAATAAAAAGACTTCGTATGGTTGCTTTGTGGAGTTATCTGTCTGCTTTATAATCAGCTTATGGTTGTAAGGTCCAGAACAAGGAGGACAAGAAGGAAACTAACCAAGGAGAGAAGCAACCTGGAATTAAGGAGAGACTTTCTAAGAATGGAGACAATGAACCGGTGGAACAGCTTGCCAGCAGAAGTTGTGGGTGCTCCATCCCTGGAGGTTTTTAAGAAGAGATTGAACAACCATGAAATGCTATAGGGTCTCCTGCCTGAGCAGGAGGCTGGACTAGAAGACCTTCCAGCTCTATTCTGATTCTGAAACAAGTCAGTGGAGAAGACCAAATCCACTTATTTATTTATTTATTTATTTGATCATATTTCTATACCGCTCCCTCTCCGAAAAGGGACTCGGGGCGGTGTACAGCCTAGTAAATACATTAAAATACAAAAATACAAGATTAAATAGAGTTTAAAACCAAATTAAATATAAATATAGCTGTATCCCGAAAGTTTAAAAATAGTTAAAATTTTAAAAACCCTATTAACTTAAAACCCCTTTAACCCTTACTGGGCCAGGCCAGCCTGTTTAAAAAATAGGGTCTTAACTGCGCGCCGGAAGGAGAGGATATCTGTCATGGCTCGTATCTCCGGGGGGAGATCATTCCACAGGGAGGGGGCTCCCACAGAGAAAGCACGCACCCTCGGGGCCGCCAGCCGACAGCGATCAGGTGGCGGAACCCCAAGTAGGGCAACCCTGTGGGAGCGTACTGGGCGGCGGGAGGTAGTTGATGGCAGCAGGCGGTCCCGTAAGTACCCAGGTCCCGAGCCATGGAGCACTTTAAATACCGTCAGTACCACCTTGAATCGAATCCGGAAGGCCACAGGAAGCCAGTGCAGCCTGCGGAGAAGTGGTGTAACGTGCGCGCCCCGAGGGGCGCCCACGATCACCCGCGCGGCTGCATTCTGAACTAACTGCAGCCTCCGGAGACTCTTCAAGGGGAGCCCCATGTAGAGAGCATTGCAATAATCCAAGCGGGAGATAACGAGGGCAGAAGTGACTGTGCGAAGTGCGCCCAGATCCAGAAAGGGCCGCAACTGGTAAATCAGACGAATCTGATGAAAAGCCCCCCTGGTGACGGCTGCAATATGTTCTTCCAAAGACAGCCGCACATCCAGGAGGACACCCAAGTTGCGTGCCCTTTCCACGGGGGTCAAAACCTCTCCCCCCACGGCCAGCGAAGGAATAAGCTGGCTGTATCTGGGCGCAGGAAACCACAGCCACTCGGTTTTGGCCGGGTTGAGACGAAGCCTGTTACGACCCATCCAACCCCGCACGGCCTCCAGGCACCGGGACATCACTTCGACGGCTTCGTTGGGGTGGCCCGGGGTGGAGATGTACAGCTGAGTATCATCAGCGTACTGATGGAACTCCACCCCAAAGCCACGGATAATCTCACCCAGCGGCTTTACATAAATGTTGAACAGAAGGGGCGAGAGCACCGACCCCTGAGGCACCCCACAAAGCAGGGGCCTTGGGGACGATCTCTGCCCCCCCGTCAACACAAATTGCGAGCGGTTGGAGAGGAAGGAGGAGAACCACCGCAACACGGTGCCTCCAACCCCCAACCCCTCCAACCGCTGCAATAAGATACTGTGGTCGACAGTATCAAAAGCCGCCGAGAGATCTAACAGGACCAGGACAGAGGAACAACCTCTGTCCCGAGCCCTCCAGAGATCATCAACCAACGCGACCAACGCCGTCTCCGTGCTGTGCCCGGGCCTGAAGCCCGATTGGAGGGGGTCAAGATAACTCGCTTCATCCAGGAAGCGGGGGAGCTGACGGGCCACCACACTCTCTACAACCTTCGCAACAAAGCGAAGGTTGGAGACAGGACGATAATTTGATAACAATGCTGGGTCCAGGGACGGTTTCTTGAGGAGGGGCCGCACCACCGCCTCCTTCAAGGCGGCGGGTAAAAGCCCCTCTCTCAAGGAAGCGTTTATAATACCCTGGAACCAGCCTCGTGTCACCTCCCGAGTGGCCAAAACCAGCCAGGAGGGGCACGGGTCCAACAAACAGGTGGTGGCATTCAGTCCCCCCAACACCCTGTCCACGTCTTCTACAGTAACAGGGTCGAACTCAACCCAAATGGCCTCACCGATATCCACCCCCGCTCCCCCGCCCGGAGATGCCCAGTCGGAGTCCAGCTCGTCCCGAATCTGAGCGATTTTGTCCTGCAGAAACCTAGAAAACTCCTCAGCCCGTCCCTGTAAGGGATCCTCCCGCGCTTCCATCTCTAAAAGGGAGCGGGTCACCCTAAACAGGGCGGCTGGGCGGTTTTCCGCGGACGCAATAAGGGTGGAGAGGTAAGTCCTCCTCGCCACCCTTATCGCCACTAAGTACGTCTTAATATAAGATCGTAGAAGTGTTCGGTCAGACTCAGAACGGCTAGCTCTCCAACTACTCTCTAGGCGTCTTTTCCGGCGCTTCATCTCCCTTAGCTCCTCAGAAAACCAAGGAGCCATTTGGGATCGGCACCGGGTCAGAGGCCGCAAGGGCACGACCCGGTCAAGGGCCCCAGCAGCCACCCTATCCCAGGTGGCAACCAGGCCCTCAACCGAGTCGTGTGTGTGAGCTTCGGGAAATGGCCCAAGCTCCATCAGGAACCTATCCGGGTCCATCAGGCGCCTGGGGCGGTACCATTTAAGCGGCCCCGCCTCCCTGCGGTCGGGGGGTGCGGAACGGAAGTCGAGCTTCAGGAGCGAGTGGTCTGTCCATGACAGGGGTTCTATGACTATGTCCCCTACACCCAGACCACTCTGCCACTGATCAGAGACAAAAACTAAATCCAGGGTGTGACCTCCCACGTGAGTAGGGTCCCAAATTAACTGGGTCAGGCCCATGGCTGTCATGGAAGCCATGAACTCCTGAGCAATCCCCGTGGTACCGCCGGCAGAAGGGAGGTTGAAATCCCCCATGACCATAAGCCTGGGGGTCTCAACCGCCACGCCGGCTATAACCTCGAGGAGCTCAAGCAGGGCCGATGCCGCATAGCAGGGAGCCAGGTATGCGATCAGCAAGCCCACCTGCACCCTGGGACCGAACTTCACGAAAAGAGACTCACACCCGGTCGTCTGAGAAACAGTGGATTCCCTCGGACACAGATCCTCCTTAATAACCACCGCAACACCCCCGCCCCTCCCCTGGGCCCTCGGCCGATGAAAAACCCGAAATCCGGCTGGGCACATCTCCACAAGGGGCACTCCCCCCTCTGGGCCCAGCCAGGTCTCGGTAATACCCACCAGGTCCGCTCCCCCCTCACAGATCAAATCATAAATGAGGGGGGCCTTATTAATAACGGACCTGGCGTTACACAACATCAGCCGAAGGCCCCGGGCCCGATCGCTCACACCCCCCGGGGAACGGGATATAACAAGGGGGTCGGAGCGCGCCACCGCCGACAAATAGCGGGGGCGCGCTCCCAGAACAGAATGTGGCCCCCTATAACCGCCAAATCTGCCTCTCCCGCTCACCGTACTAATCGCTTTAAAATCACCCTCCCTGGGACAACCCCCCATCCTCAATACAGCCCCGTCCGATCTCAAACCCTCCCGGCAACGCTCAACCCACTTAACAAACATCTTAAACAAACAAGCCTTACTTATGCTTTTACCTTGTTCCAATCACCTGTGGCAGAAGAACATCTCCTGAAACTGATATAAAAGCCTAGAAGTATTATACCTTCTGACACTTTGCAATGTACAACTAGAAATGATACTTGGCAAACTTCCAACAAGTATGTACATTGGGGATACAAGGGAGTATATGAATAAGTGCCATTTGTGCAAGGAATTTGGAAGGAAATGTTACCAGACAGTGATCAATTAGACTTTTTTTGGTGTTGGGACCAAATTCAAACTCATATGAGACTTACGGTCTTTCCATGTAAATATAACCTCAGCAGGTACTGGCTATTCTGTGCATTATAAGAAATGCAACTAGCAAACTCTTTATCAAAACACCACTGAAATCTTTTTTTTTTTTTTTTTGAGGATTAAAAGTTTGTGGGGGAAATTATCTGATTTATGAGTAGAACATACAATAAAACCACAGACTGGAAGGAAGCATCCCATCTATTGTCATGATTTAAGAACCGATGCATTTTATTTTATGGTGACAAGGTGCCTGTGATTCACGCAAAACTTTGGGCCACTGGGAAAAAAAAAAAACCTGTATAGAAATTTAGATTGTGCAAAGGGAACTCAGCTTCCCTTTGCCAGACACAAATTTTTATCTTTTAGGTGGATCTTTTAGCACTCAAGCCTACATAAACTCCAGCGAGCTGCACTTGAAAACCCTCTGTAATGCTTGCATGAATTAAAGAGGTTTTGATTTCTTGTGAAGCAATTATTTCTTCACTGCAATCAGCAATCTGTGAAAAGTATTTGCAAGTATAATTTTTCTTTTTCAGATATACCCTTCGATGTATTTCTGAAATCATTAATTCGGTTCTTATCGGATGGTAGTTAGGATCATCCCTAGACTACATTGAAACAACGTTGGTTGTGAAGAAGCATGCAACCATGTCCTACATCAAAACAAGTTTGATTTATTTATTTATTTTGTCAAACAATTATTAGATAACAGGTATAAATATAAACATGGTTATAAATACATGAAATGGATACGAATAAGAAAAACAAAAGAAACAATAGGACAGGGACGGTAGGCATGTTTTGATGCACTTATGCACGCTCCCTACAGACCTCTTAGGAAAGGGGTGAGGTCAATAGTAGAGAATCTAATGTTGAAGACATTTTAACCATGTCCTACATCAAAAACTTCCACTGTGGTGTGAAGAAGCCATGACTGACAGATTCTACCCGTGTCATTTTTAATTTAAGTCAAACTACTGCCAGTCCTTCTAGAAGGCAGATTATAGAAAATGAACTCATTTTGTTGTACACAGAGTGCTGAAAGATGTAGACAAAAAATGAGATTATTACTTTTAGCGGCACAATATTTTAACTTCATTTTGGGGGGTATAATGCATCCAAAAACAGAACTGTTAAGAGAGTTCTCACAAATATCCTGAAGTGATGTATTGACCTTGAAAATGACCTTCACGATTTACGTGGGGGGGAAAAAAAACCACACACACCAAAGATTTTTGTCGTTAGTTTTCTTCAGGTATTCAAAGAAGCAAGTGTCCCTCGTTTTCACACCTTGTCACTTCCCCTGCTTAATAGGAATTGGATCCAGCCTCACATCCTCAAGAAGAGTTTGGTTCAGCTCAGTCTGACTCTTCCGCCATTCAGAAAATGTAAGAAATTAGAACATTTCCCTTGCAGGGGAAAAAGGGACCGTAAAATCTGCTGGGGGGGGGGGGGGGGGCAACGAGGTTAAGGTGATGTACAGCCAATGGAAATTAAAATGCAGTTGTGTGAAATTCTCCAAAAGAGCTCCTTTCATTGCCATTGGAAAGCAACCAATCTCTAAAGCCTGCTGCCTTCAATTCAGAGGTAATACAATTCTACCCTCAATACTCCCAGTCCTTGATAGCTTGATTGAGGGGTGGTGCTCTCACTTCACAATCAGGAGGCTGTGAGTTTCATCCTACGTAAAGCCAGATATTTCTCTTTCTGGGCATGATGAGAATATATGTGATGGGGAAAAAAAACCTCCACACTGGCAACGGGAAGGGCATCTGGCCAGTAAAAACACCCTACTAGCTCCATTCACTGGCCCAGACTCCACCCCGCAAGGGATTATGGGGTCATTAAAAGAAGATTGATAGCTTGATTTTCTATTAACCTCTTCGGTCTCTTTTCCAACCATCCTTCTCAAAGTCACCTGTTGCTGACAGTTTAACAATTGACTGTGTGACCAGCATCTCCGTGCATTTGTTTTCAATCAATGGCCTGGAGTTCTGATGCCACAAGAGAACCAGAAACATCCTTCTCAGCCCTGAATGGTTTTAGATGCCTCCAATATGATTCCTCTTCACCCTCACTAAGTAAGAAAGCCAAGTTGCTGTTGTTTTTTCTTATGGGGGATGCAACTCTGATCACTTTAGTTGCCTTCTTTTTTGTTTTGCACCTTTTCTAGTTCTAGAAAATTCTTCTTAGAAGACACTGACTCAATTGTACAGAGGAGGGGGAGGCCCCGTAGTATACAGTACAGGTGGCCCTCAACTTACAACCACAACCAAGCCAAAAATTTCTGCTGCTAAGTGAGACATTTTTAAATGAGGGCATTTTCCTACCACCAATTCACATTGTTTTCAGCCCAGTCTTGAGTTGGTAGAAAATAGGAATGGGAAGAGGAGGAGGAGGAGGGGGAGGGGGAGGAGGAGAGAAAGGAGAGAAAGGAGAAAGAGAAGAAGAAGAGGAGGGGGGAGGAGGAGGAGAAAGAAGAGAAAGAAGGAGGAGGAGGAGAAAGAAGAGAAAGAAGAAGAGAAAGGAGAGAAAGGAGAAGGAGGAGGAGGAGGAGGAGAAGAAGAAGAAGAAGAAGAAGAAGAAGAAGAAGAAGAAGAAGAAGAAGAAGAGGAGGAGGAGGAGGAGGAGGAGGAGGAGGAGGAGGAGGAGGAGGAGAAGAGAAAGAAGGAGGAGGAGGAGAAAGAAGAGAAAGAAGAAGAGAAAGGAGAGAAAGGAGAAGGAGGAGGAGGAGGAGGAGAAGAAGAAGAAGAAGAAGAAGAAGAAGAAGAAGAAGAAGAAGAAGAAGAAGAAGAAGAAGAAGAAGAAGAAGAAGAAGAAGAAGAAGAAGAAGAGGAGGAGGAGGAGGAGGAGGAGGAGGAGGAGGAGGAGGAGGAGGAGGAGGAGGAGGAGGAGGAGGAGGAGAAGAAGAGAAAGAAGGAGGAGGAAAAGAAGAGAAAGGAGAGAAAGGAGAAAGAGAAGGAGAAGAAGAAGAGGAGGAGGAGGAAGAGGAGAAGGAGAAAGAAAAGAAAGAAGGAGGAGGAGAAGAGAAAGAAGAAAGAGAAGACAGCCAGCACAGATAACAAGCAGATTGATGGATTCAATTACCGTGATGAGGGATGTCCTGTTGGAAGATCTGAAGGACCAGGTTAGGGGCATTTTGTCATGGTGAAAATCTATCAATGTGATTGGTTAGGAGTCATCACTAAATTGATAGCCCATACAATCAATCATTTCCCTTTCCATTTGGGCATTTACACTGATAATTCTGCTCCCCGAAATCTATCCCTTTCCAAGCCAACGTACAACCATTATATGCCCTCTGGCATTAAATAGCGCCAGTATCTCATTCTATTTTTTTTTTCCTTTCTGTTTCACTAAAGTTGCTTCTTGCTCCAGTCACATCTGTAACATCTGGGCAATGGCTGCTTTGCCCAAATATAATGAGGGGGATGTGAAAGATTCCACTGTAATCATTTTTGTATTCCTGTTCTCCTTCTTCCTTATCATCACGGAAATTTTAATGGTTAACCTCCATCTATCATTTATGAGGGATGATTTATAATCACAAACTGCCAGGAATTCTTGACAGTTTCCCTGGTAAACAAAGGGACACCCACCCACCCCACACAAGTCATAAATTTCTCAACAATCCTTTGAAAGCCCAACTCAAATTAGCCCCACGCAACGTTAACACTCTTAAATTTCACTGGTGGATTGTTACAGAAGCAGATGTCCTCTCTGGGATTATTCAGCCTGTCCTGTGACCAGGATGACAGATGGTAGCCTGGTTATATCTTATTCCTGGCAAAGCTATCCATCAGTGAATCCCATATTCCCAAGCCTGCCATGCTCATTGCATGAACAAACACTGAGAGGGTTTGTTTTGAATGCTGTGGCCATTGCTGCACTCTCTGTTGTGCAGAGCAGCTTCCAAATGTCTTAGTGAAGATTAAGGTTTGTGACATTTTTTTTGAACCGGGCAAAGGGTGAGACACTTTTAAAAAAAAAAACTATTTTGCGTTTCCTGAATTTTGAGCTGCAATAGGCTCTTTATAAGCTCAGAATTCAGGAAAACCTTTCCTTTCCTTTCCTTTCCTTTCCTTTCCTTTCCTTTCCTTTCCTTTCCTTTCCTTTCCTTTCCTTTCCTTTCCTTTCCTTTCCTTTCCTCTCCCTTCCTTTCCTTTCCTTTCCTTTCCTTCCCTTCCCTTCCCCCCCTCCCCCTCCCCTCCCCTCCCCTCCCCTCCCTTTCCTTTCCTTTCCTTTTCTTCTTCATCCATTTACTTCCTTTCCCTTCCTCTTTGTTTTCTATTTATCTCAATGCATCTGTTTCTTTCTTTCTTTCTTTCTTTCTTTCTTTCTTTCTTTCTTTTCTTTCTTTCTTTCTTTCTCTCTCTCTCTCTCTCTCTCTTTCTTTCTTTCTTTCTTTCTTTCTTTCTTTCTCAAGATTGCTGTGTTTTTAACTTTTTAAAAATATTACTATTGAAAAATTATATTTAAAAGAGGAAATTCAACATTAATGGTAGTAAACTATTATAATTATGTGTGAAAGAGACTTCTTGATTATAACAGATTTAAAAGAAAAGCCATTCTCTCTCTCTCTCTGCTATGTAACAGCAGTCTGACAGGAAATTATATCTCTCAAGATAAATAGCTGTAAGTTAAAGATGCAATACGAATTGAAATCTTTTGAAGGACTTCCTGAGGAGAGGTCTCTCTCAAAAAGCAAGTAAAGAATCACTTTATTTTCCTTGGGAATGAAAGTCAGTCTCTAGGAACAAACATTAAACAGAACCGTTCAATAAAACAACTGCAATTGTTTTAAACTGCAATTTAAAATGCAATAACAATTTCTGTGGAATAAAACCACAGCTTGTGCATGCAACGTTATTACAGAGCTAGTTTAAAACTGCAAAAAAATTATACTGGCTTTAGAACAGATAAATTTGTTAACACTAAAGAATTTGGGATGATAATTGTTCCCTTTACAGTAAGCATGGATTTGAGGC
The DNA here is from genome assembly GCA_023653725.1 of Bungarus multicinctus. Taxonomy (NCBI): domain Eukaryota; kingdom Metazoa; phylum Chordata; class Lepidosauria; order Squamata; family Elapidae; genus Bungarus; species Bungarus multicinctus. Next base: position 54,349,285 of record CM042849.1, read on the forward strand.
ATCCCATAGCCACAAAATGTGGCAGATGTTAAATCTATAATCATAAGGAAAATCTTTCGGCATCAAGTACATCAAGTTCTGATGAGAAACCTGCAATGAAGTAATGTCACATGGACACTAAGCCAGCGAGCCCATCTTGGTGTGGCAAAGAGTTCCTGCTCTCCCCTTCGGCAAAGAAATATCTCCAGCGCCTCGTTGCCTTTTTGTGCCGTAGCAGAAAATAAAGTTAGCTAAAAATCCATTCCTGTTCCAGAGCCAAAATGTGGGCTGATGCATTCCCCGCAACGCTTATCTGGTTTAAGGTTGCAATTAATCCATCAGGAAGTTATCTGGAAGTGGTTGTAAATTCAGTGCAAGCTTCCTGCCTTCATTAATAAACTCACTTGTGCAAGCTGTGTTTCTAAGAAGAAAAGGACACGAGGGGGAAACCGAGTCCTAAGGAAGCAGAGGTGGGATTCAGCAAGTTCAGACTGGTTCTGGAGAATTCTCTATTCTCTGCCTCTCATTGAGTCTCAGCTGATGGGCTGGGTCTTCTTTGGTTGCCCTGCACAGGAGAACGGAGCTGGAAAGCAGGTTAGTGGGGTGGGGAGGGAATGGGGATTTTGCAGTATCCTTTCCTTACCATGCCCACCAAAGCCACACCCACCAAAGCCACGCCCACAGAATTGGTGGTAAAAAAAATTGAATCCCATCACTGGATAGTACCTTGCTCAATAGCAGTAACTGGGAGTGGGATCTTGGAGTCCTAGTGGACAGTCACTTAAAGATGAGCCAGCTGTGTGTGGCAGCAGTCAAAAAAAGCCAATGCAATCCTAGGCTGCATTAACAGAGGGATAGAATCAAGATCAGGTGAAGTGTTAATACCACTTTTTAAGGCCTTGGGAAGGCCACACTTGGAATATTTGCATCCAGTTTTGGTCGCCACGATGAAAAAAAGATGTTGAGACTCTGGAAAGAGTGCAGAGAAGAGCAAACAAGAGGATTAGGGGACTGGAGGCTGAAACATATGAAGAACGGTTGCAGGAACTGGGTATGTCTAGTCTAATGAAGAGAAGGACTAGGGGAGATATGATAGCAGTGTTCCAATTTTTGAGGGGCTGCCACAAAGAGGAGGAGAGGTTAACTTATTTTCCAATGCACCTGAGGGCAGGACAAGAAGCACTGGATAGAAACCAATCAATGAGAGAAGCAACTTGGAACTAAGGAGAAACTTCCTAACAGTGAGGACAATCAACCAGTGGAACTTTTTGTCTCTAGAAGTTGTGGGTGCTCCATCACTGGAGATTGGACAGCCATTTGTCTGAAATGTTATGGACTTTCCTGCCTGAGTAGAGGTTGGATTTGAAGACCTCCAATGTCCCTTTCAACTTTATTATTCTGTTCTTTTCTGAGTTCTCCAGGTTCCCCCCACCCCCCCAAAAAAAGATTTGGATGTAGCCCTGAGATCCCACCGAATATCAGTGTGACAGAAAAGCAACCCTTATTAGATCCATATCTGGAGGGTGATCATGTCATTATCTTTGCTAATGAACTCTGCTATTAGCTTAGAGGACAGGATCAATCCCATTTCAGAGATGTAATTAATTCCTGAGAGCCCAGAAGGAGAAGGGTTGTTTGCAAAAGGGCCAAACACCTGAATTATTCTCCCTTTTTCAAAGAATCAACTAAAAAAACCCAGCAGGTCAGAAACACACGTGAAACTTAACTTGGCACCAGATCTTGTCAGAAAGTTCTGGGTTTCTGCTGGGCCTCAAATTAAGCATGACTTGAATAGCAACGGCCTCAAACATCCATGCAAACTTCTCCTCTTAAACAAAACATGACTAAAATAGTATTTATAGTGTGCCTGAGTTGTCAAATTAGATTTCTGCTTTCACAATTTGCTTGTACACCTAAATGAATATTTCTTGTTTTATAATTATATGAAAAGGCACAATTGCACTCTTGTTATAACATTATTCAGCTTTAACTAGCCCCTGAAGGCTTTTGAAACACTTTCTTTCCCATGTTTATTTAAAAGAAACATGTAGGGTGGGATGGTTTCTGGTTAAGCATAATCAAGTATTTCACGTGATCTACTCAAAAGTACAACCTGACAAATTGACAAGTGTTTAATAAATATGATTCTATTATTCTAAAACTTGAGTTAATCATGAATTTAATTTTATTTTATTTTCAATCAAACAGCCACCTTCAAATTAAATTTTGAACCTCTGAGTTTGGAGGGGTTTTTTTTTCTCCATACTTGAATTTATGTTTAATTTGCTCTTCTTGCAATAGAACAAAAAAGCCAGAGAGAATCTTTTTCATAGTACGATATGCAAACATCTGCATATAACAACAGCTTTGAGGTGTAGAATTATTCCTGCTTAACTCCTGGTTCAGTTCTATTGGCATCTAGAAGCAGTGCCAAAAAAAGAAAAGGTACCCCGGTTTTACTCCTTCTAAAATGGGATCTGGGTACCTATTATCCACAGCCACCCTGCTTCTCATGCATTTGGGTTTTATTAGGATGCATCTCGATTAGATATAGCAGTTGCTTATTAAAGTTTTATCATATTTAAGGCAGATCATGGATTAATCATGCTCTTTTGGGTAATACATTAATGGCATCAATGCTGTATGATAATTTATTCCAGGTAAAGTACCTGGGAATCGTTCTATTGAATAATACAAGGTATTGTTTCTATTTATATATATATATTCCCCAGTTGTTTCTAGGCAGGGATAATATCATCTTCCATTAAATTGAGACACTTTTGCTAAAGGACATCCAATACATGGCTTGTCCCAAAACTGCTTTTTCAAATAAAATAAAATAAAAATTTATACCACACTTCTTCAGAGCTGAAGAAGCTTTTTGGATGAGAAGCAAAACATCTTCAAAGAAAAACAAAGAAAGTCCAGTTGCCTCTAGAAAAATCACCTTCGGGACAGCCATGACTTAGAGGATAGAAAATCTCCAATAGACATACTAGGAAAGGTTATGATTTATTTAGGTGCAATCTTAAATGATGTCAGTAATGGTGTCACCCATATATAATGAATTTGGAGGCCTGCATTATGGGGTATTTACATGTCATGGAAGATTAATCTGTTAGGAATTATTCTACATATGAATGAATGAATGAATTCTTTTATTGGCCAGGTATGATTGGACACACAAGGAATTTGTCTTGGTGCAAATACTCTCAGTATAACATAGAAAATATAAATTCATCAAGAGTCGAGAATCATAAGGTGCAACATTTAATAATAGTTATAGGGTACAATAAGAAATCGAATCATACTAGGAAACGGTCAATATAAATAATGATACAAGCAACAAAGTTACAGTCCTACAGTCATAAGTGGGAGGGGACGGGTGATAAGGGGTGATGAGAAGATTAATAGTAATAGTAGTGCAAACTTTGTAAATAGTTGGACAGTGTTGAGGGAATTATTTGTTTAGCAGAGTGATGGCATTCGGGAAAAAACTCCCTTTGTGTCTAATTGTTTTATATATTGACTTGGGGAATTGCTTGTATCTTCTACTAATCAATGCTCACCTGCTTAACACGTCCCAATATATTACTTGTACAATGATTCTATGTGATGTAAAGAAAGATAAGAGTTCCTGCAGAAAGTACAAAGGGATCTCGGGGGAAACCTGGAGACTTCAAACAACTTGGATGATTTTAAAAAAGGAGGACAGGTTTCCTACAGAAAATGTAGCGAACTCTCAAGGTGATCTGGAGATTTAAAATTAGGTGGCTGGTTGGAGCAACATATTCAGTTGGTACCGGTTAATGAAATTGTAGTATAGCATTGCAACTTTGACTCTGCCTACAGTTTTATTTCTAACCTTGTCATGGCTTATTAATTAACTTGCTTTATGTCTTCCCTTCCCTTCCCTTCCGTGGCCACAAGGCGATCTCATGAGGCTCTTCCCTAATTTTGCCTTCCAATGAGAGCTACCTTGTGACATCTTCTGCTTTTAGTAAACTGTCCTTTTTGAGCTGGCTTTCCCTATCTTTCCACCCCTCCCGATGAAATGAAGAGATTTGATTTCAATACAACAAAACATTATCTTGTTTACCCACCCAAGGACCAGTCTTCTCACTTCTTTCCTTAAAGCAGGGGTCCCCAAACTTGGCAACTTTAAGACTTGTGGACTTCAACTCCCAGAATTCTCCAGCCAGCTCACCTAGCCACCGGGCTGCTTCTTTCCACTGCTTCTTTCCGCTGCTGCGCTGCTGCTGCTGCTGCTGCTGCTGCTGCTGCTGCTGCTTCTTCTTCTTCTTCTTCTTCTTCTTCTTCTTCTTCTTCTTCTTCCTTCTTCTTCTTCTTCTTCTTCTTCTTCTTCTTCTTCTTCTTCTTTCTTCTTCTTCCGCTTCCTCGCTCTTCTCGTCTTCTTCTTCGTCTTCTTCTTGGCTCTTCTTCTTCCTTCTTCTTCTTCTTCTTCCTTCTTCTTCCGCTTCCTCTCCTCTTTTTTCCTCTTCTCTTCTTCTTTTCTTCTCTTCTTCCCCTTCCCTCTTCCTCTTCTTCTTCTTCTTCTTCTTCTTCTTCTTCTTCTCGCTTCCTCTTCCTCTTCCTTCTTCTTCTTCTTCTTCTTCTTCTTCTTCTTCTTCTTCTTCTTCTTCCGCTTCCTCTTCCTCTTCCTCTTCTTCTTCTTCTTCTTCTTCTTCTGGCTGCACGCAAGGAAAGCAGCAAGAGTCTTTCTTTCTCTCCCCCAAACTTCGCCAAAAATGAATCTTTGGGACCCTGCAAGGCCTCCTGCTCCAAGAGGCTGCTCTGGCAAAGACTCATTTCTGGTGGAGTTTGGGAGAGAGAAAGAAAGACTTCTGCTGCTTCTGCTTCTTTCCTTGCATGAAGCCAAAAGTCTCTCTCTTTCTCTCTCTCTCCCCCCCTTAGAACGGAGCTGGAGACGGTATTCTGCAATCCCAAATAAAGAATGATCGATTGGTAGGAAAGGGGGGTGGGGAATTTTCCTGCAGACTTTTTTGGGGATTTTCCAGGGTTTCTGGTCCGCGGGATTTAAAATGATGAGTTTGGTGGTCCACGAGGTCCAAAAGGTTGGCGACCCCTGCTTTAAAGCATGAAGAAGTTCAGAGAATTTTGTTGAGCTACTCTCTCCATCAGTTAAGCTTTGCCTGTTTGAGCCACGATGGCAGCATCTCGCAGGCATTCACAATGGCTGCACACGAACAATGGTTTGTCTCCAGGTGGAACCATCACATGGAAACCCGAGTAGCATGACTGGTGTTTCTATATCTGATAGCAACAGAGGTCACCTTAAAGCTCATCTAGCCCAACCCATAGCTTAGTGTGACATCTCCACTCAGTGCCATATTTTTGATGGCTGACCACCCAGCCTCTCGCCAAGGACCTCTAGGGAATGAGAACTCATCCCTTCATAGAGACTAACCCCACCCAAATCCTTATAATTGCAATCAAATTTCAGTTTCTTTATAGCCTTCAAATCATATTCATGCATATTAGCTGTTCGTCACTGAACTGCCAAGGTTTCAAAATGGGATACAATGGAGAAAAGTATCTTTTACAAACGGCCAAGCCAGTTCTGTTCAATTTAAGCATTTGAATCGGTTAAAAAAAAAAACATTTCCTGTTTAAACATTCAAGCCAATCTGGAACACAGAGCCAATCCAAAAGTCCCAACTGATTGGAAAATGAACTTCAAATGGATTTCAACTCCGTTGATCCTGGTTGGATGATTAAAAAACAGGTGTGCCAGGACTACAAATGCCCCCAGATCAATTTGGAGTTGTTCAATTCCATTCTGCAAACTGAAGCCATATTCCAAAACGATGCGGGACCGCCAACTATTAATAGGAAATATCTTTTAAAATAAGTTTGTTTCAGTTCTCAACTTTTCTCTTTCTAAAGTTTGCTAATGCTGCCACCTGGTGGCTGTATACTATAATAGATAATCTATTTATAATAGCTAGATTTACTAAGGTATATATTCTTTCATTTATACTGTAAGCCTGGAGTCGAAGGATTTGGCATTCTGCATTCTCAATGACATTACCCCACAAACAGTGTATGTTAATGACCCTGCTGACTATTTCTGAAGGTTGCAATCTTGCAAGATCTCTTATTCATGGATTGGGAGATACTTATAAAGCCACCAGTTTCTTTTATTTTTGCAATTGTTTCGCCCAGGATGTCATAGATGCAAAGCCTACTCTTCTGTAGAAGGTTGCCCTATCTTACCCAAATAAGACAGCAATGCCTACTCAAGGTTATGCCAAGCACAGGAAGGTGTTTGTTTTACCTTTGTTTCATTTGCTTAAGGCAAAGGAATTTTACAGGAGATAATTAATGCTCGATTATGGAGGGGCGGCCTCTCATTTTGAGACAAGACATAGATTATTATTTTTTTAAGAATTGTGACACAAGCGTCTGGAACATCTGAACCAACTTATCCTTCAATCCAGATGAAAATTACAAATTAATATTAGCCCAGATTAACAGAAGAACGGTACACCAGAAGGACCCTTCCTTTCTTGGCTTGCAAGAAATCAAATAATTGCACCTCAACTACATAACAAAACAAAACCCACTTCTGCATGATGTCTGCTTCAATATCAATGTCCCTAAGCCCATCAGAAACCCAACTAAAAGTCCATACAATAAACTCGGGAGATGATTATCCAAGATGTCTCTTATCTCTGAAGAACTGTAGCCCCTTTCCATGTGCTCCAATAACTATTCAGAATCCACCACACCTCGAATAAAATTCAAATATTCTGGGATGAGCTCATCACAGCTGTCCATGATAAAGACCCTCCTGACTGTAGAGTTTGATGTTGTTCTTTTTCTTCCTGTTCTCAAAAAGGTCAAATGGAGCCTGATGGGGGATGAAGAGGAATGCCCGGAACTCCAGCTGCCCCTCCACAGAGAAATGCTTGACCGCCAAGTGGTTTTCCCAATCATTAGTGAGGTTTTTGTAGAATTCACCATATTCCTCCTGGGTGATATCATCAGGGTTGCGGGTCCTGATGGGCTTGGTCTTGTTCAGTTCCTCATGGTCAATATACTTCTCTTTGATCTTCTTGGTCTTCTTTTTGCTCTTGCCGCTCTCCTCTTCCTCCTCCTCCAAACCCACATTCTCAATCTTGGGCTTCTCTTTATCTTTGGGGGCTTCCTCTTCCTCCTCCTTCTCAGCTTTCTTCTCCTCTTCCTCTACCGCCTCATCGTCGCTGATCTCCTCGTCCCGCTTCTTTTCCAAATAGAGGGTGATGGGGTATCCAATGAACTGCGAGTGCTTCTTCACATCTTTCTTGATTCAAGAAGGCCAATTAAGTGGAGGACATGAAGAATCCCCCATAGGTAATGCCCTGGTTGTGTAAGATGGCAAACGCCCACATTATAACTGGAGGATACCCAGAGAATTTTGATTTCATTCTGTACTTTATCCAACCAGCACGATTTCATGACCTTGAATTTGACTACATTGTGCTAGAAAAGTTAGGCATGCTCTGATCACCTCACTAACTTAGCTACAAGATGAGGTTGTCTTATTTTGTTTCAATCAGAAGCTCTTTTATTCGTTTACCTGTAGAATTCTGGTTAATGATGGTCATAGAGATTAGCTCTATTGTTACTGCAGTTACTTTCTTTTTACATTTTTTCTTCTATTTGGGCATGCTTTTTTTAAGAGTTGACTCCCACATATCCTTTGTACAGGAGTTCAAGACACAGTCCCTCCTCCCACTTTTCTCCAACAACAGCCTTGGGAGGGAGGATGGCCCATGACCCAAGTATCTTCCATAGTAGAGTGGGAACTTGAACAAGGGTTGCCTCAGCTCTTTCTGATGTCTTAATATCCTTTGACACATCTGATGAAAAGAGGAACAAATGTGTCCATTTCCAGTGCATATCAAATTTTGCACATTTTTCCCACCACTAAGTCCTTTTTGCTTTATTTCCATATCATTCAGCGTTCTCTTATTTAAAAAGTGACCCTGAAACGTGCATTGAATTTTTTTTTAAAAAAAGAACATTCTGAGTTATGGTGCAATAGAGTGCTAAGGAAAATTAATAGCTGGTGGATAGTAATATTTCAGTTAATATTGGTTCAGCTAATAATACAAGGGAAGAAGCACATTTAGTTCCTTCCTTAAATGTTTGATGAGCTGGGATTTGATGAAGAAGGAATAAGGGATAAACTGTGAATAAAAGAGGAATGCGTAGCTATTGCGTCCATATTGCATGTATGATTGTCATTCCATAATAATACTATAACATGCATGATTGTGGACCTCCCTGTTTAAATTAGAGGATAAATTGCACCAATCAAGAAACTGCATGTATTAAGCATGTTTCACATATTGTTTAGGATGGATGGGGTAGATGAAACTACACTATTGCACACACGTTATTGCTATCTGTAAACATCTTTGCCTGTTCAGATATATCTTCCCAGGGTACTCAGTTCTCTCTTTCAAAATCTGTTGCATCAGGTTGGAATTCATTGTTGGAATGTATTTTTATGCAACAACTGCAGTAGTATTCAGCCAGTGGATGGCAGTATTTACAAGTTTGGATCTATGGTATATACTCAAAGCATTTTTGTTCTGAGTAGAGTTTCTTATTTCCTATTACAGTTATATAGTTGAACAGTAAAGCACATAGTGACTGTGCTCTTTCTTTGCTCTGTGTGGTGCTTTATATAAAAATGGGTGTATGCCATTTGAGGTGAAATTTTGGCAGCTTCTTGCCTTCCTGCTGGGATTCTTCAACAACAAAGCTGTCTTTTTAGCAATGGTTCTATAAACTTTGAGCCATGTACTCTCTGGTCTTTCTCTCTCTCTACAGGGAAACCCAGATCACTTATACCCAGCCTATCCTGAATAAATTTCCTGGCAGAGAACATGGGTTCCACTTCTTGCATCCTCCCTGTTCAGATATATCTTCCCAGGGTGCCCAGTTCTCTGTATATGCCATTCACTTTTTTTTTTTAAATGACTGGAAATTTTCCACTGATCTCCTTCTTTAATTTTCCTTTTTACTTGATTGCTGGCTTTATGGTTGTAATAAAGGTTTGATGATAATCCCTAATTATTATGTAGATAAAGAGTCTAGGACTCAAATAGACTCTTTCTATGGTTCTAGGAAAGGTAATACAGAAGCTCCCTGATCCGCAGCTGCTCTAAGATGGTGGGCTTAAGCAACTTCATTTTTTATGCACCTTAATGCTGCCTTAATTATTCATTTCCATCTTTTATTCAACCAAGTGGATCCTAAAGTCTTTTTTAAAGTGTTTTTTCCCCCCAGCTGCTTCATGAAAGCAGATTACGTACACGAAGTGCTTCAATTAATTTATATTTTCCATTAAATTGTTACTTAAACCATTTTCAGCATCTAAGCTAAATTTCAACTAAGGTTACCTGCATCACTAAATTGGAACCCCATCATCAAAGACCAATTTTAGGGGTGAAGCATTCCATTTCAGTCCCACCATATTGAGACCACCTACTCACGTGTAGCTGCTCTTCTGTGCTAGTTGAAGCACTTTCTCCACCCCGCTGCAAACAGCAAAAAAAGAATTTTAGCAAGAATATCCAGGGATATTTCCAAACCTAGACTAATTTACTATCTGTGATAGCCTTAGTCAGAAAACTTTGCCCCAGACAATATACTGAAACATCAAAACTATGTATGTTTTCACACATACACATGGTAGAGAGATCCATGAATTAATCTGGCTACAAAGTTTAACTTTGGTTGGTGACCATGTATAATATAGCAAAGTTAAGGATAAGAATTCCAGTTTGTTCCTCTTCCAGAAATACACTAAACAGGTTCTTGAGGGTATCTTTTTCTAAGAAAACCCTTCAACAGATTTTTATCTGAGTTATTTACTTCTTTATGGGTAGCGGATTCAAAACTGGACAGTTTTTCTATGGTGATAACTACAAACTTGGAAAATATGGCTTGGACTTAATGAGACTAGGGATCAAGTGACATGATAACCACAAATATTTTCATTTTCAGAGTCAGGGTTGCTGTTTTTGTATCTTCCTGATTGCAACTGAATCGTCAAAGCCTTTGGGGCATGTGAATTACTACCTTCCTCTTTTCCTCCAGCTTGATGATAAAACTAATAAAATCCAGACCTTGAGATATTTTTTCTTGAAGACTGTGTTGCTGCTTTTCTTACAAACCATTCGCATTACTCTCTGCTATGAAAAACCATTTCAGTAGCCGCTAATCTTGGGATCAGATTTACAAAATCGATGTCACTTAAGCTTTCTTTTCACTCATTTTAAATGCATTAATCAGAAACATTCAAGGAAGGCATCTATCTATCTATCTATCTATCTATCTATCTATCTATCTATCTATCTATCTATCTATCTATCTATCTATCTATCTATCTATCTAAAGTTCATTTGTGCAAATTTCACCCTTGTAGTGATCAAGACAAAAAAAAAGACTATATTGCATCACATTTTATTGGAGTTTGTAAAAAACCTATTTTATTTATCTATGATTCTAGAAAAGATCTCCTAAATGATCTATCAGTCTGCCAACTGATAAAATTTAGGAGGTGCCACTAACAGTGGCGAAAGTGTAATGAATGGTCTAACCATTTGTTCTGGCTTCATTTATCTCAAATACATTGCATCTTGTGTAACATCTGCATTTCATTTGTCCATAGTCAAGACTTGCTATGGGTCGATGGAGGCACCCAATCAACCTTGACTGATCTGGAAAAAGGTAGGGAGTGTCAGACTTGATTAATAACTTGAATAGGAGACCGTAACAAAATCCCATAGCTATAGATGAGACCAGTTAATTGGGGGGGAGGGGAATCTAGCAAGAAAGCAACCTCAAACTTGCATTGATACAAGAAATGGACCTGCATGTGTAACCCTTATGAAGGATCACCAGAAAAGCTACTTAGATTAGCTTTTAAGGCCACAACCAATGAGTTCACAAGGCCTTTGATTGAAAAGTTTCTACCTGTAGATCTGGACTTCCCCTTTTGCACCTATTCTTTGCAAGATGTAACAAGGCATGTCTATTATTCTTGAAAACGACTTTTTGGATAGCCCAGGCTGGTGAAGAAGACGCCAAACCAAAGGCAGAACTTTAACAATCCACTGCGCACGAAGAGCTCCCGGCTTTTACCTTTTAAGCAAAAGGAAGCCATTCCTTACTCATACAATTTCCTGGCAGGATGGGGAAGATGTCCCAAGAGCAATTACCTTAATTTAATACTGTCCTTAGTGCCTTGTTGACAAGATTGATTATACTGACAAGAAGAAAATAAAGGAAAGCTGGAGCAAGAACCACCCAGACAGCACTAAAAGGTATTTATTTATATTGTACTTTAAAGAGTTTAAAGGACTTGGCATGCACTGTAAAAACCACTACAGCAATTCCAAGGGTTGGACTAGTATGTTATTATGCAAAAAAGAGTTAATTGCTCACGAAAACATGAGTTCCCCAAAATAAAGAACTGGTGTTATTTTAGATCATGTCTCTGAATCCTCTGCTCTCAGTTCTTCATGCATATCCCTTTAAGCATCTTGCTCTAACATTTCATAATTCTTCCAACAGCCTCTTTGCAAAAAAAAAAAAAAAAGCTCTATCTTTTTCTTTCTTTATGAGATGAAGTTCTACAGAGTATAAGGAGAGTCCGATTAAATGAGGCCCCTTCCTAGCCCAGCCTGCGACCCATCAGATACCGAGGCATGCAAGCAGGTGATCTCAGACAAGAAAACTAAACCATACAATCCTTCTTGTAGGGTTACAGTAACCGAATATTGCAAATCTAAAAGCATTTCTTCATTCCCTTGATTTTGCTTTCTCGGAATCAGGGACGGTTAATTCTATACCCGCACTGTACATCGGACAATAACACAATTGAGTGGGTTCAGAGGTATTTCTTGAGAAAAGTTCTCCACTCCTACACTCACAACATAATTTCCTATGCCTCCGGATGCAAAATTTTGGGCCTGGGCAATCTGGAACTGCGCCACCTGCGGTCCGATCTAAACATAGTACACAAAATTTCCTGTCAGCGATTTCTTCAGCTTCAACCACAATAATACACTGGTAAACAACTGATAAAAACTCATGGTAAACCGCTCCAAACTCGATTGCAGAACATACAACTTCAACAGAGTGGTCAATGCCTGGAACGCCTTATCCAATTCCATGGTTACAGCCTCAACCCCTCAGAGCTTCAATCTCAAACTGTTTACCATTCCTAATAGGTCCTTAAAGGGGGCGTGCATAAGCGCACCAGCGTGCCTACCATCCGTGTTTTACTGTCCCCATTTATTTCTACGTACTTCCTTTGTTCTTGTTTATGTTCATACCTACACTTGTTATCTTGTACATGTTTGACAAACAAATAAAATGTAAAAACATGTAAGACATTCTCCATCTTCATTCCTTCTATAAGCTAAAATACCTTTTCTCTGACCATTGTCTGGACTGTAATTCTTCCTCCTCCAGTCTCCCAAAGTTATTCTCACAGCACTTTAAAGTGATGGAGATTCACCCCACTCCTCTTGTTATTTCCCCATACCTTTTATTGGAGGCACTGTGCCCTAAGAAGCTTCCCTTCTCTACTAGTTGTAGCTTCCAAAGATTCTTCAAGGGAAATGCCACTTTGGGGCTTGTTGCAATAATCCAACCAAGAGATGACCAGGGTTTGAGAGTCTGGGCATAGTGGGTCTCATGATCCAGGAAAGGGCACAAGTGAAGTTGTACAAAGGCTCTTCTAGCTATAACTAACACTTACTCTTTGAGCAGGAGTCGGAAGTCTAAGAGAAACCCCCAGATTGGGCACCCGATCTATCTGGGGTGACTCCATCCAGAACAGTGTCTATTTCCATTCTGTATTGTGCATAGAAGCCATTTTTGAGGATTACTGTTAGGAATCTGTCCAACAATTAGTTGGTTTGGCAATATATAAACCAACAATGTATGTTTGTAGCTTTAAGACAAAATCACTATATTGATTCCAATTGGTTGGTTGTGTTGCAAATTGCCATAAGAGGGAGCTAGAGATCATGGTTGGATCTCTCTGACATTTTGTATCTCTGACACTCTGTTTCTCTGACATTCTGTTGCTATCTGTTGTATTTATGCAGTGCTTATACTTTGATATCTTTGTTTACTGTAAATGACAAAGGCAACTGGTAAGAAGACTTTGTAATTGGATATTCTTTGGACTGTAAAACATATATGACCTGGACCATTTATTGGACTGTGCTATTTCTTCAAGTAAACTTTAACTCAATTTAGTGTATCTGTGTATGACTGAATAATTATTCATAACTACTCTCATTAACGTTTCCATGTGCATATCCTTGTTACTCAAGGGTTATTCTGTACATATCATAACAATTGCCAACCAAATCTGGGCTGAAAGAATCCAGAGGAACACTACATGTCAGTACTGTAGAGGGTGAAAGTTAACTGTATCTCTTTGCTGCCCTCTATTGGTCATCCTCGTTAGTATACTCTGAAATATTTGGCCATGTCCTCTTCACAGCTCACATCTGTCTGCCTCCCCACCCATCATAACTAAACATTTTGCCCTCTAAACATTTCTCCCTGGCTGATGTTGGTCATCCAACAAACCATGAGTAAGTTTCATTCTCTAGACATTTCCCCTTGCTTGTAGCCCTATGGTGGCTGCCACCTCTTTGTATGAATTATGCCACTGACTAAATTCATAGCTACCATGCAACCATGAAGTCACCAGAAGTCAAAGCAGAATTTTGGACTTCACTCTTGCACCCCATTCAAGCCTTTTGAAGGTTTCTGGACATCACAACTATTGTTTCCAGGAAGTGTGTCAACATACACTCTCCAGCTATGCATCTCTGCAAACCAAGGCTGAGTTGGGCTAATTCACATGGTTTTCAACCATTCTACCACACCAAACGAGATTGTGCTATTATTCTTTTCTTGACGCTGATAATTACTTTCTCTGCTGATGAAAGGATCCAGTTCCAAAAGTCTCAATTGTCTCTAGCCATACATGGGCCAACTCTATTTTGGTCATATTTGACCACAACCATAAACTGAATGGAGTTATAGACAGTTCCGTATTTTCAGCTGAAAAATAACCATAATGGGCTGATATTCCATGGTCTGTTCACAGCTGACACTGGGGAGCAGGCTGACTTACAAATCCCAACTGGTGTTTATTATTTAATACTCCAATTGCACCATGATTAAGAAATGTCTAAATATTTGTTCATAAGGTCTCCTGTAAGCTACATCCCTCAAAATAGAATTGTGATGTTCAAATGTAAATTATTATACGAAATAATCAATGGTGCAATAAAAATTAAGAATATTGGCCACTGACCATTTTCTGTGACACTGACTAGCTGTCACGCTTGGCTTTAAGACAAGCTACAGAATTTAGGGTAGTGTCCAAAAACTTGAAAGCCATTCTGGCTGCAAACTGCTCTTTCTCTGTACCATCTGGAAAATTGTATATTTCTGTTAGAAGCAATTACAATTTTGTCTGTCTCCGGTGAAAATGTGTCTGGGGAGGTAATTATTTAACCTGCTGCTCCTCGTTCTGACATTTATTGCCTTTCGGTAGCATGGCTTGTCTTGCATCGCTTTGGGGAAGAATGTCTAAGGGGTTAGAGTCGGGGTGGGATTCTACCAATCCGCACCTATTCACTAGAACCGGTTGTCAACACTCTAAGCAGTTCGGAGAACTGATTGTTAGAAGAAATTACTGGCCTAATCCTGTAAGGAAGGCAGGAAGGAAACATTCTGGTGTTGCTTACAGAAACTGCCTCTCTGTTAACCTTTATTACATTCTTGGCAGGACTAGACTTCCTGTCTCAGGAACTTCTCTGGGTTTTTTCCCCTCCTTTGCTGGTACTTTACTTGTGTGGAGTGACCATTCAAAGTTACAATGGCACTGAAAAAAGTAACTTACGACCATTTTTCATACTTACGACTGTTGCAGCATCCCCAGTCATGAGAGGCCACGTGAGGAGATCCGTGCCTCGATGTGAGTGCTATTGAGTTGGTCACACACAGCCAACAACCTGACCATCAAGCCATTTCCACCCAGTCACATGACCACCAAACCACGCCCACCACCTAAGCCATGCCCACAGAACCAGTTGTTAAAAATTTTGAATCCCACCCCTGGTTGGAGTCATGTGATCAACTTGCCACAGAACCAATCAGAAAGCTGCCAAAAGATTGCCCTCTTAGTGGGATCTCTGCTGCAGGTTTCAGGATCCTTGATTTAGGCTGTCATTCCATAACAGTAAAAAAATAAACAGAGAGTAGAAGAGTTCTTTCTGCAAAAGTGAAAGTATATTTTATAGCCAAAAGAGAACTTCATGAGAGATCAAACAATGTAATTTCAATCATGTCAAGTATAATGTAGTGTAGTTTAAATCACATGAAGCTTTATAAAGCCTTAGTAAGGCCACACCTGGAATACTGCATCCAGCTTTGGTCACCGCATTATAAAAAGATGTTGAGACTTTGGAAAACAGGCAGAGAAGAGCAACTAAGATGATTAATCAAGGAAAGAAGCAACTTAGAATTAAGGATAAATTTCCTGACAGTGAGAACAATTAATCAGTGGGACAGCTTCCCCTCAGAAGTTGTGGGTGATCCAACAATGGAAGTTTCTAAAAAGAAATTGGACAACGTTTGTCTGAAATGGTATAGGGTTTCCTGCCTAAGCAAGGGGTTGGACTAGAAGACCTCCAAGGTCCCTTCCAACTTTTCTACTCTACTCTACTCTACTCTACTCTACTCTACTCTACTCTACTCTACTCTACTCTACTCTACTCTACTCTATTCCTGGAGATGAAAACATATGAAGAAGGGTTGCAGGAATTGGGTATGGCCAGTCTAGATAAAAGAAGGACTAGGGGGGACATGATAGCAGTCTTCCAGTATTTGAGAGGCTGCCACAAAGAACAAGGGGTCAACCTATTATACAAAGCCCCAGAAGACAAGACAAGAAACAATGGATGGAAACTAATCAAGGAGAGAAGCTACCTGGAATTAAGGAGAAACTTCCTAACAGTGAGGACAATTAACCAGTGGAACAGAAATTGCCTTCAGAAGTTGTGGGTGCTCCATCACTGGTGGCTTTCAAGAAGAGGCTGGACAGCCACTGGTCTGAAATGGCATAGGGTCTCCTGTTTGAGCAGAGGGGGTGGACTAGAAGATCTCCAAGGTCCCTTCTAGCCCTATTCTGACTGACTGATTGAATTTAGATCTTTGGGACAGGAGCCAAATTTCTCATCATGTTGGAACAGACCCCTTTTGACCTATGTAAGAACAGCCCCTCCATATCCATCTTCACAGAAGCACCTTCATTCTATTCTTTAAGTTTTAAGATTCTGGAAGAGAACATTGCATGGAGGGTGAATTGAATCAATCAGAGTTAAGAGGGAGCCAAATCTTCTCATTAGAAATTTTGCCCAATTATTAAGATTGTATTTATTTATAAAATTTGTTTGCTGCCACCTTGCCACGAGGCAACCATTCCTTTCACCCATAGTGGTCCACATCTATGAATTATAGCACCTATGAATTATACTTCTTGTTTCACTCCCAAAATATAGGATGTTTTTTATTCAGAGCTAAAATTTAGGAATTTTTACCCAATTCATAGGAATTAAATTAAAGCTCCCCTTTATGTGAAAAATTTCTTTTATCCACAATTCCCCCAATTCCTTTAAAACTGAATTCCCTCCCATGAAAGAGAATTGAAAATCCCTGAGCTAAATATTTCAAGCCAACATGATTTTGATTACCCTCCTGGAAAGCCAAATTCTAAGTTTTGTGGAAGCAAAATTATTTCCTAATAAACAATATCCAATGCTTCTGAATCAACCAAGTAGAATAAAGCTCTACTTTATTCTGTACTGACTTGGTCCAAACTATTGTTTGCCTCTCAGTGGTTAAGATGAAAGGAACATCCCAGATACTCACTAAGAAAAGAACAATCCAAATAAAAATGGATTTGGTGAATGAAAATTAAATACACTTTACAGTGTCAAACCTCTGTGCTAGCTTTTTTAAAAGTTTTCCATGAATAAAATAAATGTATTTTATACAATATACCACTGGGTGGTGATCATTCAACGTGGATTAAAGCCTTCAGGAGGAAAAAAGACAAAATGAGAATGGAGCTTAAGTGTGAAATCCATATGCAGCCGGTCGTAAATATTTATTTCTAAAGGGAAATAATGAATAATAGTGTTCAAAAATAATAAAAGTCCACTCAATGATGCCATGGGATGACATTAAATATCAAGGAACAAACAAGACTAAAGTTTGATTGCTCATAATCCCTGCTGAATCCATTAAACAAATGTTATTGCTTGAACAATAGCTTATGAGGCACCAAAAAAAGAAAATGATACAAAGAGAAATACGCCCTGTAGTAAATTACAAAATGCAGTTCCTAATTACTTGGCAGAATATGTTCAGAAACACCTACAATGGCTTGATTTATTTGTCAAACTGCTGGTTGGGCTAAAAAAAAAAATAGCCCTGATTTTAAAAGAGGGAGGGAAAACCCACCCCGGTCTCTATTTTGGGAACAGAAAAATCAAATGGATTTCCTATGAATTAAAAACTGGCTTTCCCCATAATAGCCAGATTTTACATATCACGTATAGAACATTAGGGAAGAAACCTGGCAAGCCAGGGGAGATGGGTAGGAGACTAGAATCTACCAGGATTTTCTTTAAAAAATGACCTCTTAAATACTTTCAATGGTTTTAATCAGGAGTCAAGTTAAGAAAGTTTTCAGAATAAGGTTCTGAATAAGTTTCAGACAGTGGAGGAAGGGCGGGGCAGGGTGAACAGAAGACGGTAGAAGAGAAGAGAAAAGAAAGATGGAGGAAGGAAAGGGAAAAAAGGGAAGGGAAGAGAAGGAAAAAAGAAGGAAAGGGAAGGGAAGGAAATAAGGGAAGGGAAGGATAAATAGAAGAGGGTAGAATCAAAGAAAAGAGAAAGGAAAGACGGAGGAAGGAAAGGAAAAAGAAGGGAAGGGAAGGAAAGGAAAGGAAAGGAAAGGAAAGGAAGGGTAAGTAGAAGAGGGTAGAAGAGAAGAGAGGAGAGGAGAAGGGAAAGGAAGAGGAGAGGAGAGGAGAGGAGAGGAGAGGAGAGGAGAGGAGAGGAGAGGAGAGGAGAGGAGAAGAACAGTTTATTTTAAAGCATTGATTGGAAACAGAACTCCAGATATTTGCATCTGAGGCCATCAACCTTCAGTCGGGAATCATC
Source organism: Bungarus multicinctus (assembly GCA_023653725.1). Lineage (NCBI taxonomy): Eukaryota > Metazoa > Chordata > Lepidosauria > Squamata > Elapidae > Bungarus > Bungarus multicinctus. The sequence continues at coordinate 54,367,552 of CM042849.1, forward strand.
TTCAGTCCATTTTTCCTTTTTCCTGCACTCTTGAGTCTCCTCCAGCATTGCCCCAAAACAGGGCATCAAAAATACCAAACCATTGATTCCTTCTGAACTCAGGCTGGAAGCCTATTTTTATAGCTGAAAATCCATCCCCTTTGATAACCTAATTATATAATTAGCCTTCTTTGCATAGACATGATTTATCCATTGCTTTTAGCCCCATAATATTTCTGTGCGGATGAAAATCATTACTGGCTTTGTATCTTAAAGGACGGGTGGCTGGATCAGTTTGAAACTATACTTACTACGGTGCATTTTGGCAATTTTGAGGCGGGGGAAAATACTTCTACCCTTTTCATCCCTGGATAGCCCTGAAGGGAACTGATGAGGTCTTCACTTGAAACTACTAATCTATAGATACTGAGATTTGTGGGTTTTCTCCCTCCCAAACAGTAGCTTCCCTGTCATTCAGTAGCTCTTATTCACACATCAAGGGCTGGCCTCTCTCCGGCAATCAAATTGCACAAGAGAGCAAATCGCAGCTGTGAATCAGCCAAGGTAACCTCACCAGGCTAAAGGAGATGGACAGAAAGCAATAAAAATTTATTTGAGGAGTCCTTTTGGCAGATGGGAGAGGGGGCATCCCTTTCCGATTCACAGGGGTTTAATTTGATTTCTGTACAAACCTGAGCAGGAACCCAATCATGTTGGGGGTTCATTTTATATCACAACTCTAATGCACTCAGAAAGCCTGCCAGAATACAAAGGCTATCGGCTGTCACCATCCTAACCACTACATTCATTCATTCATCCATGAGTGAGAAAAAGATTGGATGGATAGATGGATGGATGGACAGACAGATATGGAAGATAGATAAGAAGATGATGGATGGATGGATGGATGGAGAGAGAGAGAGAGAGAAGAAGAAGAAAGACAGTTAAGAAGTTGGAGAGAGAGAGAAAGTTTGGATGGATGGATGGATGGATGGATTGATGGATATATAGAGATAAAGATATAGAAGAGAAGATGGAGAGAGAGCAAGATATATAAGATGAAAGACAGATAAGAAGATGGAGAGAGAAAGAGAAAGATTGGATTGATGGATGGATATATGTATAGAGAGAAAAAGATATAGAAGATAGATAAGATGGAGAGAGAGAGAGAAAGAGAGAGAGAGAGAGATTGGATGGATGGATGGATGGATGGATGGATAGATGGATGGATGGATAGATGGATGGACAGACAGATGGAGAGACATCTTGTGCCTTCCATTCACACTGAGATTTAGTAGTGAATTAGCCAAAGCCTACACATTGCAAGTGAAAATATGCTGGTCACTTTTATAATACACATCTTTCTAACTTTGGGGATGACCTAATGTTTCAATCCTTTCCAAACAGCTACCCCAAGACCCGTGATTCCAACGTTATTTTAAATCCTTTTTATTATTATTTCTTTCTCCGTATCCTGTTCTCCATTGACTGTGGAATGGCAAACCAGACCTTCTACAAATCCCGATCCAATACTGACATTTTACCAATTCCTTGCCAAAAAAGCCTTTATGGGAGACCTCAATAATGGTCGTCCTGTGAAATATGTTGGGTTGCAAAAATGAATTTCTCAGAGGAAGAGATATCCATGTGAGTACAGACAAGAGGAGCAAATCCTTAGGCATACATGTTCAGAGCCGGGTATTATTAGATGAATTTCCTAGGCACGCCTCCCCAGATGTGAAATGAAATTGGGAGTATAAACACATCCCTTCGGTATTACTCCCCAAAATAATGTGTCAGTTCAACAAAAATGCCTGTCAGATTGTTTCATGTGTGGCTAATTGCTAGGAATTAGTGAGCTTAAGTGTGGCTAAAATAAGCCGAGTCCACAAGAGAGAAGAAAGACATATCATTAACAATCAGTATTTCTAAATGACAGAAAAAGTGATATTCATTTACAAGCTTGGTCCAATCAATGGATACAGCAGCTGTAAAGAATGGGGATAGGGGGGTGTCTCTTATTAATAGACAATACTTTTGGCCACCAAATGAGAAGGACTCACTGGAGAAGATCCCGATGCTGAGAAGGATAGAAGACAAAAGAAGAAGGGGGTGGCAGAGGAATGGGATGGTTAGATAGCATCATTAACATCATCTTCTGTTAATGAGCCCATAATCCCTTGAGGGCAATTGAATGGAGCTATCAGAGTGTTTACTGGCTAGATGCCCTTCCTGTCCCCAGTGTGGAGTTTTTCCCATCAGATATATTCTCATTGTGCCCAGAGAGAGAATTATTTGCCTCTACCTAGGATTGAACTCACAGCCTCCTGATTGTGAGATGAGAGCTCCAGCTCTAGGCCACCGCACCACACTTAGATAGTGTCATTAACACAACAAACAGAAATTTGGGCACGTCCACACCTGGAGACAGTATTGATAAAAGTTGAAGCAAGAATCTGCATGGCTTCTTTAAATCTTTGGCTAAAGCTTAATTTTTTTTCCCCCTCAAGGCCTTGCTCCATTAATCCTCCAAGACAAATTCTCCTCTTCAAAGCCATTGATAGAATGACATTAGAGTTAGGCCGTGCTGTATTTTATTCGGGTGTCACTGACAGATTGGATGCCAAATTGTGAATTTTGATAATAGATGTTATTTGTTATTTACCATTTTATTCTAGAATGTCAACCCGTATATCCCTTGAGTGTTTTTATCTTGTTCTGGTGTTTGTAGTAAACTTGGACTTGATGTGACTTGACAATCAAAATAGAAATAAAACAGTGGTCTTAGTAATAGTTAGAAGCCAAAGGGGTCTGGAAGCTTAGAAGGCAACTGAGAAAGTGGGGGAAAAAACCTTTTCAAACAAATCCTAAAGTTTTTCCTTCTGACCTAATCTTATTTTTCTGAATTAAGGTAATATATGAGCATTATTCCCATGATTTTTTCAACAACATTGAACAATTGAGTGGACAGTGGGGTATCCCAAGGCCCTCTCTTAGGCCCACAATTCTTCAATATCTTAATCAGTTATTTGGATGAGGGCATAAATGGGAAATTCATCTAATTGGCAGACACCAAACTGGCAGGAATCTCCAACACTCTGGAAGATAGGCTTAAGATACAGAAGGATCTTGACAGACTTGAACATTGGGCCCTATTTAAGAAAATTATATTCAATGGCGAGAAAAGTAACATTCTGCATTTAGGCAAGAAAAAGTAAATACACAGGGAAAGGATAGGTGCTACCTGGCACAAGAGTAGCAACTGTGAGAGGGATTTTGGATTCCTAGTGGAAAACCGCTTAAACATGAGCCAGCAGAGTGTGGCAGCTGCCAAAAAAGCCAACACAGTCCTAGGCTGAACAAACAGAAGGATAGAATCAAAATCATATGACATGTTAATACCACTTTATAAGACCTTGGTAAGACCACACTTGGAATAATTGCATCCAGTTTTGGTCACCATGATGTAAAAAAGATGTTGAGACTCTGGAAAGAGTGCAGAGAAGAGCAATCAAGAGGATTAGGGGACTGGAGGCTGAAACATATGATGAATGGTTGTTGGAACTGGGTATGTCTAATTTGATGAAAAGAAGGACTAGGGATGACATGATAGCAATCTTCCAATATCTCAGGGGTTGCCACAAAGAAGAGGGAGTCAAGCTATTCTCCAAAGCACCTGAGGGCAGGAAACAATGGATAGAAACTCATTAAGGAGAGAAGCAACCTAGAACTAAGGAGAACTTTCCTGACAGTGAGAACGATTGATCAGTGGAAGAACTTGCCTCCAGAAATCATGAATGCTCCAACACTGAAAGTTTTTAAGAAGAGATTGGACAACCACTTGCCTGAAATGGTATAGAGCTTCCTGCTTGAGTAGGGGGTTGGACTAGAAGACCTCCAAGGTCTCTTCCAATGCTGTTATTCTGTAATTCATAATCAGGAGAAAAGCAGAGTAGATAAATTCTCCTTTTTATGGACTTCCATCTGCATTTCTGATGGTGTCCCCTCAATTCTGGTGTTTTCTCTGTCCATACAGCCATCGTGCGTGTGTATGATATCAGTTTTGTTGAAATGAAGCTAATTAGCTTAAAGTGGAAGTTTTTGCACATCCACACATCAAAGTGTTTTGTGCCAATGCATTAGCCCTTGCCCAGGAAGAAGCGTTCTGTAGCCTTTACCATCTGTCCTACCAGCTGGAATGGAGCACTAAAATTAGCTCTTTAACTGTGATATGCAATTAAATTTCAGAATAATACATACATATACCTCCCTCCTTTTCTCCCTCCCTCCCTCCCTCTCTTTCTCTCTCTCTGATGATTTTGCCCTTTTGCAATGTATCCGTGAAATTAAAACCTTTGCCATAAAGCTTACATAAGGAATTCTCACTCAGCTTCAGCCCCCATTTGCAAAAATTATCCCATCATCTGCAAATAAGAAAATAATTAAACTGACCTCGGTCTTAAAGTTAAACCAAGTGCCATGTCTGGATATTGGAATGCTACAAAAACAGCAATCTGTTAGAATGTGTATTTTTTATTTATTGCAGGTGAAGCTCCTGTTTTTTCCTAAGGGCTGAAATCATGATGTAAAACATAAACCTCCTTTTTTATTTTAACCTCCTGCATTAATCTGTGAGGTAATTTGACCAATCACTGCTGGTCAAGACGGATGAGAGCCTTTAATCTATATAATTCCATCAGCATGTTTTTATACAAAATGAATGGAAATAAGGAAAGTAATGCTTATTATTAATAAAAAAATCCTATCATGATGCCTAATTTTATAGACACTTTTTAACAACCCTCTAATTCCTTGGCTTGGGATTGAGTTGGGGCAATTGAATGGAGCTGAGTGTTTACTGGCCGGATGCCTTTCCTGTTGCCAATGCGGAGTTCACAACAGATATTTTCTCTTTACGCCCAGAGAGAGAAACACCTACCACTACCTAGGATTGAACTCACAGCCTCCTGATTGTGGGGCAAGAGCTTCACCTCTAGGCCACCATGCTGCTCTTATAGAAATGTTGCTTACTTATTTATATTTCACTTATATTTATTCAATGATATTATTGGAAGAGATCGATACAAAATAGGTTTTCTCTAATATTACTTCACAAAATGACTAGCCGGCGTATTTTCAGTGTTCCAAGTCAGCTGCATTTGGAGCTAAATTAACGAGTCTATAAAATCATCATAACGTTTGGTAACGGCATTACCCTGGATAGTCATCTTCTTAATTCCCAGTTTAATCCCCAAATTCTAGAGAAAAAGCATTTCAATAATCTCTCCATATCTTCAAATATGCATCTTCAACAGTAACGTGAGTAATCTCTAAAACAAAGATACTTTTTAGAGTTAATCATACAACTTGCCAGCAATGCAAGCCTACACAGAAGTTGCACTTCCTCTGTGTTACCAATAGTGTTCAACCTTAATATCTAAATATCTAAAAGTATGTTCAGACTCAGCAATATTGATAAACATACACTCAAACAAACAACAGCACTTAGTGTTACTGAAACTTTAAAAACCTAAGTCTAAACATGCTCATTCTGAATCTCCACTGGCTGTCATGAATTGATGCAGACACAAAAAACTTACAGCTCAGGAATAAAATATTGCTTCTGTTCTCTATCAGCACCATGGACAGAGAATGCAACAAAAGAGCACATCAAGTATCGTAGCCTATTTTGTTGGGTTTACTTTGGGCAACAACAGCGAGGTATGCTTCAGTAATACAGCACTTAGAGGAAAATCAGTTGAGCTTGTTTATATTTTAATTTACTCCTTCAGAGAGGTGATTTTGTATCTAAGTTCTCCAACTGAAATGGAAGGAATCCCGAAACTAAAAGCTTTTGCTGCAGTACAAAATGTTGTAAGCCAGAAAAATAGGAGCAACACATTTTCTGTCAATGAAGTTGTGATTTATATTTCTTACACAGTTAGTCCAAAATGTTTTTAAAAAATGTTTTTAAAAGGTGTTAACAAAAGCTGAGAGGCAGGAGTCAATTCTGCCCCACACATTTATATTTCAAATATTCTACTCCCTTCTCCAAAATAGCTCAGTTTTTCATGTTGGAAAATGAGTTCTTTCCAGAAGGCCAGAAAAGAAGAAACAATCAGAATCTAGAGATGTTGGGTGGCCATGATAGATGATGTATCAAGAGTTATAGAGGACCTAACCACTAAGCCCAGGAGTCTCTGAACTTGGCAACTTTAAGATTTGTGGACTTCAAATCCCAGAATTCCCCAGCCGGCATCACAGTTTGATTGTTCATAAAGATTAGATGAGCCTGTCTTATGAAGATGTGTCAAATCAAGTCACTCGCATTTGGTAGGGCTTATTTCTAAATACAAATTGAGCCTAAATCAGACCACATGCAGATTTTGCTAGGGGGGTGGAGGGCACAATGTGTATAAAACCCCATCAACATAATTTAACCCAATGGCTGTATTAGTATATAAACAATAAATTAAAATTGTGTGTTGTGCTAACCAATGACTTTTTCCTGTCAATAAAAGCAGCAAGCTGTACAGCAACTAGCAAGTAAGAAAGCCCATATTTCAATTGTGACTTCCTTCTTTTCTAACACAACAGAGTCCACAGCTAGAATTTGCTTTTGCATTCTGGTTCCTAGCGTGCTTGCAAGAAACAAGCCAGAGAAATCCCAATTCAGATTCAAGGCTTCAGATCCAACCTTCTGATGGGAACTACCAAGATAGTATAACATGCACCGGCATATTCCATGAAAATGATAAATCATGACTTATATGAATACAGTCAATAAATACCTCTTCATTTCTTAATATCCTTTTAATATTCTGAGCTAAAATGCTCTCTCTTTCTCTTTGCCTAAATTATTATTCCAAAATCATTAAAGTAATCAATACAAGCAACAGAGGGCCTAGCTGAAAAGGGATAAAAATACCCTGTTTACTAACAATGATCTTCCCCCTGGAAATCTTACCAGTCTTCCTCTGCCTTAGAAAATATTGGTGAGGGTTAAGCATCTGGATTAATGTGGAAGTGCAAAAAATTCTGATGAAAGGAAAAAAGAAGCCTCGCCCTTTTGTGATAGGCAAAGTTCTTCCCTTTGTGGATTCAAATTTCTCGGCTGGGAGAAATGAAAAATGATTTGGACAGCTGCGTTGAAAGTCAGAATCAGTTTATTAATAGGAAGGCAGGTAAGAAATCTCACAGCATTCCTAGGATTAATCTAGTAAGTGAGTAAGAAACCCTTTCTTTTATACATTTCAGATCCTTTGATTTTACAAGTGTAAACTCTTGAAGTCTTTGATTTGTGTGTGTGTGATGAGTTCCTGTCTCTTGATATTGGGATTTCTTCCTGGGATCTTGATAAGAGTAATTGTTTTATAGTAGCTGTTTGTTCCTGAGTTTCCTGTTACGCCTTTTGGTTTGCTTTTCCCAAGTTTTATAGCTTGCTATCTATTTGATTTCTATTGGAAAGGATCTGAGCTAATTTGTGAGGTTTTTCTCTGTATCTCATATCTGTAATTTTCTCCTTCCTTTTGTTGTGAAAAGTAAGCTGGCACCAGCTATTTTAATAGCCCTACTTGACAAAGGTGGGTGCTGTTTTCCTAGGAGAGCAGGGGGAAATTGAAACTTCCAACAATTCTATTCTGGAGATTAAATTTATTTTACTTTTTTTAGTGGAATTCCAACCTGAATCAAAGTCCTGTGATTTTCATGCCTTCAACTTTCACTCCGCCTGTGATAGAAATAGCTACAAGGGAGCAATTTTAGGCACGAAGAGAATGTTCTGAATTCAATGATAAAAGAGAATATATGGAGGGACTTAAGGTGGAACTGGGAGTTTAGCTTAGTTTAGTTTTAGTTTACTTTATTGTCATTGCACCTCATACAATGAAATCAAAGTTCTCCTGCAGCCAAGTGTTGGCACTTAGAATTTGGTGCATCAACTCTTCTGTATATGAAGAAGACACAGTCCATTTAGACTTTTAACAACACACACACACACACACAAATATACAAAAATCAAGCCCAGGCCCATGTCTGCTCTTCTAAGAAGCTAGAATAATTTCAGTCTGTGTGAATGGAGGATGACTGAAATGGATTGCTGTATGTGGAACAGTATTTCTTAACTTTGGGAAGATGAAGAAGTAGGGTGTCCAATCAGTGTATCTGCCACTCTTCCATTTTTGATGTAACCTGAATATCCTAATTCTTGTACTGAATCTGTATGACCTTTACACGATTTACAACTGGGGACTGGAGCCCAGATGCCTGGAAATGTGTCACCTCTTGGAGAGATAGCAAGCAGAGAAGGGGCCATAAAAATTCCAGCTCCGAAGGAAACTTCCTGGGAATCTCTTCTCAACTATGTTCCCAGGAAAAAAAAAAAAAGGGGGGGGGAATTAACATGCTACTTCTTTGTATTGATGAAATGCACATTGGACTAAGGGGAGGGGTTCTAACTCCCTTTATCTAAGCTGCATGCCTGGAAGGATATCAGATCCTACTTTGAATGTAGACTTGCTGTCTTCCTTTTCAATAAAGAATTACTTTTGAAATGACCAGTTTTCAAAAATTCATTCTTATCATCTGAAGGGGAGAGTCTAGTCGTTACGTAGGGACTTCAATGCCCAGAATTCCCCAGTAAGCATCGGTCAAAACAAGGAAGATTTTCAGCTTGTGTGAGTTGTCAGAAATCAAAGTATGTTATGGGGAATTAATGTTTTAAATGCTCAAATGTATTTACATTTGTCTTGATTATCCCATGTAGCATAGATTAAAGTTTGGCAGGAGTTTGCACTCCAAGCTTGCTTCAATTTAGTTTCTGACCATTTTCATTATCAGACTAGGTGGCATCATCCACAGGATTTTCTTGTCCTATTCCTCTTTAGCTTATACATGCCTGGTGTGCCAATGTGGGCACTTGGTTGTGTGTATAATATGTTTTCACATAATAATATGTGCTTAATGAACAGTGTATTGTCCGGGCCAATTCATTTACATAGTAATTTCTAAGTTCCATCCTATCACAAGGCCTAAAATGGACACCTAACATTAAAAACATCATTCAAAAAGCCTAACAAAGAATGTTCTTTCTGCGCCAACTCAGAAAGCTCAAACTGCCCAAGGAGCTGCTGATCCAGTTCTACAAAGGAATGATTGAGTCTGTCATCTGCACCTCTATAACTGTTTGGTTTGGTTCTGCAACCCAACAAGACAGACACAGACTTCAGAGGATAATTAGGACTGCAGTAAAAACAATTACTACCAACCTGCCTTCCATGGAGGACCTGTGTACTGCATGGGCCAGAAAGAGGGCTGTGAAAATATTTATGGACCCCTCACATCCTGGACATAAACTGTTTCAACTCCTTCCCTCAAAATGGCACTATAGAGCACTGCACACCAGAACAACTAGACACAAGGAGAGGTTTTTTTTTTCCTAACGCCATCACTCTGCTAAACAAATAATCCCCTCAACACTATCCAACTATTTACTAAGTCTGCACTACTATCACTATTCATCTTCTCATCCTTCCTTCCACCCATCTCCTGCCACTTATAACTGTATGACTGTAACCTTGTTGCTTGTATCCTAACTATTTTAATTGACTGTTTCCTAGTATGATTTGATTGCTTATTGTACCCCATGACTATCATTAAGTGTTGTACCTGATGATTCTTGACTCTTGACGAATGTATCTTTTCTTTTATGTACACTGAGAGCATTTGCACCAAGACAAAATTCCTTGTGAGTCCAATCACACTTGGACAATTAAAAGTTCTATTCTATATTCTATTCTATCCTATCCTATTTATTAAGTTCCTATTTTCTACCTCTTTTATCTAGCCATTGATAAAATAAGTCCCAAGTTTCTTTTATCTTCATGTTTATCTGTCCTTTTCTGCACAATATTTTTTTAATTACACCTTTTTCTGTAGGTGTTTCCTTTCTTTTCCAATTCTTACTGCTGTTAAAACATGCAATATCAAATATACAATGGTCTGGTTCCTTAACATATTCATATGCTAGATCTAAATCAATATGCTTATTAATTGCTTCTTTGGTGAAAGACCAATAATTCAGAATTTAAATACATATTTGTAACTTTCCAGAATAAGGAAATGGTTAATGGTTCCCTTAAATCATGTCATTTGTATTTAGAAGTTCAATATTTATGTCAGCTTTGAAAATCCGGTGATTTACTTAACCGAGGAGGGTATGCACAAAGAACAGTGGCACAAAGATCATTTACAATATTTTCCAAGTTCTCAGGTGAAATTATATTAGATCATAAAGAGCTGTGGTGGTGCAGTGGTTGGAATGTAGTACTGCAGGCTACTTCTGCTGCCTGCCAGCTGCTTGCAATTTGGCAGTTCAAATCCCACCAGGCTCCATGTTGACTCAGCCTTCCATCCTTCTGAAGTGGGTAAAATGAGGCCCAAATTGTTGGGGGCAAGAGGCTGACTCTGTAAACTGCTCAGAGATGTCTGAAAGGCACTGTGAAGCAGTATATAAGTCTACTGCTATTGCTATAAATGAAAATTATATGCCAATAGTGTTGTGCTCATTATTCAGCCAGGTTTAATAATAGTATCAAAATGATACTACTTAGGTGTGTGTGGAGGTATCAACTCTTGTCATTTTAGCATTTTATTTACTAGTTATTTGGAATACCTCTTTGAAGACCAAAATTATTATTTGATCTTGCAAAAATATGATCTATTTTTAGCTGACTACAAAGGACCTTTCCCTTGACAAACCTGAATAATTTATTTATAAACTGAGAAAAAACTGAGACAGCTGCTGTAACAAATAGATACATCAATGCACCAAGGGATGTTCAAGTGTTAAGCTTTCCAACCTGAGCAACACGGATAAAAGAGATCTTTATTTGCAAAGTATGCTCTACTTTCTAACCATTGAGATAATGGTGTCTTACAGAAGTATTGCCCAAGAAGAAACAATCAGAATCTGGAAGGGGAAGGAAAGGAAAGGAAATAAATGGATGAAGAAGGGAAGGGAAGGGAAGAAAAAGGAAGGGAAGGAAGGAAAAGGAAGAGAAGGGAAGGAAAGGAATAAATGGATGAAGAAGAGAAGGAAGGAAAAGGAAGAGAAGGGAAGGGAAGGAAAAGGAAGAGGAGAGAAGATGGCTATCAACTTTCAGTATGCCATGTTTATATCTACTTCAGATCTGCTTCAGATGTATTTATAGTCAAAGCCACTTTACCGCAGCCTTTAAACTATTGTACAGCTGTACATTCATAATTCATAAATACAACAGTAAACGATGATCAAAAGGTCCAACAGAAACAATCTGGTGTTTTTTTTAAAAAAAAATGGATGTTGTTAGTAAACACAACTGCATCGCCTAATATTTGCTTCTACCTGAGGCCAAACTGCAGGCATCAAGGGCCCTATAGACTAAGCTAGCAGCAGGCAGATAGACTGAATATTATTTTTATTTGATAATTATTTAATGGGCCTAATTAATACCAACCGAGAGACCTTATAAACACTTCAGTACAGCAGGGACATGCCATGTATCTCCCTCTGCTCGGAAGTCGTAAGGGCAGAGGTTGTTCGTGGTTGAGAATCTTTCAGTGTTGGCCAACAATGCATCAAGCTTGGCAAATTTTCTGCGATGTCTATAATTTATTAGGAATTGGCAATCATCAGCTGGCATGGAAAGGAAAGCTTCCAGGACTTATTTTCCCTTGATGCCACACTAATATCTTGCTGACCTTCTGTCTCTAATATTCTCTCCTCCAGAACTTTGTTGTTTGATTATGACTCACCCTTTGCAATTTCTCACAAGAGAAACCATATCAAGTCCATTTTTTCCTCTAATAATATAATTGCTTCTGTCTTTAACACTGAAACTCTCTCAGTCATTCTGGCAATTCATTTATACTGAGAAAATCTGCTTATTGAGGGTGGTTCTAGCATCTTCCTTTGACTGCTCCTTCAGCTAAGACAGAGTCTCCAAACTTGGCAACTTTAAGACTTGTGGACTTCAACTCCCAGAATCCCTGAGCTAAGACATGGAGATGGTCATTCTGCCCATCCTTGTAGAACTGCTTCAAGATGGGCTCCACCACCAATAAATGAACCACTCCAACAAAGCACCATGTAATATTTGGGTTTTTAAATAAAAGTGAAGCATCATAGAACCCACATCTACAATACATCAGAGTGTACATGCTAAGAAAACAAGATGGAGCAACCACATCAGCAAACATGGTGGGCCCAATTGGGAAAAGGAAATTCAGGACCATATTGGTTGGAAACAGGTAGAAGAGGCCTTCAGCTGCTGTGGAGAGACAATGGCTAGAAGGATGAGGATGATACTCAACTTAGTACTCAACAGTCTATGCCATGTAAGCACAATCTTTGTATGTAAATGTTTTCTACAAGTCTTGCTCTTTCTTCTGGCCAACAGTACACATACAGACTGGGTGAAACCAGGCTTAATAGCTGTGACTGTGAGAAGGATCTTAGAGTCTTAGTGGACAACCAATTAATTAAGAGCCAGCCGTGTGCAACAGCAGCCAAAAAGGCCAATGCAATCCTAAGATGAATTAACAGAGGGATACAGTCAAGATCATGGGAGGTGCTAATATCACTCTATAAAGCCTTGGTAAGACCACACCTAGAATACTGCACCCAGATTTGGTCACTACACTGTAAAAAAGATGTTGAGGCTTTAGAAAGAGTGCAGAGAAGAGCAACCAGGATGATTTGGAGACTGGAGGTTCAAACACATGATGAATAGTTGTAGGAACTGGACATGGCTAGTCTAATGAAGAGAAGGACCAGGGGAGACAGGAGAGCAGCCTTCCAATATTTGAGTGGCTGCCACAGAGAGGAAGGGGTCAACTTATTTTCTAAAGCACCTGAGAGTGAATAAGCACCAGAGAAGGAATAATGGATGGAAACTAATCAAAAAGAGATTCAACCAGGAAATAAGGAGAAACTTTCTGACAGTGAGAACCATCAACCGATGGAACAGAAGTTGCCCTCAGAAGTTGTGGGAGCTTCATCACTAGAGGCTTTCAAGAAGAGACTGGACTGTCCTCTGTCAGAAATGGTGTAGTGTCTCCTGCTTAGGAGGGGGGTTGGAAGATCCCTTCCAACTCTGTTAATCTGTTAATGCTGATGACCTTGTTGCTATTATTTTTCCACTTGGATTCATGGATGGGAAACTTCTCATTACAAAGGCATTTTACTAAATTTCACCAAAAGGAAGGAAAGATAAAAAATCACTGAACAAGGCCTCAGCCTGCCCTGAAACCTTCCAAATCTCCACTCTCTCTCTCTCTCTTTATGCTACACCTGTCTGCAGCTTAAAACTCATCTTCTTGGTTGGCCACATTTAGTAGTGCAACAAAAGGAAGAGTGCTCCTCAAGGAAGAGCGACAAACGCAATCAACCTGAAAGAGTTGTTTGACTTTGCCTAAAAAAAGAAATGAATTCATGATTGAGACCATCTCTTCTGGGAAGGGAGCCAAGAGGAGCAGCAGGTGTTCTTCCTAACTCTTCCATTTTTCAGTTATCATCACATATGTAAATTGTAGGTGTTATACACCTGCAGTGCTGCATTCATTACAAGATTTTTGGAGCCTGCTGCCTGGACAGAATCAAGATCTCAAAATATATTCCTGTGGTAATTTTAACAATAGCCACTATCCTCACTGACAACTTAATTTTTGCTTTATAACTGTTTGAAACCTTAATCAAAATTCAGGTGTAGATATCATGTTAAAAACCCTTCATGTTCTCATAGTTGATGATAAGGCTGACTTGATATTAAACCCTTACACAGGACTCCCACTTAAGACTGATAAATCTGCCTCTTCCCTTTATCAAACTAGAAAAACCCTCATTATCTAGAGTGGAATAACTCAACCTATCCACAAGGCTGAAGCATCCTAACAACCTATGCCTCAAGGTCAGGCCATCCATTAGATTTTCAATCTATTTTTGTTGATGGGCCCTTCTGAGATTTTAAGAGCATGTTGTGAGTGCTTTGTAAAATGTAAAAAAATCCCAAATCCATTCTCATTCCCCACCATTCAGTCAGAGCTGAAGAAGCTTTTTGGATGAGAAGTGAAACCTCTTTGAGGAAAAACAAAGAAATTGCCTCTTGAAAAAATCACATTTAGCTCTTATTATCTAATGTGCTTTTCATCACAAAGTTGATTCTCCCTTTTTTTTCAAGCGACTGGTGGGAAAGTAAGTAAAAGATTGCAAAAATTAAATTGGTTTTCAGACCTTCAAGTGTCAAGTGGATTGATTAGCAGCCAAAATAGAAAGCTATCTCCCATAAAAGCTTTCAGCTCATATTTGCTATATAAACAACACATATAGATTTAAATGGGCCCTAAAAATATGAAATTGCAAGAAACAAAGAGTTTAGACAAATTGCCTTTTTCAGAAAGTGACATTTTCCAATAATTCCTGCAAAAGATAGCATAGATTTCAAGAACTTATAAAGTACCTCTTAATTCCACATTACAGATTCCTAACCAAAAGCTCTTTTTTGATATATGAATTCAATGAACATTTAGAAACCTGCAACCAGTATGGCATCAGAAATTGTTGCATTATCCTTTGTGTAGATGATAATAATGGAGCTCACTGACTGGGAAGGGTTCTAAATAACTCTAAGATGGCATTTTTTCCAAGCACAACTTTGCTGCTGGCTGATATTTAAATGGTGGTTTACCAGGACACTTCGATATCTCCCACAGTTACAATTCATTATTATTTATTGATATTGGTATTATTTATTCTGCAGCTGTGTATTTGGTATTTTGTTTCCTGTAGGACCTCACTCTTCTCACCACTGAACTGCATCTTGTTAGACAGATATTGCAAAGAAGAGAGGTGGCAACCAGGAGTGGGATTCAAATTTTTTAACAACCGGTTCTGTGGGTGTGGCTTAGTTGGTGGGTGTGGCCAACTCAATATCACTCACATCGAGGCACGCATCTCCTCACCTGGCCTCTCATGACTGAGGGGATGCTACAACAGTCATAAGTGAGAAAAATGGTCATAAGTCACTTTTTTCAGTGCCATTGTAACTTTGAATGGTCACTCCACACAAGCAAAGTACCAGCAAAAGGAAGGGAAAAACACTCCAGAGAAGTTCCTGAGACAGGAAGTCTAGTCCTGCCAAGAATGTAATAAGGGTTAACGGAGAGCCAGTTTCTGTAAGCAACACCAGAATGTTTCCTTCTTGCCTTCCTTACAGGATTAGGCCAGTAATTTATTCTAACAACTGGTTCTCCGAACTGCTTAGAATGTTAACAACTGGTTCTAGCGAATAGGTGCGAACTGGTAGAATCCCACCCCTGGTTGCAACAGAGAAAGCTCAAATCCTTGCCTCTTAGAACTTTAAATACAGAATAATTGGGTTGAATAGGATTCAAAGGGTCATGTAGTCCAACCCCTTCCTCAAGCAGGAGACTCCATACCATTTCAGACAAATAGTTGTCCACTTTCTTCTTAAAAACCTCCATTGTTGGAGCACCCATAACTTCTGGAGGCAAGTTGTCCCAGTGATTTATTGTTCTCACTGTCAGGAAAATTTCTCTTTAGTTCTAGGTTGCTTCTTTCCTTGATTAGCTTCCATCCATTGTTTCTTGTAAATAAGGAAAAGCAATAAATAATTGCTAGCATGTCAATAGACAACATTAAGCTTTAGATCAGTGTAATCTTTCATTGTAATCTATCAAATAATACATTTAAAATTGTGGATTTCAATTCAAATAGCTTAGCAAATGTAGTTAAAATGTAAAAGGTAGATTCCTCTTTCCTAGATGAGTTTTTAATTAGTTTGGATTTAGTTTAGGCAGCAAATAAATGGCAATTTTCTTCTTATAAACAGTCGCTGACTTCAACAACAAGATTTGTTATTCAACCACTATTGTACTTCGTCATTGTACAAGACAAGAATATTCAAGATCTTCATGGTCAAGGTGGACTTTTGGACTCCATGGTTAAGATCTGAAAGATATATGGGTTGCATTCGTCTGATGATAATCTCTATTTTTTTTAATGTTATCAGATTCACTTAAAATAGCTGAAGCATTAGCAGATAAGCTGAAAAGATTTGAAGGATCTATGAATTAGTTCAAGTTTTGCCAAGAGATCAGATGAAATGAATAGACTTTATTTGCTGGCATATTAATCAGATCAGGATATTCAGGGATTAAAATGACAATGAATCTGAATAGATTGTTGGAACCTAATTATACTCCATTTTGGCCATCCATCCAAAGACTTCGTCATGTAGCAAAAATTGAACCTGAATTTTCAAGGGTGACAATAAGCTTTGAAATTTATGGGGTTTCCCCCACCAAAAGATTGTCTTTTTATGCCCTGCCCTGTTATAGTAATGATTAATTGAAAATATGGCCAAATAAAATTGAAATATAGGACGCTTTCCTTAGCCTTTCAGGTGGGGGCTTGGGAGGGCCTGGAAAACCCTCCCCCCTGCCTTTTAATTAATGTTTCACATTGAATTTTAAATATCCTCATCTCTCTTTAAATTTTATATACTGTTTTTAATGCTTTTACATTTTATTTGGGCACCAGCAGGGACCTCCTGCGAGGAAAAGGGGCGGTTTTGAAATTTGAAAAATAGCTAAAGATTCTTAATAAAGCCACCTAATCAGTAAAGTACTTTAAAATTCTTTGAGTCAGCAACCTGAGCTAATAAGAATAAGCAACAGTGTAGGCTTGGAAGCAGATCCCCTGAGTTTATTGCTGATTCAGAATACAAAACTGCCAAAATCTATAATCAGTGCTGCCATTAATCCAGCAAACGAATCCAAGCTGAGTTGAAGCAGGGTTGCAGGATATTCCAATTTATGGGGAAAGAAAGGCTTTTCTTTCAGCTCTGTGTGAATTTTGAACACCGTTGGGGTATCAACGGGAGCTCCACGGAGAGGGCAGACAATGCTTTTATGCTGAAAAAATGTTTTCACTGAACACTTAACAATGGGGAGAATTCCTGCTAACACATTTCAAATGTTTGCTTGGGCCTCCCACGGAAGAGGACTTAATTTACAGCGTGAAAGGGCCATTTTTAAGTCTCCCCTGCTGAGATCTTTTCATTATGCTTTGGGCTTGGGCTACATTTATAGTTAAAGTTCCTGGGAAGTTTGTCCTTTGCTCTCCGTCTGTGTATTTATTCGAGTAGCAGTTTAGATAGTTCTCTCATTTGACACATGTCACTCATTTGATACACCAGCAAGGGTGTTGCGCTGAAGTGGCTCTGGACATATTCTCATGTAAGAAAAAGCAAGCAAGTGGGAGCTCGAGAATCACGGGAAACCTACATAAAGAGGGATTTCGAAAGGGCCATTTATCAGGTCCGTAGGAAGCTGAGAGATGCAGGGTTTTGTGTGGGGTTTTTTTTTAGAATTATCAAATATGATGATATTTTGTTACTCTCTGAGCTTGATTGCTTGCTTGCAGACATCTCATTACCCAACCGGGTAACCTCTTCAATGTGAATGAGTGTGGGGTTTGGTGCCTTCTTGATAACTATTGGATTTTGGAAATTCAAAAACCTAGCATGCCGACAAATCAGCCGTCGACAGACACGTAGAGATAAACCACTTATACACCAGTCAAAAGAGATAATCGTAACTAAAATAAAACCGTTTGAACTAAGGTTGCCTTTGGAAATACCAGCTCTGTGTGAATTTTGAAGACTGGTGAGGAACTATACTGTGAGTGAAATGCAGGCGGGATGACCCAAAAGGGTGTGGCATGAAAGCAACACAGCCAGAGCCTTTATTGCTCCAACTTTGCCCCCAAATGTCTCCAGGTTTATTACAAGTCCTGGAGCAAAGCTCTCACATGCACCTCTGGCTGTGAGTAGTCCAGTAAGCCAGGTTAGCCAAACAGTAATCAAGAGCAAGAAGCCAGGCAAACCAGGCAAGCCGCACAAGAGAGAGCACCATAATCTCCAGGCATCGGCAAGTGCACACGAGGCTCCACAGATTCCACACTTATTCCCAACAAATGGCCCTCCCACCAGCATCTCCTTACATCTCAATCCCCAGGTGTACCTTGTGAAGAGGGGTAGGGAGCTCTCCTCCCGAGTAGTTGAGTCAGTCTGCACTGTTCTCACCTTCTCTCTTCTCTCCGTGCTCTCGGATCAGGAGGGGGTGGTCCTTGCTCTTCGCCTGAGCTCCGTCTCTCCTGCTCCTCCCTGTCTGCAGGCCTTACTAATCCTGAAAAGCCCTGCCCGGACTGACTCTGCCCTTCCCCAGTTTCCTCCAAGGCCAACAGAGCCACCCTCTCGATCTCTGTCAGCTCTTGTCCCAGCTCATCTTCCCTCACAGATTCAGATTGCAACGGCGCATGACAGCATGTAATCCTTGACTTAGGGCCACAATAGAGCTCAACATTTTCACTGCTAAGCAAGATGGTTGTTAAAATCTGCTGACCTATTTTTGCCAAAGTTGTTAAGCCATTTTTAAGAGAATTGTGTCATCATTAAACAAATCTGGCTTCCCTCATTGACTTGGCTTGTGAGAAGCCAGCCTGGAAAGTCTCAAAAGGGACACTGCAACCTCCATCATTATGAACCAGTTGCCTGAATTTTGATCATGTGACCATGCAAAGGTCGTAAGTGTAAGAATCAGTCCCAGGTTACTTATTTCAGCGCTGTTGCAACTTTCAATGGTTACTAAATTGAAGGCTTATAAGTCAAGGATTACAAGTACTTGTAAAAAAAAACCTACATTGTTTTAGCAGCCCACATTTGCCTTATACGGTTCACCTGATAGGGAAAGTGGGAAGCATTCAAATTTAATAAGTAAATAAAAATAAAACAGAGTTACTCTGTGTTACCACATGGGAAGCCAACACATTTTATAAATATACTAGCTCGATCTCCATGCTTCACTGCGAAACTATGTGGTGGGGTTTAGTTTTTGGGGAGGAAAATAAGGGGAAAAAATTCTGCCTGTGCCTACCAGCATCCATCGGTATTCCTCTGGCTAGTATCCTGTCCGTGTGTGAGAGAGATGAGGGCTGTTTGGAAACTGAAAGAGTATTTTCTGTGTGAGCAAGGAGCCTGGGCGTGATTTAGCGCAACTGTTCTGTACTAAAGCTGCTTGGTGCTGTGAAGCTAAAACTGAAACTCCTCTCCTCTGCTTGTGTTTTGCATTTGGAAGAGATTTCTTTTCAGGTAGGGAGGGGGAGTAGATCTCCTTAGCATCAGAGCATGTTAATAATAATAATAATATAGGAAATACTTTAAGTGCTCTGATAGTCATTTGGAAAAATCCTTTCTTAGTGAGCCCCTAGAAGCCAAGAGGAACCAATGTGCCAGATTTCAAGTTTATAGGCTTTACGGTTCTGGAGATTTTGTGATGATGCATGAGGGGTATTTTGTTTTTATATAGAGAGATAAATAAACAAAATAATTCAGACAAGCAGGGGTCAACACTAGACAAGGAATCACAAAGAAAACAATTCTCGAATGTTGATACCATCATGGAAGAAACCCTGGACCAAAACTGACAGGGCAAAACCCCAGATCCACCAGCGCTGATGATGGTACCTAATCAGGTAATGAAACGTGTGCCTGAAAACAACCAAGCTCAGAAAGCACCAAGGACTCTACTGCCTTACAGCCTTGAGCCATAGATAATCCCTTCTAATGAAAGTATCAAAGGATTATGAGAGTCTCCAAATTCTCTAACAGGAACACAGTGTCTCAGGGGCTAAGACGCCGAGGTAGTCAATCAGAAAGGCCGGCAGTTTGGCGGTTCGAATCCCCAGTGCCACATAATGGAGTGAGCTCCCCCGTTCCTTGTCCCAGCTTCTGCCAACCTAGCAATTCGAAAGTATGTAAAAAAAATGCAAGTAGAAAAATAGGGATCCCTTTGGTGGGAAGGGAACAGCATTCCGTGAGCCTTCAAAGGCGTTTAGTCATGCCGGCCACATGACCACGGAGACCTCTTCGGACAACATCATTGGAGACATCTTTGGCTTTGTAATGGAGATGAACACCGTCCCCTAGAGCAGGAAATGACTAGCACGTATGCGCAAGGGGAACCTTTACCTTTTACCAAATTCTCTCGGTTTACTAATATACATTCACAACGGTTTAAGATCCATTCACTGGGCTTGGAGAGCCACTCGGTTTTCGGAATATCCCCTCTGCATTTTCACTTACAAAGTAGGGAGGGAAGTGAAGTGAAGTGAAGTGGGAAGAGAGTGAGAGGGAAAGAGAGCCCAAAGTGGGAAAAATAGAAGCAGAATTAGGAAGAACAGGATGGACAGAACTACAAAAGAGAAAAATCTCTGTGTTTTTTTTCATCTGGAGGGTTTTCATGGAAGTAGCAAAAGTCCCTCTTTTATCTTTCAGCCTTTCTAAAGTTATTACTGGCAGGGGTTGCCTTTGTTTTTATTTTTATTTTATTTTTTGCAACAAAGTTGAATGGAGGAAATTGCTTGAACTGTAGGCCTAGGAGGAGACGTGTTCCACAGACTCTGGCACCACACGGGAGACTCTGGGATGGTTGTGTAAGAAAGCAAGCAATTTATTTACATATGCAAGAAAACAAATGGAGAACAGCTTCTATTTCTGATGTCCTGGAAAACAACCAAGTAATGGCACTGAGCATCCATATGCTTTAAAGCAAAAGGTGTTGATGGAGAGAATATGTTCCTATATGCAGGTACTGGGATACGCACAATCCTATATAGGAAGAGGGGGAACCTTGTATTCCGTATCTGTACAGTAAAGGGATGTGAGAAAGCAATCTAGATTATACAGGCCATCTTACGACCTCAATTGACCCCAAAATTTCTGTTGTTAAGTGACACATTTGTTAAATCAGTTTTGCTCCATTTTTGCTCCATGAGCCGCCGTGGCGCAGTGGTTAGAGTGCGGTACTGCAGGCTACTTTTTGCTGACTTCAATTTGGCAGTTCGAATCTCACCAGGCTCATGGTTGATTCAGCCTTCCATTCTTCTGAGGTGGGTCAAATGAGAACCCAGATTGTTGGGGGGGCAAATATGCCGATTCTGTAAACCGCTTAGAGAGGGCTGGAAAGCACTGTGAAGGGGTACATAAAACTAAGTGCAATTACTATAGGTAAATGCAAAAGTTTTATCTGTTCATTAGTGTCCGACTCGAAAAGGCACTGCTCACCTCCATTTCTTACTCAAAGGAGACAGACTGGACAGCCATTTGTCTGAAATGGTGCAGGGTTTCCTGCCTGAGCAGGGGGTCAGACTAGAAGACCTCCCAAGGTCTCTTCGAGCTCTTGTTATTCTATATTCTGACACTTCTGTGTGGACATGTGGCCAAGAATACACCAAGGGGCACGGAGCACTGTTACCTTCCCACCAAAGGGGTACCTATTCGTCTACTTGCATATTTGCATATTTTTGGACTGCTAGGTGGGCAGGAGCTGGAGCAAAGAACAGGTGCTCACCCTGGGAAGGTCGGAAGGTAACATTGCTCTGTGCCTCTTGGTGTATTCTTGGCCACATGTCCACAGGAACTTGGGCCTTGAAAACTCGGCCTCTTTAAGCACTGAGCCACTGCGGCCTCTTTTAACCCTGCTTAAAGTAGAGCCACTAAAATCAATGAGATCCGAGGCCAGACAATTAATTGAATCTCCTTGGATCTTGTACCACATTACAACTTATTTCTGAGTAGCTAAACACAGCCTTTTGACCCTTGGTGGCAAGGTTCTCTAAACTCTTGGCTGGTGTCAGCTCGACTTCCGTTTAAACATGAATAAGAATCACATTGCTAAGTTCCTTAATAATTTTTTTTAAAACTTCAGCTCAGACACGGAAATGGAGAACTTATCATCAAGGGATCAGTTCTGAAGCAGAGAGTTACTAGCGCTAGTGTTGAGCTAACCCCCCCCCCTTTTTTTTTTTTTGAAGGAAAAAAGAACCGCTCACTTCACCATGTCTCCACTATTTATAACACTGCCAGAAGACCCCTTGTGGCAAAATCATCCACGGCAAAATTTCTCTCTCCTATAATTTGCGCCTCTGACAGCTAAAATTTAATCCCACAGTATAGAGCGTGGTACGAAAAAAAGAGAGCTGTATTCTCTATGTGTGGTGCGTGAAGAAAACAGATTTTTTTAAAAGCAAACATTCATTCTGCTTTCTAGTCCGTAATTATAGTTATTTAATTATTAGCTAACTTTTCAAAATCTTCAGTTAGATCTCAACTTCAGTGTCTAAGTATTCTTTTAAAGGGTGGGATCTTATAGCCTGGAGGTAACTGGAAGGAAATTCAGGAGAATAGATTTAACTAACTGGGCCTGGCATTTCAACCTGGGTGATGCTAGGCAAGAAAATTAGAAACAATTGTACGGGGACAAATAAGAAAATCAATGTTGAGATCTGTATTTTTCATGCATTTCAAAATAAATTGTTTTCCAGCCTTCTCTAAGTGGTTTACAAAGTCAGCCTCTTGCCCCCAATAATCTGGGTCCTCATTCATCGACCTTGGAAGGATGGAAGGCTGAGTCAACCTTGAGCTGGTCAGCGTTGAACTCCTGGCAATGGGCAGAGTAAGCCTGCAATGCTGCATTCTAACCACAGCGCCACCACCACTTTTTAAGGAAACTGGGAAGTAGGTTTGTCTTGTTCAAACAAATTATAGCATTTTTTAAATTAAACCCTTTATCCCAAGCGAGACAAAAGGAGAACCTGCCATTAAATTAAAAACCAGAGGCTTATATCCAATCTTTTTATCAAAATGCAGCTTATTGCGTTTTTATGTGTGTAATTAATCGTATTATCGCTATGCAGAGGTTTTGAAGCATGTTGAAATAATGTCCTCAAACAAGAATCCGGGGAATCAGATATTGCAGAATCCTCTGTATTAGTTCCTAAACCAGGCATTTGCATGCATGCAAATTCGATTATTCTTTTGACTAATTTTAACCATGGCTTCCTTGTCCAGTTTGATACTATGTCTAGCTAAAATGGCAAGGATTTAAGGCAGGATATTTCCCTTTCCTTCAGCCAGCAAAGACAAATGATCTGATTTTGCTCAACTCTTTATAGCTAATCATTACTGGTGGGGAGGGAGTTTGCAAATATACATATGTGTCATCCTGAGAAGGTCTTATAAAAGCAATCGCGAAAATAGGGAAAGAGCCAAAGATTTGTGTGTCAACGTGCCGTTCGTTCTCTACTGCATCAGCAGAGAGCAATCTGATGACTGATAGTTAAAAAACGGGTTAAGTCTAGGCAAACGTTTACTGTAAATTAATTATAATGGCTAATTATGGGGTTGGAGTAAACTAAACGGTGGTTTTTATGTCTGTGCTATTTGCAAAATTGCTACACTTGTTGGTATTCAAACCCAGCACTTCTCTCTTTTATTTGTGGGTGGGTGTTACATAAAGTGAATGCTGAGAAGAAATAAGAGAAAAGAGAGAGGCCATGAAAATTATTCAGATTTTGTTCATTTCATGTAAGATCCAGAATAACATCACCCCCCTCCCCCAAGCAAGGCTCTTCTTACACACCCCACCACTTACACTTTTCCTGTTTCCAGGGAATAAGAAGATAGTCACCGTTTCTTCTAGTTCTCAAAGCCTTCTCAGAATCCATGCCAAGAAAGCATTCTGTCCTAATCCTAATTTTGTTCATCCTTCCCAGTTTTCCATATCATTCAGGACCACTGCAATTTTTCTCACTATCATTTCAGATTGGATACCCAGATACCCCAAATATTATTGAAGTCCAGACTTTTCTACACATCTTGATAAGGGCAAAGGGAATAGAAAATAAAGGAGAAAGCCAGGAAGTATCACTTCACCAGAGCTGCCCTGGTTGAACTAGATAGTAAAATTACATACATATTTTGTTGTAGTGGAGCAGGGATGCAATATAAGAGCAGTATCACCTAATGCAACGTTTTCCAAAGTGCAGGTCCGTAGGAGCTGAATATGGTAGGTATTGAGTGAAAAATCCATTCATTGAGTTCTTGGTCACTTGGCAACTGTCTGTGGGCAACAGACAGACTGAGGGAGAAATATTTTTGGGGGCAGGGTTACTGTTAACCTTTAAAGCAGGAGTCGCCAAACTTTTAGACCTCAGGGATCACCAAACTCATAATTTTAAATCCTGCAGACCAGAGACCCTGGGAAAATCCCCCAAAAAGTCTGCAGGAAAATTCCCCATCCCGTTTTCCTACCGATTGATCATTCTTTATTTAGGATTGCAGGATTCTGTCTCCAGCTTTATTCTCGGGGGGTGGGGGGGAGAGACAGAGACTTTTGGCTTCATGCAAGGAAAGCAGCAGAAGAAGCAGAAGTCCTTCTTTCTCTCCCCCCAAACTCCGCCAGAAATGAGTTTTATTCAGACTTGTCGCGCCCGCACAGCCTCTTGGAGCAGGAGGCCTTGCAAGGGTCCCAAAGACTCATTTCTGGTGGAGTTTGGGGGAGAGAAAGAAAGACTTTTGCTGCTTTCCTTGCGTGCAGCCAAAAGCAGAAGAAGAAAGAAGTGGAAAGAAGCAGCTCAGTGGCCAGGCCAGGCATGTGGAGTGAGTGGGGCAAGTTCCCTCCCTCTGCCCTTTCCCCCTTTCCCTCACTATTTATTTATTTATTTATTTATTTATTTATTTATTTATTTATTTATTTATTTATTTATTTATTTATTTAAATTTATATACCACCCCCTCTCCCAAAGGGACTCGGGGCGGTGAACAGCAGAATAAAAATACACATATAAAACATATATACAATGTTACAATATTAAAAATTAAAAGAATTAAATATAATTGGCTCTACAAAAATTAAAACAAGGGGATTAAGAAAGATTAGAAACCAGATTAAAATTAAAAAACCCCTAGGCCAGTCCGGCTTGCCGAAATAAATACGTTTTCAGCGCACGACGGAAGGTCATGAGATCAGGGATGGTCCTCATCTCCGGGAGTAATTCATTCCAGAGAGGGGGTGCCCCCAATGAGAAGGCCCACATCCTCAGGGTCGCCAGCCATCCAGCCGGCGGCACCCTGAGGAGGCCGACTCTGTGGGAGCGTATCGGTCGGCGGGAGGCCGATAATGGCAGGAGGCATTATGTCTCGCAGGTATCCCGGTCCCGAGCCATGGAGCATTTTAAAGATAATAACTAAGACTTTGAAGCGTACCCGGAGGGCCACTGGGAGCCAATGCAGCTCGCGCAGAAGTGGCGTAACATGAGAGCCCCGAGGAGCCTCCAATACCACCCTCGCGGCTGCATTCTGCACCAGCTGGAGCCTCCGGATGCTCTTCAAAGGCAGCCCCATGTAGAGAGCATTGGCATAGTCTAGGCGGGAGGTCACCAGGGTGGAGGTGACTGTGCGAAGTGCATCCCGATCCAGAAAGGGCCGCAACTGGTAGATCCTACGGACCTGGCCAAAAGCCACCCTGACGACGGCCGCCACGTGGTCTTCCAATGACAGCCGCGCATCCAGGAGGACACCCAGATTGCAGGCCCTCTCTGTGGGGGCAAGAGTTTCCCCCCCTCCCACAGCCAGCGATGGAACCAGCTGGCTGTACCGGGGTGCCGGGAAGCACAGCCACTCAGTCTTAGATGGGTTGAGCTGAAGCCTGTTCCACCCCATCCAACACCGCATGGCCTCCAGGCACCGGGTCATCACTTCGACGGCTTCATCGGGGTGGCCCGGGGTAGAGATGTACAACTGAGTGTCATCAGCGTACTGATGAAACTCTACCCCAAAGCCACAGATGATCTCACCAGCGGCTTCATATAAATGTTGAACAGAAGGGGCGAGAGCACCGACCCCTGAGGCACCCTGCAGACCAGGGGCCTCGGGGCCGACCTCAGCCCCCCTGCCAACACGAATTGCAAGTGGTCAGAGAGGAAGGAAGAGAACCACCGCATAACAGTGCCTCCCACTCCCAACCCCTCCAGCCGCCCCAATAAGATACTGTGGTCGACAGTATCGAAAGCTGCCGAGAGATCTAAGAGGACCAGGACAGAGGAATAACCTCTGTCATGGGCCCTCCAGAGATCATCCACCAATGCGACCAATGCCGTTTCTGTGCTGTGTCCGGGCCTGAAGCCCGATTGGCGTGGATCCAAATAGACAACTTCATCCAGGTGCCGGGGAAACTGTTGTGCCACCACACTCTCAACAACCTTCACCACAAAATGAAGGTTGGAGACGGGACGATAATTAGATAACGAAGTTGGGTCCAGGGCCGGTTTCTTGAGGAGGGGTCTCACCACCGCCTCTTTCAAGGCGGCGGGCAGATATCCCTCACTCAAGGAAGCGTTAATAATACCCTGAAACCAACCTCGTGTCACCTCCCGGGTGGTCAACACCAGCCAGGAGGGACACGGGTCCAATAAACATGTGGTAGCATTCAGTCCCCGCAGCAACCTGTCCACGTCTTCGGGGGTCACAGGATCAAATTCCTCCCAAATGACTGCCTCAAATTCTGCCTCTGACCCCCCACCCAGAGTTGCCCATTCAGAGTCCAACCCATCCCGGATCCGAGCAATTTTATCCACCAGGAAATTCGAAAAGTCCTCAGCCTGTCCCTGCAAGGGGTCCTCCCACGCTCCCCCTTCCAGGAAGGAGCGGGTCACTCTAAACAGGGTGGCCAGGCGGTTTCCTGCAGACGCAATAAGGGTGGAAAAGTAAGAACGCTTTGCCACCCTTATCGCCACTAAATAGGTCTTAATATAAGACCGTAATAGTGTTCGGTCGGGTCCGGAGCGAATACTCTCCAGGCGTCTTTTCAAATACTTTTCAAGTCCTCCAAATACTCTCCAGGCGTCTTTTCTGGTGCTTCATCTCCCTCAGCTCCCCAGAAAACCAAGGGGCTGAGTGAAAGCGGTGCCAGGTCAGAGGCCACAAGGGCACGACCCGGTCCAGGGTCCCAGCTGCCACCCTATCCCAGGTGGCGACCAGGTCCTCAACCGAGTCGTGTGTTCGAATGTCAGGACATGGCCCAAGCTCCATCAGGAACCTATCTGGATCCATCAGGCGCCTGGGGCGGTACCATCGTATTTGGTCCACCTCCCTGCAATGGGGAGGAGCGGCCTGGAAGTCCAGCCTAAGGAGTGAATGATCTGACCATGACAAGGGCTCAACAAAAACGTCTCCAACACCAAGGTCATCCTGCCACTGTCCAGAGACAAAAACCAGATCCAGGATGTGACCCTCAATGTGCATGGGTTCCCTAATTAATTGGGTCAGGCCCAAAGCTGTCATGGAAGCCAAGAACTCCTGAGCAATCCCCGAGGCCCCACCAGCCGAAGGCAGGTTGAAATCCCCCATGACCATCATCAGCCTGGGGGTCTCAACCGCCAGGCCGGCTATGACCTCGAGGAGCTGAAGCAGAGCCAATGTCACATAGCAGGGAGCCAGGTATGTGATCAATAGGCCCATCTGAACCCTGGAACCACACTTTACAAAAAGGGACTCACATCCAGTCATCTGAGGAACAGTGGATTCCCTAGGTCCCAGATCCTCCCGAATAATTACCGAAACCCCCCCACCCCTCCCCTGGGCCCTTGGCTGATGAAAAACCTGAAACCCGGCTGGGCTCATGTTGTTTGCAATGGAAGCGACGCAAGCCTTGTGTTTCCGCCGGCCATGTGGGTGGCACAGCCTTGTGTTCCTGCACATTGCTTTGGGAGGGACAATTGCTTTGGGGGGGAAATTTCTTTGCGGAGCACCAAAATTTTCTCGTGGACCACCAGTGGTCCCCGGCCCATTGGTTGGCAACCACTGCTTTAAAGTGTTTTTCTTGCTTCAGAAGATTTCAAACTGGAAGCGTATTGATTTCAATATGGAACCCTTTGCTG
This sequence comes from Bungarus multicinctus, assembly GCA_023653725.1. Lineage (NCBI taxonomy): Eukaryota > Metazoa > Chordata > Lepidosauria > Squamata > Elapidae > Bungarus > Bungarus multicinctus. Next base: position 54,395,366 of record CM042849.1, read on the forward strand.
TTTGAGAACGTGACCTCCAACCAACCCAACTTAAGATTCAAAATCACTATGACTGGAAAAGTCAGGTTTCCTTCCAGGTTGACTCTCAGCTCAAATATTTTTTTTTTAAGTGAACTGTTATATGAGAGAATTTTAAATAGCACTTAGACTTATATACCACTTTATAATGCTTTTATAGTCCTCTTTAAGTGGCTTTACAGAGACAACCTCTTGCAATCTGGCTCATTTTACCCACCTTGGAAGGATGGAAGGCTGAGTCAACCTTGAGCTGGTCTGGCTCGAACTGCTGGCAGTGGGCAGAATTAGTCTGCAATGCTGCATTCTAACCACTGCTCCACTTCTAAATTCTCATTTGTCCCTATAAAAATTTTTGTTCTCTAAAAAGTAAACCCTGGTTTAGAGGAAAATCAGCAATGAAGACTAAAGAGTATAAAACCAGTAATTATTGTAACAATTAGTGAGATGTAGTGTAGGATACCGAGAAATTAATCAAAAGAGTGAAAAGCAAGGGAATAAGAAAAATCCTTACTGACCTCAAAAGAGGTGACCTCTGCTCCCCAATTTTGTCTCTGTTTTGGACAATGCCAGGAACTGTCACTTTTGCACCTACAATTGTAAAGCTGTCCCTGAACTTGCTGCTTCAGTGAATGTTGCCTGAACAACTGCTGATTACTCTCCATCAATCTATCCTACTCTTAGCTTTAACCACTGACAATATGCAAATATTGCCTTCCCTTTTATTAATAATAATTAATCCTCTTTTGAATCCCTTTGAGCTAACAGGCCACGTGCCATATTCTGGCTTTCATAAAAGTGAAGATTAAAGCCCAAATATCAAAATAATAACTTGTCCAACACATTTTATGATTTCACAGTAAGCTACCCATCTCAAATAGTCCATCACTCCAGGCACCACTGTTTTTCCTGATTTTGATGGTAAATAGCAGATTTGAATAAAGGATCCAGTTACAGTGAAGCTTTCTGCCAAATACTCTAATGAATGTTTTAATTATGCAATAATTCTAAATACAAAAGGGAAGGCAAGTTTCAAGAACGTACATTAAAAATTGCCCAAATTCCTATTAAGAAATTGTCCAAATTCCTATTAAATGTATCTGCCAATATTTGCAACCAAATTGAAAAGGAAGACTTGCAGGCACATAAACAGATGCACCCACAAGCTTGTTTGAATTGTTAACGGAGATCTGGTTTTGTTGGAATGGACTAAGCCACTTTTGCATGCCACCCTAAAGCTACTTGTTGTACCACACTGTCCCAAGTCATAAACAAAACACAACAGTCAGAAGGAAAGAGCCACATTACAAAGAAGGAAAATGGGACCACAACATGCCCAGTTCTTGTTTCCTTATTCCATTGGTTGGCACCTTGAATGAAGATGAAATAAAGGAAAAAGAAGCAGGAGGCACAGTTTTCATTTTCTTTATGTCTTCCTTATTTATGCTTCTTTTTTGTTTTGGCTGGGTAGGAATCTTCCACCTTGAACCAACAAATAAAGGCTCTGGAGCTGGGAGTTGGTTTTGATTATTTACTGGGGCTGGTGGGGAGAGCACAGAAATAACCCACCACAGCCAGAAGCTGCTATTTGCTCAGCGAGCTATAAACCCAGCTCTGTACTTTTGCTGACCTCCGCTGTTACATTGATTGCAAAAAAAACCCAAACAACTCCATGTAATGCGTCAACTTCATCTAGAGAATATGCAGAAGAGGTTGTGTTATTTTTGTTTTGTTTTCGTCCAATAGCTTCCGCTTCATCGTTGAGCCTGGAGAAGAGAAAAGTGCCTGCCTGCCTGCCTGCCTGCCATTTATGGCCTCTGCAGATTCCTTACGAAAAATATTGGGCAGAGGTCAATCAGCATAGAGCTGGAGGGAACCTTGGAGGTCATCCAGTCCAACCCCAAGGGTGCGGGCTTTCTCTGTGGGGGCCCCCTCCCTGTGGAATGATCTGCCCCCCGAGATACAGGCCATTACCAACATTCAGACCTTCCAGCGCGCAGTCAAGACCTTATTCTTCCAACAGGCCGGCCTGGCCCAGTAAATGGTTTATGGGGTTTTAATTTAATTCGGTTTTTAAATTTTTAAATTTTAACTTTTTAATTTAATCCTGGAATTTTAAATTTTGTAATTCTATAATTGAAGGGATTCGGACGGATTTATGTCATTTAATTTGTTTTTAATTGTATATTTTCCATTTTTAGTAGGCTGTACACTGCCCCGAGTCCCTTTTTGGGAGAGGGGGCGGTATAGAAATTTAAATAAATAAATAAATAAACCCCCTGCTCAAGCAGGAGACCCTAGACCATTTCAGATAGGTGATTGTCCGGTCTCTTCTTAAAAACCTCCCATGATGGAGCACCCACTGAAGGCAAACTGCTTTAATGATGAATTGTTCTCACTGTCAGGAAATTCCTCCTTAGTTCTAGGTTGCTTCTCTCCTTGGTTAGTTTCCATCCCTCATTTCTTGTCCTGCCTTCAGGTGCTTTGGAGAATAGCTTGACTCCCTCTTCTTTGGGGCAGCCCCTCAAATACTTGAAGACCGCTACCATGTCATCCCTTAGTCCTTCTTTTCATTAGATTAGCCATGGCCAGTGCCTGTAATCGTTCATCGTATCTTTTAGCCTCCAGTCCCCTAATCCTTTTTTGTTGCTGCTCTTCTCTGCACTCTTTCCAGAGTCCCAGCATCTTTTCTTCATTGTGGTGGTCAAAACTGGATGCAGTATTGCAAGTGCGGCCTTACCAAGGCGTTATAAAGAGATACTAAAACTAATCAAGTGATCTTGATTCTATTCCTCTGTTAATGCAGCCTAGGATTGCTTTACTCCAACATGAGTCGGAAAGCGCGGAACGTTAAACCTTTTACCCTGATGAGCAAGCCAGATTGGATCCTGCAACATTATCCAGGGGCGCCTAAATTTGCCTTCATACATATTGAATCTCTGGCTTCCAGAGCATTTTATCTCCTGCCCCCTTGTACTAAGAGAACACCGCTAGCTGCCTGGAGATCCTGAACACATGCTGGGGTGCAACATAATCTACTGGATTTCTGGATTTCAAAGAACAGGTGATCAGGCAGATGGGCCCTGACTGTAAAACCCCCTATGTTGGACCACAGTTGTTGCACACCTGATCGCCCATATTGCTCTACTGAATTTCTATTTCCTGGGATGGAGAGAAAAGGAAACAGACTCCGTCTTCCTGGCTGAATGCATGCTAAACAAATAATTCCCTCCATACTGTCCAACTATTTACTAAGTCTGCACTACTATTACTATTAATCCCCCCATCCTTCCTTTCACCCATCCTCTCCCATTTATGATTAAATGACTTTAACTTTGTCGCTTGTATCCTAACGATTTTTATTGACTGTTTCCTAGTATGATTTGATTGCTTCTTTGTACCCTATATTATTAAGTGTTGTACCTGATGATTCTTGACTCTTGATGAATGTATCTTTTCTTTTATGTACACTGAGAGAATTTGCACCAAGACAAATTCCTTGTGTGTCCAATCACACTTGGCCAATAAAGAATTCATTCGTTCATCCATTCATTAAATTGAATTAAGCTTTTCCCATTAAACTTGCCTTGCTTGTAGGATTTTCCTTAATGGATGAAAAATAGCCATCCTTGTTGACTGTTAGGCTTCCTATCATGATTACAGGTAATAAATATATCACGAAAATGTCAAAACTCACGGGGAAAGTGACATGAGCAGCATTGCAAACTGACCTGACCCTTGGGCCATAAAGAACAATGCAACATTATTAACCTTAGGCTTATCTCAATGTGGATCGAGCCCCACATGAAAAGCACCACACTTAGAGGCCTGACATCTGAGGAAATGCATGCCTGACTTGTATTAACTAATTGGAAGTATTACAAGCAAACCAGCCTTAATTCTTTGGCATTGCCCACCTGTCAGCCTTCTGCCCATGTCCTTAGCTGACCCTCCGTGTTTGAGAGATCCATTTGGAAAATAAAAGGAATGCCTTCTTTAATGGACATATTGAATAAGTTAACACTTCTGAACAAACATTATAAAGCGAAACATATCCAAGAGAGGCGTCCATTGAAATGCCCACACAGATAATCCTCGACTTATAGCCGTTCATTTAGTAAACATTAAAAGTCACGACGGCACTGAAAAAAGTAAATTATGACCGGTTTTTTACACTTACGAATTTTGCTTCGCATCTCGTTCATATTTATGACGGTTACTGCGTTACTAACTTAACAGCTGTGGTGATTCGCTTACTAACTGGGGCAAGAAAGATTGTAAAATGAGGCAGAACTCACTTAACAATTGTCTTGCTCAGCAGCAGAAATTTCAGGTTGCGTTGTCGTCATAAGTCAAGGACTATCTGTAGTTGCCCTGGGTACAAACCACCAGCAATAATCAGGCCAATTCTGATTGCTCAGCATTTAGAAGCATATAAACTCATGGTTACGCTCCCATGTTCAGCTCTTCCCTGAATTTCTAGTCAGCAAAAAATATAAAATGCAACTCGCCCTTAAAAGATGGCATTAGGAACCGATTCCTAACTCTCCATAATAAGCTTTCTTTCCCCAAGATAATGTATATAAACAAAACTATCATTGCCAATGAAATTCATGTTAATATTTCATTCTCCTACTATATGTGCGATTGTTTATAAGATTCTGGAATATTTTTGAGTTGGTGACCATCTCTGTACCTGCACATTTTTAATCAGTGGGGACTTCAACGTATCTGTCAAATGTTTTAAATTCATTTTAGCATCAAGTCCTGGATTCAAAGATTAAGAGAATTTCTCGGATGAATTAAATACTGTCCTACATGAATATTATTATTATTATTATTGCTACAAGGTATCGGAGCTATAAGAGCATATTAATTATTATATGTTGCTTATGAAAACATTGAATAAAAATAGATTCAACCTTACTCACTTACAGTCATGGAAAATAAATTTTCAAAAATCTAATATATTCATATATTATGTATACACAGTATCAATATTCCTCTATACTCAATCTTTGACATGAAATTTCATGTCAGATTTATTTAAGTCAATTGAAAAAAATGCCATGCCTTTCCTGGCCAAAACGTCAGGAAAATAAGAAAAAAACAAATGACAAGAGATTCAAAAGATCCTCACACCATAGTTCTAGCCACACCTTTAGTTCCACTTTCAAACAAATTTGCCTTTCTTTAATTTCTTTTCTTTTCTTTTTCTTCAAAATGCCTTTAAAGCTGAAAAAAAATGGAAAAGCACCTTGCAATGAGGAAGAATCATGTGAGAAATATGACTAGACACAATCACAGCATTTTTTTTGGAATTTAATGGAGGAGGGGAGCCAAAGTTGTGAAACAGATGGCCTTAGTTAAAAATAAAATAAAATAAAATGTTATTGCAAACATTGTGGGGGTATTTAAGAAGCCTGGCCTGCAGAAATAGCTTTTGAATCTTTTCACAAGGGTTAGGAAAGGATCCTAACATTTTGGGAATAGATTCATGGCTGAGAATAGATTTGTAGAGAAAGAGACATATATAGGTGTTTGTGGGACCTCCAGATTTCTCTGTTTCCTGGCTTCAACCAGTGCTTCCATTTTCTACCCCACTCAACCATGTTTGCACAGTTCATCACCGTGAAGGACATTAGAGACAGCAAAAAGTGACAGATACTCCAAGTTTGATCATTGGAGAACGTTAGCTTAAAACAATATTAGAAAACCAGTTTCTTTAGGAAGAGATGCTCATCTCTTTTTTCAGCTCAGAGAAACATATAAAATGTCATTGCTCTGTGTCATTTTGTGCTGAGAGACCAAAGGAAGGAAGCAACTCAATTTCTCAGGGTGTTTGTACAAATGCGAGCAGCATGTTGCATCACTATGCACAGGTTGAACCCCAATCCAATCTTTAGGTAGGTAGGTAGGTAGGTAGGTAGATAGGTAGGTAGGTAGACGGATAGGGATAGGGATATAGATCATTTGAAGCAAGCATTCAAACAGGGCACATCTTTGGCCCATAGAAGCATTCACTGTCAATCAAATGGATTCCCAGGGCAGGAATGGATTAATGATTCCAGCCATCTAAATCAGTGTTTCTCAAACTTGGCAACTTTTAAGATAGGTGCATTTCAAACTCCAGAATTCCCCAGATGACACAGCCAGCTAGAAAATAGCAAGAGCTGAACTGTACCATCTTAAAAGTTGCCAAATCTGAGAAATGCTGATCTAAGTGTATCTCTCCTCTCATTTTCAAGGGCAGCGACATGCTAGCAAGGTCTGTCAGTCCTCTGGTCTTTTTTTTTTTTATGCCTCTTGACCTGAAGGTCGATTGCCACATCCCCTACATTGGCACGAAAGAGAAAAATAGCAAGGGGAGTAGCGGGGGGTGGGGAGCAAAGATTAATTCTTTGTGCAAAAGCTGTATTTTATTCTGGTGTTGTAGCCAAAGCCTGCTTGTGTAAGCAGGAACAGGGGTGTGACTTCTGCAGCCTTTGTCTTCCTAAAAGTTCTTCTCCACAGCCAAGGAACTATCCAGGTCTCCAACTTTAGCAACTTTTAAGACTTGTAGACTTCAACTCCTAGAAGTCCACAAGTCTTAAAGTTGCCAAGGTTGGAGACCCCTGATCCAGAGAGCAGGGACACAAGATGGATTACCTACTTGAAACTTCACCCTTTCTTTGACCGAGATTCCTCTCCAATGCTTAGGGAATTGCTGACCCTTTTCTTCTCTCATTCCTGTCTTCTTAAATCCAAGCCTTTGGGCATCACACTGTCCTTTGGCCTGTTGTGAGGCCTGTTGCAAAGAGTATCCTAGCTTACAGAAATGTTTTTTTTTTTCTTGGTGTGGAAGTCAAAACTGTCCTCCCACCCTGACGGTTGGGTGACACAGCCAGCGCTCCCAATTGAAATGGATGAACAGTCTTTGTTTGAAAATAATAATTTGAAACAGGATTTATGGATAGCCTCTTTTGAGTTATATAATCATGTGCCTATTCTTCTTTTAATTCATAAATTTAGTATATCTAAATGCAATGTTTTCCACTGCAACTTTCTGAGAACTATCCAGGCTATAACTGGAATATCCAATGAGCAGGAAAAATCCACTGCTCCTCCCATTTTGAGGGATTAAATGAAGTTCTCCTGCATTTGGATATAGTACTTAATGACGCAGGTGGCTTGAGGTCGATCCTCTAATTTCCCCAGGATACAAGCAAGATACACGCGCGAGCCCACAAGCAACAGGCAACAGGAAACGAAAACAAACAACCCTCTAATCCTCAATTCATTTATTTCAAATCAAGTCCTGGGGATTTGGTTGAAAATCGGGTTCTCGTTTCCCTATTTCCGTGATGGGCTTTTAAGCTCAACATTTGCTCTAAATTTAATCCCTTCTCGTCGGAGAGCATCTCATGCAACAGGTCGAAGTTCAGCACCAAAAGTTCTCCATCCTGCCTGTTAAGCAGAACTACCCCTCCCCAAAATCTCCCAGCCCAAAGTCAGGGGCTCCCAGATTCAAAGGTCTAATGAAGGCCCGCTCGCCACATGACCTCTCCTGCACCTCCCCCCCCTCCTCCACTATCTCCCCTCTGTTTATGAGCCCTTGAATAAGCGCAGCTCGGCGGCGCGGGCGCATAAAGTTGGCTCCTGGCGGCGGCTTCAACAGGGAAAAGCAGAAGGGTACCAGCCAGTTGCTCGCCTCCCTCCCTCCCCGCTCCATCCTCGGGCCGAAGCCCCCCTACCGCCGCTGGAGCTGGCTTCTTCCAGCTGCGCCGAGATGCTGGCCACTCGCCGGACATTCATGGCGAGTTCCGAAGGGGCGCCTCTGGCCCAGCGCTGCCTTCCCGGGTTTGGGCGGCCGCTCCGACTCCCGAGCGCGGGGCGAGGGGCCAGTCCGTCGCGCGCCCCTCCTCGACCCCAACACCTGCTGCTGCTGCTGCTGCTTCGCGGGCACGCGCCAAGGAACGCGCTGGAGAAGATCGGCTACCCTTCCCTGTCCGGCTGCTCTCGGCCGGAGTTGCTTCTAAGGCAGGTCCAATTCCTGGCCAGGACGCGTGCAGGAAGTCCTCACGTTACGCCTGCAACGGGAAGGTCTCCTCCGCGGGTTGGGAACTCGTCCACGAGGCCAGGAAACCGAGGCGGAAAGGAGGAGTGGGGGGCGGGGGAGGCGATCCAAAGCCAACCAAGATTTGGGTTCGGGAGAAGAGTTGTAGGAAGGAGGAAAAAGGCTGCGCGCCCAGAGTGGAGAAAGACGGCTGTCCCGGCTGAATGCCCTCCTTCCCTTCCTCCCTTCGATCCAGCAATCGGGGCCCGCGATGATGGCACGTTGGGGTGGGGGGTGGGGGGCAGGCAGGAGCGAGCTTCTTGCAAACTCCCCGCGAACGAAGCCGCTTCCAGGTCTGGCAAACCCGCGGAGCCGCCAAAGGGAGAGACGCGCCCTCCCCCTGAAAGTGCGTCCCAACAGGTGCTGCCGTTTTGGGCTGCCGCGCCGTCGAATCTGTTCCCGGTCCGCGTTGCGTAGTAGGAGACCCCTTCTCTTTCCTCCGCTAAGCCATCGGACGCCCAAACTGCTTTTCTTTTGGCTTTGCCTATTGAAAACCGAACCGCCCTCAAAGAGCGCGAGAAGGTATATTTGTAAGCGCAAGGAGCCAAATCCGGCGCTGCAGGAATTCCCTCCGCCAAGGGGCTCCTGAATCTCAGCCATTCCTTGCCCATTGCTTGCTCCTGCGACACTTCCTTCCTGCCCCCTACCCCACCCACCCACTCCATGGTCACATGGTTTCCATGTAGAAAGCATGACTCCACAACACGGTCCTTTCAGCAGTTCCAAGAAGGCTCCCCTCCCATTTGCACCACTCAGGTGAGCCTGAAGACCCAGAGATAAACCTCCAAGTGGCCTCAATGACTCTCTCAAAGGATGCAAATGACCAGCTGTCTGCAAGGAGCATAAATCCTTCCATTCCCCACCATCCTTGGATGAGAAGCAAAACATCAAAGAAAAATGTCCATTTGCCTCCTGAAAAAGCATCTTTTGAACAATCATGGATGACAGAGAATCTCCATAGACTTTTAGCTATGCACTTTGGGATGGACGCCCTTCGAATGATGCTGGAATATGGATGGGTTTATAGAAAAATTGCAGACTACAAGAACCATGGGCACTTCAGTTTGAGATGGAGACAACAACAGACTCATTCCCAACCACCTGCACCTCTGTGCAACAATGAAGGGATGCAGGACAGAGAAAAGCATCTCAGAGAGCATCAAGGATCCCTCAAAAATTAAACAAACCCCTTCATAGTTTAGTGCAATAAATAGAGCACATGGCTTTGAAATCAAGTTTTATATTATACTTGTGTTAAATGCATACACACATTACAAACCAATTTATAAACCTCAATAGTTCCATTCTCATGTGATGCTGAGCCAGTGCCAAACAAACCACATTTCAATTTAATCTAATACGTAGACCTAGTGCAAGTCTTACTTTGGGTTACTTCTTGATTTCAGTCTTACCTTTAAAGGTAAGAAACCAGAAGGTTTCTTTGCTATGTTGTCTGGAATAGAATAGGCCAGGATCTCCTGCCTGAACGGGGTTGGAAGTGCCTTCCAACTCTATTCTATTTCTGTGTTCTAATTACATAATACAGGGGTCTTCAAACTTGGCAGCTTTAAGGCTTGTGGACTTCAACTCCCAGAATTCCTCCTCCAGTTAGGTTAGCTCAGGAATTCTGAGAATTGAAGGCCACAAGTCTTAAAGCTGTCAAGTTTGAAGACCCTTGACATAATATGAAAAAGGAATCATGTATTTCATTAAGCTACAGTTTATATTAGGTTTTTTTTCCCTCAACAACAGAGAACAAGCTTTGCACTAAATCCATCAACATGATTTGAAAGCTACGTTGGCTGAGATTGTGAAAAAAATGAATAAATCACCCTTGATTTAATGAAAAGATTGCATTAGCTTCCCTTGACTTTGCTTCCCAAGTCTTCCAGCCATTTTGAAGGTGGGGACTTGGGAGTTTTCAGACCTCAATGTTCTTGGAAGGGGAAAAGGTTTTAGGTCATCTGAATATGGTTTGGAGGGAAAGGAGGAGTTTTGTAGAACATCACATTCCTGGAAGAGAATATTTTGCACGTTCTTCCTCTCAATAGTCAGAAAACAAACAGAAAACATCTAGAATTGAGATCCAGTTAACTAACTTAGAACTTATCCTGCATATCATGCTGATGGAGAGGGTATGATTAATATTCTAACCATATCTAGTAGGATTTCACTCGCCCATTCAAAACCTTCTGTCCACCAGATTAGGGAACTAAACCTTACTAGTTTAACAGAAAGGAAAACATGAATCTCTGGAAAGAGAAAGAAAGAAAGAGAAAAAGAAAGAGAAAAAGAAAAGGAAGGAAGGAAGGAAGGAAGGAAGGAAGGAAGGAAGGAAAGGGAAGGAAAGGGAAAGGAGGGAGGGAGAAACAATCTTGTTAGTTTTAAGCGGGTCAGTCAAGTCCTTCTTAGGATCTAAACAAGCCAAAATCATCTTATCGACCTGTGTCGCTTATCTTTCCCTTCTAATCTTTCTTTTCTTACAGATGTCTTCCTGCCTTTACCAGTATTGAAGCAAACACAAAGGAGAAACACACTCAGAGATTGTGCTCCCTTGATCGAAGCCATTGCTGTGTCTTCCTTTATAGCATCAGTAGAGTCCCTTGCCCCACAAATAAATACACACACACACACATACACACACACATAAACCCAAACATGAGATTGTGAGTTTAGCTTCCTCCTTGCAAACAGCAACCCCTTGCAGTACAAGCAGCGTACAACCAACTGAGAGGTGTGCCTTGCTTCATTTGCAATCCCTTTCCCAGGTAATTAATTCAAGGCGTGAAGCTTTAATGCCATTACAGCAGACAGACTGCAAAGAGTGTGTTCTTCTTCCAGGACAAAATTTCCACAACTCGCAGAAACCCTATTGTCATCTTAGTGTGCGTGTCACCACTGGTATTTTGATGTTGTCATTCGTACCCTAGAACAAATGTACACTGTAACCGAGATTGTGCTGCTGCGGGGAGTGAGCAATTCATGTGTGCAGGACTCTTCGTAGGCCACGCATCATCCATGGCAGCACAATATCGCAACGTGGAGTTTTTCCAGTACCTTAAATGCAATCAAAACAAAACAACTACAAAAATATTCTTGGCTTCCTTTTTCTACGAGTTAATTTTATGAACTGGAGGTATTGATTTTCTCCTCCATCTGCCACTCTTAAGCTGGAAAGATCTTAAACAAGGATGTCCCCTGAAGTCTTGAAGCAATACAGGTAGATCTTGACCTGCAAATGTTCATTTAATTACAACAGCACTGGAAAAAGCAACGCATGTTTCAGGATTCTGGCAGTTGCCCCAATTAAATCATGAGTCTCGAGCCAAGCTTCCAAAACTTCAAAGAATTTATTAGGAGCGAACATGTCGGCATGACCTGTATGAAGCCGATTCTGAGACACGTAATTCACTGTCACCCTTGACCCTGGTTTCCCCCCACCCCTCTGGGTGCATCATAACTCATATTCTCCAACGAAACACGTCCAAAGCCAAGAGTCATCAATCACATTCTCCAATTAGAGATTTGCCCAGCAGAAACTCTTAGGTATAATCTTTGCAAGTTATGAATAGAATGCACTTTCGGTTTCAAACTGCTGTGTTGCTCTTTCAGATTACACACATATACACTTCTGTTCATGTCAACCCTAAAACAGGCATAGAAATGTTTTTGAGTTGACAGTATGATCATTTTTCACGCTTATGACTGTTGCAGCATCTCCATGGATCACCTGATTAAAATTCAGATGCTTGGCAACTGCTTCATACTTATGGCAATTGCAGTGTCCCCTTTTTGAGACCTGAGAAGCGCAATCAAAGCCAGATCCACTTAACGACTGTGTTACTAACTTAACAACGGTGGTGAGAAAGGTTGTAAAATGGGGCAGAATTCACTTCACGCTCTCACTCAGCTGCAGAAATTTTGGGCTCAATTGTGGTCATAACTCAAGGACTATCTGTAGAAACCAGTTTAGGTGGCCACTTAAGCAGGCAAGAGGAGGAAGGTTTGCCCTTTCAAATCAATGGGAACTCATTTTAGAAGCAAAATGGCGATGTTTCAGGGGGACCCTCTCTTGCAAAACAGGTGAATGCAAGTAGAGGCAAGTCTGTGCTATTTGAATTCAGCCCCCTGTAGATAATCAGACACATATATATTGCTTTATGAAGCCAAATTGCAGAATCCTTGGCTGAAATTGAAACAAGGAGGAGGGACAATTAGAAGAAAATTACACGTAAGGTCTATTATCTGTTAATGCAGCTGAAAGGAATCCAAAGACACCTTTTGAAACTCTCTTGTCATGGTTATTAAACAATTTGTGGTTGCAATGAAGCAATAATAACATTTCCTTCCACTACAGCAGTGCATCTGCTTTTTAAAAAGTGTGTGCAGTTTGTACCTGCATTCACAAAGAAAGCCAAGGAGATAAGCAAGGAGGCACCTTGGTCAAGTCAACTTCAGAAAACAGATCAGCCAGGAACCCTTTAGGTTAATGCCGACATGTTGCTCCTAATAAATATTTTGAATTTTTTTGAAGCTTGGTTCTGAGGCTCATGATTTAATTAGGGCAATCACCGGAACCCTGACAGCAAACCCCATCAAAAGAAAACCAGGGGCATCCTTTGAGATGGAAGAAGAACAAATGGCAGTAAAAAGTAGGACATCATTCAATACAACAATCTGATCACATGATAGTGGTACCTGGTACCACTGGGTACTCGTCATTAATTGGTTCCAGGAGGTGCGATGAATACCCAAAACCACGAGCACTGAACACATTTTTTCCCATAAGGAATAACGTAAAGCGTTACAAGGCAGCTGACATCAACACGTTTTAATTGTGCATTAGGAGAAGGGACAGCCAGATCAATGGGATAATATATGTTGCAGCCAGAATCCCCTACCTCTCCATTTGGAGCCTGAAAGTTCTTATTGCTAGAAAACGTAATGATGGTAAGGGACGTAAGACACTGCTTCTAAGCAGACACACTTGAAGGTAAAATATGTTTATTTATTAATAATATTTAATGAGAGCTGTAGTTCATCTGTGTGCTATCTTAAATAATGGCACTTTTGAACTCAATCTGATTTCTATTGGCTTTGTACGTGCATCTGTGTGATACTCTCGACAACAAGATAATTGTGGTTTACTATAGCCTTTTTCTGGGATGTTTTTCAACTTCTCAGGCAACAATTGCAATTTCCTGCAGGAATCTATCCAAGTTCTATCCAGGAGCAACTGTACATTGTGTCCAAACCTGGATCAGATTCCCCAAAGTGCTTCCATCTGCTATTTTGGCAGTCTTATTCCATCTCAAACTCACTTAGGCAAACTGTATTTTATTTCTGAACAACCCTACGAAGGATTGTGTTATCACTTTCTCCCAGGTACCGACTTGAAATTCTCATTACTGTCAAGACAAAACCTGTAGGGCCATGAAATCTGCTGGTCTTTTACAGATTCCAATCCTTCTTCCAATGCTTTGGTTTCGAGTCATTGCCAACCCTCTATCTTCTCTCCAAGGTATTTGATTGACAAAACCAAACAGATTTTATAGGCTGTCTTTGGCAGACTTGCAAGAAGGAGAAAAATCTCCATGAATACCAGTCGTATAGCTAAGAATGACTTAAGGCTGTTTGACGCATAGGTTGGGGAAGAGAAGAAAACAGCACCAGAAACAGAGATGAATGAAAATGTTGCCAACAACATATTTATGGTATTATTGGTGCCAAAAAAAGACTTCAGGGCATGAAATTTTGGTATGGTCCTAATTTCCTTAAAAAAATAATACAATCCAAAATTCAACACTTAAGTTTTTTTGTATAGACAGAGAATGACATAAACCATTGCAACAATAATCTGACACTTAATTGAACATATCCAAGACTATCTGCTGTACTAAAGCTCTATGAACATATAGCTCCAACAAAGAATTTTGCTACATCCTGCCAAAATTGTCTCTCATGCTATGCAGCAAACTCCCAGAAGCCTCCAGCCAAGGGCTTTCTCTCTAATCTCCCATTTGGTGCTCCAAATATGTTTAATAAGAATACATTGATAATAATAACTATCTTTATTGCAGAGTTGCGCAAAAAACAAACAAACCCACCACCACCCTAGGCTTACATCTCAGGTCCTCAAATTATAAAATAAAAAAATAGAGTTATGCAAATATTTGTGTGAAAATGCCTAACCATGCAATCCTGGACATCTTAGCAACAATCTTACTCAAAAGCAAGCTTTGCTTTTCAACATAGTTTATGAAGAAGGAAGAGAAAGGAAAAGAATATATAAGTCCTAAATATAAGGGTATAATATTAAAATTACATTGAAATACATACAGTTGAACAGCCAATAACCAAAGGTGAAAATGGTCCTTAAGATTGCCAACCATTGCTTTTCATTTGTCTATCAAAATAGAGAAATATCCCTCTTCAGGCACAGATGATATTGATGGTATGCAGTTCGTAAGCCACAAACACAGAACGGAAATGGAAAAAATATATGCAAAATAGATTTATATCCACACATGACATGTTGACAATCTTGAAGAGTCGGAAGCTTTTTCTAAAACATGGAATTTTGTCCAAGTAAGAATGGCTTTATAAGGTTGTATAACTGCAACACTTTTAAAAATTTAATATAGACTTTTTATACAGTGCTAGACATCATTAATTAACCATGGATTCATTATCTGGAAAGAGGTTAGAAATTATTTACACCAACCTTCAGGCTATGCTTTTAATTATCACAACATACTGTTGGGCATATCAATACTTCTGGGTGAGATGGATAAGCCAAACTTCTTTAAACGACACTTTCCAGTTTATGTACCACAAAACTTTTTCTGTCAACCTCAGAAACATGGTTTAAAAAAGCATCTCTCAGCCATAATAAACACACACAGTCTAATTCTGGAGATACAAGAAAGCCTGTAGAGAATATTATTGATATAATGGGCATTAGGGAATAAACTTGATTGATATAATGGGTATTAGGGAATAAAGCCACAATCAAGACAATATTTTTTTTAATCTGAATTTGGGGCAGAATTTGTAACCCTGGTAAGTTTCTCAAAGAAGACCCTCTCTAATTCTCATGAAAAAAGGGAGCTAGGAAGCACATTCAGATGTGCAAGAATCTGTTATTGTAACGTGCTTGTTATTAATCAATGTAAGATTAGAATGCGTGATTTTAACCTCCTAGTTTGGCCTGCCTCAGAGGGCTGATATTTTGCTCCTTTGAGGATTTCCCTTTCTTTATCCTGCTTTAGAAAGCCGATATGTAAGAAAGCACCTGCCTCCCTTTATCTCTACCCACCCTGCCAGGATTTTAAAGGTGTACATTTGGGGCAGCTTCCAAGCCTAGATTTGCATCTGTTTCCCATGTCGCCTGTAAGCAAATTAAATCAGCCAAACAGTTTTCCTGTCTTTCTCTTTATGTCAAAGGTTTCCAAACTTGGCAACTTTAAGACTTGTGGACTTCAACTCCCAGAATAGCTGGCTGGAGAATTCTGGGAGTTGAAGTTTACAAGTCTTAAAGTGGCCAGGTTTCCTGCTTTACACCGACTCAACTATTTGAAAGGTATTTTCAAACATAAATATATTTCAAAATAAGGATCTGGCTGCAAGAAATAATTGGTTTAAAAATGGAACTTAAGCCTGAAAGTTCTTACTAGGGATAATTAGGGGTGGTTACAAGAAAGACATTGAATATATAATAATACACATATTGGCAGCAGCTAGAATAACATATGCCCAAAATTGGAAATCAGAGAATAGTCCTACAGATGATATGATTATAAAAAAATTATGGATTGTGCAGAAATGAATAAACTTACAATGAAATTGCAGGAGAAGGAAGAAAAAGAAGACTATACAGTCTGGGGAAAATGGTATGTTTGGTTAGATAACAGGAAAAATGTAAATTATGTATGTATGTAGTATGTATGTATGTATGTATGTATGTATGTGTTTGTGTGTGTGTGTGTGTAAATGAATACAGAAAAGTTGATGTCACAAATTCTGCAAAAATTGTAAATATGATTTGTTTTTAAAAGTGTAAAATTTAATAATTTTTTTATATTAAAAGGGGGGGGAAGTATTTTTCAGTCCAAAAAGGTCAGCCCCTCCTGAGTCAGCGTGACACCTCAGGTTCTCAAACTCTGCAAGCATCTCTTTATTTTGATCCCTTTTCCGTTTTCACTTTGCCCACCGCGGTCTTGTGAACACAGCTATTATTAGCAAACAAAGCCTGAAAACAAATATACCACATTTTGTACACATTTCTTTTCAGTACATGAAAGCCATTACAGGCTTTGGGTGACTTATTTCAACTTGTCAACTCAAACAAAAGCACAGAGCAGCATTTCCATTGACACGATTGGTGAGATGTCACATTACAAAGAGCATCCCAACAGTTCTCTATTATGGGGGTAGTCCTCAATTTACAGCCACAGCTGGGCAGGATTAGCCCAGAGCACAACTGGGGCTGCTTAGCCTCAGATTTCCCTCAAGCAGGCCTGGGCTGGCTGGCTTTAGCCCCCAACCCTAAATCTCTCTCTCCATCTCCCTGTGCTCTGGTGCTGGAAGTTTCTTCTTTTTCCTTTCCTTTCTTTTCTTCCTTCCCTTCATTTCCCTTTCCTTTTCCTTTCCTCTCCTCTCCTCCACTTCCCTTCTCTCCTTTTCTTCTTCCTTCCCTTCCCTCCCTCCTTTTCCTTTCCTTTCCATTCCTTCCCTTCCTTTCCTTTCCCTTGCTTTCCTTTTCCCTTCCCTTCCCTTTCCATTCCTTCCTTCCCTTTCCCTTCCCTTCCCTTCCTTTTCCCTTCCCCTTCCCTTTCCTTCACTTCCTTTCCTCCTTCCCTTTCTTCCTTTCCTTTCCTTTCCTTTCCTTTCCTTTCCTTTCCTTCCCTTCCCTTCCCTTCCTTTCTTTTCCATTCTTTCTCTTCCCTTTTCCCTTCCCTTCCCTTTCCTCAGGTAAAGATTAACTAAAAGGATTAATTTAATAGACCATAGTCCTATTCGAGTAAGATCTTGGAATAGTAGCAGTGCCAAATCTGAAGTCTTGGCAAGGAGCTATTTTCTAAATCATGTTACTTGAAGTACTGTGGCATTTTTTTAAAGGCACCTGGTGATTCCTATTCACAAATTATAGCATTGCTTTCAGTCTGACAGTAGTCTCAGGGAAAAGAATTTTATGAGTAGGGTGAACCCATAAAAATGTTTGCAAAATAGCTTGGCTCCATTAATTCTCTTTTCAAAGCAAAGAGTAACAGTAGAAGGTTGATATATAAACACAGCAAAACCCCACAGATTGATGTCCTTTAGCTGTGTTGACTCTTAAGTAATTGAAGTACACTGTTTTTGAAACACATCACTTCTGTCAATCTGGATTCCAGCATTCAGACAGATCATTGGCATGGAATATCAAGAACCTTTTGGAGTGTTCTCGTGGCTTCTTCCCAGCTGTGTGGCTGTAGACTCAAAAAAGAGGAGGAAGGTGGAGGGGGGGAGGAAAAGAAGAGGAAAAAGAGGGGGAGGAGGAGGAGGAGGGGAGGAGGAGGAGGAGGGGAGGAGGAGGAAGAGAAGAAGAATTAGAAGAAGAAGAAGAAGAAGAAGAGGAGGAAGATTTGGATCAGTACAGTTCCATCTGAACACAAGTTGATACAATTTCTTACATGATTTGGAAAAGATCATTAAAAAAAAGAAAATAATCAACTTCAAAACTCAAAGAGGAACCTATCTGTACCATTTTAGATTTTCCTTTTCTAGATTTTAGGATTCAAAGCATGTAATAAATTGGAAAGCAGAGCAATTTCATTTCCACCTTAATAAACCTTGTAATAAAAGCAATAATGATAATCGAGAGATTAATGTGAAAAATAAGGAAGAAACCTGCAGCAAAGAATCACACAATTAGGAGGCATCTCTAGGAGAAATGAACCTTACAGCTATATTTTGGCAAAGTGATTTTTTTGCTTCCTTTAATAAGCCAAGGTGGTATCAAGTAAGGGCGTGCACTAAATTTCACTGCTTTGTTTTCACTGCGATGTGAGTTATGTGGCGGGGGAAGGGAGCATGGGATATGGAGAGAGGGCAGCATGGAAATAGATATTCCTTTAGGAAT
Organism: Bungarus multicinctus; assembly: GCA_023653725.1. Classification (NCBI taxonomy): domain Eukaryota; kingdom Metazoa; phylum Chordata; class Lepidosauria; order Squamata; family Elapidae; genus Bungarus; species Bungarus multicinctus. Next base: position 54,413,599 of record CM042849.1, read on the forward strand.
TGAAAACTGAACAAAGGAATTGGAGGATGGCTGAGGAAGTGGCTGACAAAGGATTTGTAGCATCCTCAAAGCACAAATGCCTTCTCCTACATCCCAGAAAAAACTATTTGCTAGGTACCCACAAACTATCAAAATAGTAGTAATTTTGCTTTTTTTAACTTGTCGTCTGCTAGAATAATCCCCAGTGTTATTTGATACTTCCCCATTCTGCAGAAAACACCGTAAGAGAATAACAGAGCTGGCAGAAGAAAAGATTATTGGGAGTTCCTTCCCTTCTATCCAGGATGTGGCATGTAAGCAAAGCTTGAGTAGAGTTTGCGAGATTGTCATGGATGCTACACATCCTCTTCACAACCCTTTTTTCTTGTTACCTTCTGGGAAGGGGCTTCATGGTATATTACCTTAACCTTAATCTTAAAAGGACTTTTATAGCCTCTTTAGAGGCATTAAAGCAGCCTGAACTCTTGGCACATGCATGGACAAATTCTGGCTCTGGGACAGAGTTGGAACAGAAGTTGCCCCCAGAAGTTGTGGGAGCTCCATCACTGGAGGTTTTTAAGAAGAGACAGGACAGCCTCTTGTCTGGAATGGTAGAGGGTCTCCTGTTTGAGGAGGGAGGGCTGGACTAGAAGACCTCCAAGGTCCCTTCCAACTCCTGTTATATTGTATTCTGAGAAGCCTAGTGCTTACTCTTCTTTTACTTCTCCTCAAAACTCACCATGCACTTCCTACTCCTTTATAACCATTTCATGCCACGTGCTTCACACGTATAGGAGTTTCTGCTAGCTACCTTGAAGGAGCAGTCAGTCACGTTTTATCCTGATGATTCTCTACTGGTCCTTTTAGTAACCATCTCCAAATTTACTTAACGAACAACAACCCACTGTAACTACATAGCCAAAAAGGCGTTAAGAATTGTTATCCTAATCTTTTTCTCTGGTAATATCACACTACTAACTAGAGCATACAAAACATTTGCTAGACCAATACTCGAATACAGCTCATCAGTCTGGAACCCATATTACGTATCTGATATTAACACAGTTGAGAAAGTCCAGAAATATTTTACAAGAAGAGTTCTCCACACCTCTACTCATTGCAGAATACCTTATGCCCCCAGACTTGAAATTCTAGATCTAGAAAACCTAGAACTACACCGCCTTCGATCCGATCTAAGTATAGTATATAAAATCATACATTGCAATGTCCTACCTGTCAATGAATACTTCAGCTTCAACCATAACAACACAAGAACAAACAATAGATACAAACTCAAGGTTAACTGCACCAAACTTGATTGCAGGAAATACGACTTCAGCCACAGAGTGGTCAATGTCTGGACTACTCTACCTGACTCTGGTTTCTTCCCCAAACCCCACAAACTTTAACCTTACACTGTCTACTATTGATCTCACCTCTTTCCTAAGAGGTCTGTAGGGAGCGTGCATAAGCGCACCAACGTGCCTACCGTCCCTGTCCTATTGTTTCTTTTATTTTTTTTATTTTTTCTTATATGTATCCATGTATTCATAACTATGTTTTTATTTATACCTATTATCTTGTAAGTAATTGACAAACCAATAAATAAAATAAAAATAAACTCTTTCTGTTACTCCTGCACAGCAATAACATTACCCCTGGAAAAACAATGGCTTTCACTCGTCTGATCTTTGTGGCTAAATAAATATTGCTTTTTCTTCTATCATCTTCTATCATTTTGGTTCTGTTTTGTCCTCTAGTGTTATTCTCATCTTTCCTTCTCCCGCACACTGTACAGTTTTATTTATTTCTCAGCCCTAGAAAACAAAGTGATCGATTTTCAGTAACGTTAAGCTTAACTTTTTGGATTTTCTTTTTTAAAAAATTTCTTACTAACTTTCATTAAGTATTTGATATTTATTGCTAGCCCTGAGTTTCCATTTCTCTTTTCATTATAAATCTTCTAGATCTTTACCTTTAGAAAGAAAAGTCATCCATCCATCCACTCACCCATCCATCCATCTTCCAGTTTTAATTTCAGTGTTTAATTTCAGCATTATAAGGAAGTCAGGATAGAATGAAATATAATTTCATTATATCACCCAATCCTGACATTCTTATAACACATTTTTGTATAAGTTAAATAAGATCTAAGAGCAATAGGCCTCACTACCTCATTCCTTTCCCTATTCAACATCACTTATCCCACATCCTGTCACTAGTTTCTTGCTTGTAATTATGAACTCAGAAGAATAGCTAAGCATTCTGAACACTCATTGATCTTAGTATCTTCTTCCTTCTGATGTGATCTACACCAGGGGTCTCCAACCTTGGCAACTTTAAGACTTGTGGATTTCAACTCCGCTGGCTGAAGAATTCTGGGAGTTGAAGTCCACAAGTCTCAAAGTTGCCAAGGTTGGAGACCCCCTAATCAACAGAACAAAAAAACTCCCCATATCCAACAAAGCAAGAGTAAAGCACTTTCTTACATTCTCTTGCTCTCTTCTTTATCCACTCTTATGTCGGCTCTTAGTGCCTGAAACCTGTTGTTTCATTTGTCATTTCTCTTATGACTCTCTCCCCTTTATAAGTACTTAAGCAAAACTTGGCTCATGTAAGGAATTAGTGGCATGGTTCGGAGGTCAATTGCTTTCCCTTCCTTCTTTCTTTATTGCCTCTAAAGAAATTTCTGATCTCTAGACAGTAAGGTTTTCTTGCATTCTAACAGCGGTTTTCCCTGCAGCTTTAAATGTTAATGGCCGTGCCATAGGTGACTTGTGCTTTTCCATTAAAAAAAAATCCAAATATTGCTGGCCCATCTGCTCTGGGGGACTCTAATTACTGCACAGGAGTCAGTGGTGAAAGAAAACACTGAAAAGCTTTGGTGATAAATATCCCCTGAAAGAATAGAGGTCATCAATGATTACATTATTCATTCTCCACTTCTTGTTTTATCTTGCATTGTTTTTTAATGCTGTCCGAGCTAACCTAGCAAGCATATTGCAATAAGGGGAATTTTGACTTCTTCTTTTCAGACAAGACAATCATCTTCTTTTCAGACAAGACAATCATCCTACTGACATCAATGTAGATAATGCCATCTTTGGTGCACCTTTCCTTTTGATATAACAAGGGCAAACATGCCACAAGACCCCATACTTTGAAAGAGTCTTGCCAGAGAGAAGCAAAAATAGAATCTGTGGCCCACATTCTTCTAAGCAGTATTCTTGATCAGCAAGTCAAGAGCGGAAATATTACTGCACTCAGGAAGAGATTGGAAAGATACCTACCAACTCTGATCTCCATGTCTCTCTTGATGGTACAGCTCAGGTGTCAAGATTTTGCTATCCAAAAACACAAAAACATTATAGAGTGTAGATAGCAGTAGATTGAACCACCTAATGTCAGGATTCCAGCAGTTGCCCTAATTAAAATATGAACTTCGAGCCAAACTTCAAAAATTTCAAAGAATTTATTAGGAGCAAACATGTCGGCATGACCTGTATGAACCCAATTCTGAGACACATAATTCACTGTCACCCTTGACCCTGGTTTCCTCACCCCCACCCCTCTGGATGCATCATAATTCATATTCTCCAATGAGACACGCCAATAGCCAAGAATCATCAATCACATTCTCCAATTAGAGATTTGCGTGGCAGAAATTCTGGTCGCTTAGTTACAATCTTTGCAAGATATGAATGGAATGCACTTTCGGTTCCAAACTGCTGCAATGCTCCCTTCAAATTTCTTTTCTCCTCCCCATTTCTCTAAAACAGGCATAGAAATGTTTTATAAGTTAACACCTAATATGTTTATTGATTTACTGATCTGGAGTGGCATAGCTTTTTTTTAACTCTCTTAATTATTTTCTCTTTTATGGTTTTGGACCTCATTGTATAAATTTATGTTCTATGTCACCTGTGTTGGTTCTAGTGTTCTACAGCTAGTCCCTGACTTATGATCATCTGTTCAGTGATGGTTCAAGGTTACAATGGAATTGATATAAGTGACTTATAACCATTTTTGGGTGCTTATAACTATTGCAGCATCCTTGTGGTCACATGATTAAAGATCAGCTTTTGTGACCTTCTGAGAAGCAAAGTCAGATGGGGAAATCAGATTCACTTAACAACTGTGTTACCAATTTAACAACTGCAGGGATTCCCTTAATATATCTGGCAGGAAAGGTTGTAAAATAGGGCAAAATTCAATTAACAGCTCTCTTGCTTAGGCAATGAAAATTTTGGACTGAATTTGGTCATAAGTCAAGGAGTACATTCTAACATTTTATAATAATGATTATAACATTTTATGGTGTTTCTGTGATCTGTTGGTCAATGACAGCTTGCATTGTCTTGCATGTTGTTTTGTCAAAGAGCTCCAGTCATACCAAGTCTGAAAAATAACACAATATAAAGCATGGAAATAAAAGATAAATTAGAATACAAGGAATGAGATTTGCACATAAGCCGTTGCTAACATCTATGCTTTAGTGAAAATACCATCGTAAATATAGTTAAAAACAAATAAGTAGGAGGATTAGCATTTATTGTTATTAATAAATCTGGAGCAAACATAAATTACTAGTATTAATCTGAATATATTTCCTTCGTTAACATTCTTTCACAAGTTTTCATCACACAATGAAGCCCTCTGTCCATGGTCCTGAATTCTAAAACTCAACAATAAGGTTTTAACACAATTTTATACAAAACTAGAGTTTCCCTTAACTTCCCAGGATGAGAATAACTTATGTTATTGCCTCTCATAATTGATCTTCTTTTCTGAATATTTTATGACTCTAATTTTTCATTACTCTGCTTGGTGTAGAATAAAAGTAAGTGACCATTGGTAATTGATTCTTTATTATCTCAAATATTAATCCCACATATTTCCCATACGTTATCAAAGGGAAATATGTTAGTCATGTTCCCCATAGCTAACATTTTGAAGGCTTCTATCAATTAATAGCCCTAGCATATGTACTGAAACACAGATTTATTTAGACAAATTTATTTAGGGCATTATCTGCATCCAACTTAGCTAGAAGCTCTCCCAATGAACTAAATGAGATTTTCTTCGAGCGTACACATTGTAAGATCTTCAGTCTCCTGCCATTATCGGCCTCCCGCTGACCAATACGCTCCCATAGAGCCGGCCTCCTAGGGGTGCTGCCAGCTGGACGGCTGGCGACCCCGAGGATGTGGGCCTTCTCATTGGGGGCACCCTCCCTCTGGAACGAATTGCCCCCGGAGATGAGGACCATCCCTAATCTCCTGACCTTCCGCCGTGCGTTGAAAACCCATTTATTTCAGCAAGTCGGTCAGGGGTTTTTAGAGCTTTTAATTTGGTTTTAACTTTTTAATCCCTTATTTTTAATCTTCTGATGTGGCCAACTTATTTAATTCTTTTAACTTTTAAATATTGTATATGTATTCTTATATGTGTATTTTATCTTGGCTGTTCACCGCCCCGAGTCCCTCTGGGAGAGGGGGGCGGTATACAAATTTAAATAAATAAATAAATAATTCAGTCCAATTCAGAAAATCCCTTCTGTTCTTATGTCCATTTTCTTGCATCACTGTTTCACTATTAATTCGTTTTAGCCGCTTTTGTATAATTGCACTGATTAGTTATTATCTTTGACTCTACTGTAAGTTCCTCTCCCCCTTCTTGCTTGATGAGTTTTGATTTACATTTCTAAATGCCTGTGGTCTTATTCTTATTCTTTAGATTTCTACTTATTTAATGGATTAATTAAAAATTTATATGTGTCACCAAGTCACCAGCTGTGACTCTGGGTGGCTAACACAGGTTTTAAAAAGTGAAGGATAACTGATGGAAATAAAACAAGGAGAAAGGCCAGATTTTCAAGGCCTTTTCAAAAGCCAGCTGGGAGATGCTGTTCTAAAGGACAGAGGACACCATTGAGACTCCATACACAGTGTCATGCCTCCTTCAGAGTCTGAATCCAAGGAGGAAGATGGACAGCTGACAGGGAGTGGGAGAGTGGCTCCATTGGTTGTGGAGGAAACTGGGGAAGGGCAAAGTCCGGCTGGGCAGAGCAGGAGAGAGGTAGAGAAAGGGAGAGGGGGTTCAGAGGAAGACCCAGGCCCACCCCTTCTTCATCCTAGGGCACGCAGGGAGAATGGAGAAGAGAGCAACGTGGGTTGTGTAGCTTATGAGGGAGGAAAGGGCCCTGATTCCCTTAACAAAGCACAACCGGGGAGGGAGTTTAAAAGAGAGGCAAGTGGGTGGGGCAGTTGTCAGGAACAAATGTCAAGTTTATCTCATGTTGGCGGCTGTTATCTGAGTTCCTGGCATCCTCCCAACTGGTTGGATTTACTGCCGTGTTACTTCATTTCTGGAACTTCTTATATTGCCCTGCCGGATTTATTACCTTATCTTGCTTTGTTGGATTTATAGTTTAAAGTTTCCTGTTTACAACTTTTGAATTGGAATGTCTGCAGCCAAAGACTGTTGCAGGTTCATGGGACAGTTTTTCTCCAGACCAGAAGGTAACTGGGACATTGGGGGCAAAGTTGGAGCTAAAAAAGGGATCCAGACTTATTCTCTGACTGTGTTGCCTTTGTGCCACACCTCAGGTCATCACCCACACATCTTCTGGACATCACTTGATCTTTTTTCACAGAAGGAACCCAAGGCATGCTCGCTTGGTTTGATGCCATTGATGGGTGAAAACTGTAGACAGTCCTATAAATAACAGAAGCCTTCTGCCATGAAAGGGATTTGTGACTCCCGGGAGGTCTTGGTCAACCAGAAGAGACAGGTGGCTGCATATATAGTCCAAGGACCCTGTTCTTTTGGTCAGGATGAAAAGGTTCAAACTCTTTCCAGATAACCAAGCCAGACTTGGCCTCAGTCGACCTCAAAGGACATGTACAAAGCCAGAGTGACTTAGGGAGGATCTGAGCCATTTTATTTGATGAATGTCTCAAATAATCTTCACAGTGAGTAGTCTTCCCGTAGATGCATTTCTGGCCTTATACCTAGGAGAGGGTGCCAGCTGGCTATCTTTGGAAGCAATAAGAGTGGCAAAATAATTATTTTTTCCCACTCTTATTACCACAAAGTATATTGACAAAAAAATCTTGCCTTGCTCGATCAGATTTAACTCTTTGTTACCTTCCAAACTTCTGCTGTATTCCTCTTTCCTGCCATTTCATCTCCTCCAAAAACCGGGTGCTGTCCGATCCAAGACCTCTATCACCTTCTTATTCCAAGACTTAAGGCTTTGGTAAAATTCTGCAGCAGAGCCTTGAGACAACTCCAAATTGTCTCTGAAACCCAGAAGGGTCATCAGATGCCTGGGAAAGACCAATCCAATAGGTCCTTCGTTCAACACAGAGAAACTCCAAGACTAAGAATTATACCTGGCCATGACAAGGGCTGGGATAGTGACATTCCTTCAACTCCAGATCATCTCATCATTGTCTTAAGTGGTGGGGGAAGAGACATGGTTTCATTGACCATAACAAAGAAAATCTCTCCCGCCCCCACTCCCTCCCCCCCTCCCCCTCTCTCCCTCTCCCTTCCTCTTCTCTCCCTCCCTCTGGATTAGATCATTTCAACGATCACTTCCAACCCTAAATGTTATGATTCAGGGTTGTTGTTTTTTTTAAAAAAAATGAATCCTTGGAACAGGATATTAAAAAAATAAAATAAAGTGAGCAAATCAAAACAAAAACAGTATGTCTGGAATGTATTTGGCCTAATAACTTTTTCAAGCATGCAATTTAATTTGTCCATAAAGCTTACTTTTGCATATTTCCAGCCTGCAATACTTCTGGATTTATTATTCCTTTTTAGTTAATTTGGTTCCTATTTTTAAGAAGAAGAATAAAGATCCCATTAAACTTTGACTACCTTCCATCTGCTCTCAAGGTCACTTTCATTGCTACCCTTTAATCCAATCTAAATTCACTCTTCCTTCCAGACTACATCTGTTCATTTTTTAAAGAAAAGAGTAAGAATCTCCAGTGTATTATATTCTAGAAATGAAGAAGTGGAATCATTTAAACAACTGAGGCATTTCCTTACAAATAGATTGTAAGCAAAATATACTAAGCAAGAATTTGCACCAAGACAAATTCCCTGTGTGTCCAATCACACTTGGCCAATAAAGAATTCTGTTCTGTTCTATTCTATTCTATTCTATTCTATTCTATTCTATTCTAACCACTGATTGATGAGGCCTTGGTTCAATGAAGAGTTTATACAAAGCTAAGATGAAGATCAAAGATCTGTAGACTTCCCTCCCTCCCTCCTTCCCTCCCTCCCTCCCTTCCTTCCTTCCCAATAACAGAGATGATGTCTATGGAGATTCCCAATCATCCAGGTCATGATTCTCCCAAAGTTGTTTTTTCAAAAGGCAACTGGTCTTTGTTTTTCCCATGAAGACATTTTGCTTCCCATCCAAGAAGCTGGATGCAGAACCAAACAAGCTTCTTGGATAAGAAGCAAAATGTTTTCACAGGGGAAAAAAAAAGTCCAGTTGCTTTTTGAAAAAGCAGCTTTGGGACAGACAGGGATGATAGTTCATTTACAATAAACCAATTGCTTGATTGCGGAAATGATATCCAAATGATGAAGCCATTAAGCCTGCCACGTTTAATCCAGATTAAACCCGGTAAGGCTAATGGCCTTGGTCCTTTCAATAATCATGTTCGGGATTTTCACTGCCATGAAGTTTTGTCCTATTTCTGCTGTAGTTCTTTTATGAGGAAAGGGCAACAGACACCAATGTTCCAGTTCTCCAGCGAAGAGCGTTTTGTTTCAAATTCTGATTTTAATGAGTACAGCTCAACTAGTCTGAGCCTTTTGTAATGTCAAACCTGTCTCCTCCTGACACCTAGTTATTTCTAGGAGAAGCGCCACTGTTTCAGATAAAGCTATCCCATGACACAGTAAGAATCTGGGACACTCTAGGTGAAGGTAAAACTAACTGAAAAGGGCTATATTCCCTTGAGAATATTCCCAGGTAAAGGTTTGAGAATCGTCTCATAAATCATTCCGATGTATTTCTCACCAAGTCAAGAGTAATATACCTTCATTAAGGTCAACCTTGACAGCATCGTAGTTCAATCTAACTACTAATTGTCAGAGATTGAGGTTAGTCTATTTGCAATACCTGACAGGATATCAGAACAGTAGCCATCTTTAGCCCTTCTTAGGTGAACAATAACATTGACCATTAAACTACTACAGCTCTGAATAATCTCTGTCATTCTCCAATTAGGCTGGCTGCCCCATCTCCCAAGTTAAGTTGGAGAGCGGAAGTCTGCTTTGAAAAAATATGTGTGTATGTATGTATGTGCGTATGTATGTATGTATGTTCACATATATATACATACACACACGCGCACACATCCTTTTTCCTCTTTTACAATAAACCAATTGCTTGATTGCTCTCCTTTTTCCCTTTTTTTATTATTACGGTTGAATGTATGCTTTTGGTTTGGTTTGTTTTTCTGTTTTACTTTTTTAAAAAAAGATTAATTTTGTTTTAAAGTAAAAGGATCAATCAGAAAATCATACTCTTGGGGGGTGGTCAGGGAATCAAAATATATGATTTCTTTTTGTTACGTTTGTTTCAAAGCCTTAGTTTTAAGGGAAATGATGCACTCTGAAAACGAACAGCATATTCGCATTGTATAAGGTTTATTCTTGAATGTGACTACACATACACAAACATGTGTCTGGATAGATAGATGAACGGATGGATATAATGTGTATGTGTGTGTGTGTATAATGTGTGTATTTTTCTATAAAGTATAGTAGAATTCTGAAAGCACAAAAAACGTATCACGTTTTTTTAGACGCTTATTCTTGGACCAAAAGGCTAAAATCAGGATAACATTCTTTATCAAATCATTTTACAATTAGGGTCCAAATCCCCAACTGGAGCAGAATTAATTTTATCTGCCCCCTATTTGAACTTCAACATTCTCAGGCTCATTTTCTCTGTTTGCGGAAGAATGCAAAATCCGGGCTGAACCTCTTCCTCGAATCCTCCTTCTGGCATCTTTTCAAATACAGGAAAACAGAAGAACCAAACAAAAAGTTAGAAGAGGATGTCGTGATGCAGAGGTGCAGTGGAATTTTTTTTAAAAAATAAAATAAAATCAAGATTACGGCCATGATGATGTAATTGAAAGTCTGCCCGGTATTTATTTATTTGTATTGCGAATTATGTTGGAGATCTCTCCCCCCCCCCGCCGAAACCTAGAAATATATAAGGACTGCCCTCTGCTTAATTTCATGTTCAGGCATAGCCTCTCCAGCCCAATAATGTAATCCAGCTGCTGTATTTGAAGAGTAACATGCTCCCCCTATCTATGTGCGCATGGGTTACAAAATAGGAAAAGTCAGGACTTCACAAGCTATTACTCAATCATTGTGAAACTTTTTTTTTGTCAGTGGGATAGATGGGTTTATCCTGTCATTTGTATCACTGGGTGAAACCAAGCTCAATAGCAGTAACTGTGAGAGGGATCTTGGAGTCTTAGTGGACAACCAGCTAAATAGGAGCCAGCAGTGTGCAGCAGCAGCCAAAAAAGCTAATGCAATCCTAAATTGTATTAACAGAAGGATACAATCAAGATCAAGGGAAGTACTAATACCCCTCTATAAAGCCTTAGTAAGACCGCACCTAGATACTGCATCCAGTTTTGGTCACCACATTATAAAAAAGATGCCAAGACTCTAGAAAAAGTACTGAGAAGAGCAACCAGGAGGATTAGGGGACTGGAGGCTAAAACATACAACGAACGGTTGCAGGAACTGGGCTTGGCTAGTCTAGTAAAGAGAAGGACCAGGGGAGACATGATAGCGGTCTTCCAATATTTGAGGGGCTGCCACAGGGAGGAAGGGGTCAAGCTATTTTCCAAAGTGCCTGTAGGCCAGACAAGGAATAATGGATGGAAACTGAACAAGGAGAGATTTAACCTGGAAATAAGGAGAAACTTTCTGACAGTGAGAACGATCAATCCATGGAACAGAAGTTGCCCTCAGAAGTTGTGGGAGCGCCATCACTTGAGACTTTCAAGAAGAGATTGGACTGCCATTTGTCAGAAATGGTGTAGGGTCTCCTGCTTGGGCAGGGGGTTGGACTAGATGATCTAAAAGGTCCCTTCCAACTCTGATTATCTGTTATTATTATCTGGCAGTAAATCCATCATTAATAGCTCTAAGATGTGTGGCAGATGTGTGAGCATATGCATCATTGCAGCTAAAACTGCTTCTGATATGACGCACATGGCATCAAAACCAGGGGAAGGAAATCGCCCTCTATGCTAAACCAGAAAATCTTGTTCAGCTATCTTGGCCCATAATTGAAGGGTGGTTGGAGGGTTAGTCTAGAGCAGTGGTGGTTAACCTTTTGGCCTCCTGTGCCAAAAATTGTGCAAGTGTTTGTGCTAGCACGCTCATGTGCCAGCACCCAGAAGGCAATGTGTGTGCCCCACAAGCTCTGTGCATGCGTGCGCAATTCCCCACACTGCTCCCTTACCTGCACTGCACCTCACAGCTGATTTTCAGCCAGTTTGAAATCTTTTTTGGCTTCTGCAGGCTTTGCAGGCCGAATAATAGGCCCATTTCGTCACTTCCGGTGTTTACAGGAAGTGACAAAACGGGCCTATTTTTCATCCTGCAAAACCTTCAGAGGCTTTTTTTCAAGCTTCTAGGAGGCTGAAAAAGGCCTCAAACTGGCCAAAAATCAGCTGTGAGGTGCACACATGCGCAGTGAGGTAAATTTGCCTGTGGCTTCCGTGCCAGCACAAATGGCTCTGTGTGCCACCTGTAGCACGCATGCCATAGGTTCACCATCACGGGTCTAGAGACAGCGGGATCATCCCTAGCTTCCTTCTCCTGATTGGAAGTCATATTTGCATTCAACTAAACTTCCTCCATCGCCACAACAATAAAGACTACCATCTCCATATAACAGAGACGACTCTCAGCCTGAGTCTCTGGAAAATCTAAAAAAACAGTTGACCCAAACATTGTCTCCTCCTGGGACAACAATAACCCACTTATTTACAGAGGACAGTAATGATGAACATGAGCTGAATATGAAAAAGAAAAGGATATCAACGTGGCAACCAAATGTAGGTTAGTCCACTCTATTATGGTCTCTGCAACTACTCATGGTTGTGAAAGCTGGACCTTAAAAAAGACAGGAGCAAAATCGACTTGTTTGAGCTGTATGTCTATGGAGATTTCTTCATCATCCAGGCCATGGTTGTCCCAAAGGTGTTTTTTCAAGAGGCAACTGGGTTTCCTTGTTTTTCTTTGAAGACATTTTGTTTCTCATCCAAGAAGCTTCTTCATCCAGTTCTGACTGGATGGTGGGGAATGCAAGGATTTATATTCCTTGCAGATTGCTGGTCATTTGCATTCTTTTTAGAGAGCCATTGAGGCCACTTGGAGGTTTGTCTGTGTCCTCAGGGTCACCTGAGTGGTGCAAATGGGTGTGGAGCCTTTTTTGGAACTGCTGAAAGGAGCTGTGTTGTAGACTGGAGGTAGATGATATTGTTTCCCTTCCCCTTCTTATGATAGAAAGATGTTCAATTTTGACCTGGATGGCCTCTCTGACCCTTCTTTCAAATTAGAGGTCCTCTCTGTCCAAAATGTGGACTTTGCTGTCTTATGTTGCGCCATGCATTAGTGAAGTGGTTGTTTTGTTTCCCCAATTTACAGATCTGCACAGGGCTCACTGTATTGTACTGCATATATCACATTGCTCAGCTTGTCCCTGGGTGTTATGCTGTTGTGCTGGAGAAGGCTCCTGCATATTCCTTGGACAGCAAAGGTGAGTAACAAGCAAGTATCAGAGTGCATAACAGCAAACAAGTCACCAGAAGGCAAAATCACAAAAACTGTGTCTCACCTATTTTGGCCATGTCATGAGGGAGAAAGCAATTGTGTCAGGAAGAGTTAGAGATAAAAGGAAGCCAGGCCACCAAAAAAGATGGAACAACTCAAAGAAACTATGCAACATCAGAAGATGTGGAATGACCCGGCTCATAAATTCATCAAGAGTTGGATACGACTGAATAGCTATCATATTTATAGCAGATTCAAGCTAGGCTACCCTGGATTACAAGAAGGTGTGGGACAGTCCTTGAACACAGCTTATTGGGATGTGTTTTATAAGCACACACACACACACCCCCGAATACAAATTGGACAAAGAGATTGAACCCATGGAAGAAGTTGACCTTCACACTGGATTAGATTTACTTCCCACCTTTTACCTTTCTTTTGTTCTGAGCCACAAATGAACAGTAATGGACAGCTTTGCCAGAAAAAAAAAGGTTATAAATAACATTATGCAAAGACCCAGCTCTCTGGAGGGAAAAAGAAGAGGAAGACCAGCAGGACTCAGCCATAGTGGTGATGGAGGCCCCTTTGCAAGATCTGAAAGACCAGGTGAGGGACAGATGGCCATGAAGCAAATCTATCTCAGTGGTTGATAAAGGGTCAATAATCTTGCCGGCACATAATGAATCAAGCAATCAAATCTAAGATTTCAGAGAATGCTTTGGGCCTGTCCATCAGAACTCTCATGATGGCGGGGGCTGGCCACAGACTCTCTCCTGGATTGTCCATCACCTGGAATTGATTTCGCAGAAAACGTGCAATTGTGGGTCATCCCTGCAAGTTTTCAAGATTGTCCCAAAGCTGCATTTATTGCTTTCTCTGCTAGGATTATTCGCGATACAAAAATCATTTTAAGCCTCTTTTGCTCTCAACCAGCTCGTTTTAAATGAAGGATGAAATGGTTGTATTTCTTATGTGCTTTCCAATTCCTTGTAAGTCACTCTGTGAGGTTAGCATCTCTTGAAAGATGAGGCAGGAAGTTATTAAACGACTGGCTAGATGAATGAGGGCAGAAATATAATTTATAATCTTTGCGATGTGAAGAGTTTTCTGTGATTGATATGGAAAGAAAGAACAGGAATTAGGCAATTGTGAGGAAAGCCCTTTGGTGTTCCATTAAAGCATAATCACAAAGTGGTTCTCAAAGGATCAGGTAGACTGCTCTTTCCAAAAGGTGCATTAATAGAAAACTATGAAATCTCATTTCCATCAATGCAAAACTAGACTAATAGGGCCAAATTCTATGATGTGTGTGTATGTGTGTGTGTATGTGTGTGTGTGTGTGTATGAATAGAATAGAACAGAATAGAATTCTTTATTGGCCAAGTGTGATTGGACACACAAGGAATTTGTCTTGTTGCAATTGCTCTCAGTGTACATAAAAAGAAAAGATCCATTCATCAAGAGTCAAGAATCATAAGATACAACACTTAATAATAGTCATAGGGTTATATAGTCATTGGGTGTATAGTAAATAGAAAATAGTTATAGGGTACAATAAACAATCAAATCATACTTGGAAACAATCAATAAAAATCATAAGGATACAAGTGATAAAGTTACAGTCATACAGTCACAAGTGGGAAGGGATGGGTGATAAGGAGTAATGAGAAGATTAATAGTAATAGTAGTGCAGACTTTGTAAATAGTTTGACAGTGTTGAGGGAATTATTATTGAGGGACTGATGGCTTTTGGGGAAAAACTGTTCTTGTGTCTAGTTGTTCTGGTCTGCAGTGCTCTATAGTGTCATTTTGAGGGTAGGAGTTGAAACAGTTTATGTCCAAGATGTGAGGGGTCTATAGGTATTTCCACAGCCCTCTTTTTGGCTCCTGCAGTATACAGGTCCTCCATGGAAGGCAGGTTGGTAGCCATTGTTTTTTATGCAGTCCTAATTACTCTCTGAAGTCTGTGTCTGTCTTGTTGGGTTGCAGAACCAAGCCAGACAGTTATAGAGGTGCAGATGACAGACAAATGAAATTAACCATTTTTAGTGTACATTATATATAAGAAAACTATAAAAAATAAAACAAAAACACATGCCCTTCACATTCTATGCAGTTAAATTGAAAACCCCTGATAACTTCTGATAGTAAAGTATTATTATCTGTATACTCACTGTGAATACAGTAAATAGGTGTTTTAATTCAATACTGACTGGTCTTGTAACATATTAAGGGCAGGTTTTTTGACTTGGACTTCTTGGGAATCTCCCAAGCTGGCCCACTATGTCCTTTCTGAAGTTCAGCCAAGGTTGGCCAAGTTCAGAGAAAAAACTTTAGCAACTCTTATAGATAGCTGCCTTTTCTTGGATGCCCCATGGATGCCCCATCCATTTCTTTTCTTAATAACTTCTGTTAAGAAACCCTTTTCTATATTCTTTGTGTATTTGGCACATCCTTTACCATCTGCTATCCAAACCGTTTTGATTTTTAAGCTGTTTATCCAATGGAGGAGATGGGAAGAGAAGCAGAGATGTTAAATCAATATTATTGATTTTATATACATATATATACTAGGGTTAAAAATATAGCCCACTATTGGATTAAAAATAGTCGGGGTAAAGCTAAAAGGAAAAGAAGGGCCCAAAATGTTGTTGCCAAACCTTTCAGATAAAGGAATATCAGGCCTATAAGTTGAAAGCGGTGTTAACATGCAACACAATTTGCACTTCGTTAACTGATGTCAAAAAATGTCACAATGGATGGTTCCCGTCCTGGGAATCAAGGACGTTGGTGCAGGTATTTGAAAGGTGGAGACTGAGGTCGCCTAGCAACTAGGCTGGATGCTGATTGGACCATGAGATTGGTGATTCTTGTGGGGTGGGAAGTGACAAAGTTTTTCTTTTAATTGGGTGTAAAACCGGTGGGAACTTAGAGCTGATTTTCCATCAAGAAAATGCCAATTTGATATATTCCAATAAAATGTTCTTAGAGGAATATACCTTGGAGTTCTTATTTAATGGGATGTATTACTTGAATCTTGACTGTTTGGCTTAGTCAGTTGAGCCTCAAGCAAGAAACTCTCGGTTGATTTGTCCAATGATCCACTGTTTTCTTTCCCTGGTTGTCCACGGTTATTCTCAAGGCAGTTCTCCCACACCAAAATTCAAAACCATCAATAATATCTGGCTACCTTGAGATGTCTGGAAATCAACGTGCATAGATTATTTCTAAAGTACATGGGAAGGAAGGTGAAAAATACAGCGGAAAGGAGTTGTAAGGTTGACTCAATATTCTATAGTTGATTTGGTCGAAGACAACCGTGTGCACCAAGCAGCTTCCAGATAAACAGAGCTGCTCAATGATGAAGAAGGAAACAGATATCTAGGCTTAAAGGATTTATTTTCCCTCTGCAGAGATGAAGCTAGCTACACTTCCCAGAAGCCTGAGATAGTTAAAAGGCTTTGACAGAATGATAAATAAATAAAAAGAAAGAAACACTATCCTTGTAGCCTGGAAAAAAAAGAGTAGGTGGAATTGAAGGAGGTGAAAAACTATAATGATTCTTTCGGCAGGAAATGATACAAGTTACCTTTATGGGGAAATATAAGTGATAAAAAGAACTGTCGAGCAGAACAGCTCTAAAAACAACCTAACATGCTTCAGCATATGGCTGGGACACAACATCAATCTTATTTAATGGGCACAAGGTTATCTTTAGAAGCTGCTATTCTGATCCAGGAAAGAACTTCAAGCCCAGAACAGCAGCTCTTTGATGCCAAAAGACCCAGAGCTCCAGGGTCGCAATTCTGCCATAAAACTATCTTGCTGTAAGCATATTATTTTTTTAAATCTTAGCATTTTAACTATCAGATGTTGGTGTCGCGTATTAGTTCATCCGGCATAAATGCAGCTCCGTGGCCTTGCTAACACTGAGCCTCCCTGTTTCTTCTTTCATTTGTAAATCCAAGTCGATTGACTTAGTCCATTGTGCTAAATCACAATGTGGTTTCTTCATTTGGGGGGGAAATGCGCTTTGGAACCATCTCTTCTGATTAGTAAGCCATGGGTTGCGGATGCTGCGGATGATATGGATTCTCAGCCACTAATATCAACAAAATATAGTTCAAAGATGCACTCGGGATCTCAGACATGTAAATAATACATACAGAAATGGGTTCCTAATGGTTTGTCCCAGTTCAAGAGTTTTTATAGTTTTATTATCGTTATCTCAGCCACTAATTTAATCTTTTTAATTGATTTTAACTTTTATATTTGTAACTGTGTTGTTTTTATTTGGGCTGTACACCGCCCCGAGTCCCAATTTGGGAGAGGGGGCGGTATATAAGTTAAATAAATAAATAAATAAAATAAATAAATAAGAGACCCGGTTGTTAATTTTATGAATTTTGTAAAGCCCACCCCTCGCTGGCCTTGCCCACCCCACCCTGCCCCTCCCAGGAGTCTCCACACGGCCCATTTTGGACTCCAGGTAAGTGCAGGGCCCACATGAAGACTTGGGAAGGCAAAAAATAGGCCTCCCAGAGGCTTTGGAATTTGGCATTTCTGGCCTCCAGAAATCCTCTGGAGACTGGAGAGGCCATTTTCGCCCTCCTGGAGACTCGGGAAAAGCCTCTGGAGCCTGGGGAGAGTGAAAATGCCCCCCCCATGCTTCAGGAGGCCGACTAGGCCACACTCACCATGGCCACACCCACCATGGCCACACCCACCCAGCAACCAGGCAGAGAACCAGTTGCTAAACTTTTTGAAGCCCACCCCGAATACACACCAGTGTTTTTCAAATTTGGCAACTTTAAAAAGTGCAGATTTCAACTCCTAGATTTCAGCTCGGGCGGGGGAGCCGCCTCTGTGGCTTCCATGCTTCTGCCGAGAACAGTGGCAGCGCTGGCAGAAACGTGGAAGCGTTTCTTCTGCTTCTCGGGCAGAGAGGGCTCCCCTGCCCGAGAAGCAGCAGAAACGCTTCCACATTTCCACCAGCACTGCCGCTGTTCTCGCACTGGCAGATACTGTGGAAGCCACACAGGTGGCTCCCCAGCACAAGAAGCAGCAGAAATGCTTCCATGTTTCCACCGGTGCTGCTGCTGTTCTCGTGCCGGCGGGAACTGTGGAAGCCACACAGGCGGCTTCCCCACACAAGAAGCAGCAGAAACGCTTCCATATTTCTGCCAGCGCTGCCGCTGTTCTCGCGCCGGCGGGTTCCCCGCATGAGAAGCAGTTGAAATGCTGCCGGTGGAGGAATGCGAAGGAAAAGCAAGAGCGGCGGAGAAAGCAGCAGTGGATGCCAAAGGTCTCGCAATTTAAAGTGCCCTGCCAAGTTATATTAAATATACACAGCTCATAGAAGAATTTCAAATGTATTAAGATTGAAATCAAAGTTAAGGCCACATCCACACCGCTGCCGCCCACCCGGTGACCCGGTTGGGGGGGGGGGAGAAATTAATTTACCCCCGAAAAGACATCCTAGCCATTTTTTCGGGGCTCAAAAAAAAATAAGACCCGACCCTATTTTATGAGAAACACGGTATATATACTAAACAACCTTTAAGAGGAGATCTTTAAAAGAAGTTATTACATCCCTGGCAAATGATAATTTCCTTTTTTCCACATTGCCAAGGTAGCATATCTGCTTTGTTTCTTTTCAGAAAACCATGGGGGTAAGACAGTCCCCATACAATGCTTTAAACATGCACAGAACTGTGCCTCTTCTTCACCTATTGTCTTTATCTGAATTTATGTACAAAATGAAAACTGAAATTAGCTTTGTGAGTTTGTGCCAGGCTGGCACACAGGAATAAGAAACTGCCTCCTACTGAGGCCATAGGCCCTCCTTCTCCAGCTCACTTAGAGGCCCAGGGGACAAAACTGGGACCCCGTGCATAGAAAGAGAAGGACGAAGAATTCAGCATGAGTAATAAACTCATTTTGATACAGCCTCTTATATATTTAATCTGTGGCAAGATTTCACCTGGAGAAATAAGTTACCTTGTTCTTCTCAAGAAGAAGCTTAACTCCTTTCTAAAAACAGCAGCAGTAATAACATCCACCACCTCAAAGGAATTTCCATAAATGAAGAAGGTTTGGAAGATGTGCCAAGATAAAAGAAACCAGGCTTCATTACTAGTAATGAAGTAATCTTTGAATTGCTCCACATATACTGGATTCATATCTCAGCTGGAAAAAGCAGGATTTAAGGCCCTTTCTTTGAATTGTGAAATCTCTCTCAGGATAGGTTCATAGATGGGAGAAAGGGGGAGAGAGGGGGAGTGAGAGAAGGAGGGAGGGGGGAGAGAGGGGGAGAGAGAGGGAGAGAGAGGGAGAGTGGGAGGGAGAGAGAATGGAAAAGAGGGAGAGAGGGAGAGTGGGAAAGAAAGGGAGGGAGAGAAAGAGAGAGAGAGGGAGGGAGGGAGGGAGAGAGAAAGTAGAAGAGAAAGAAAGAGGAAGGGAGAGTGAGACAGGAAGGGAGGGAGAATGTGGATGATACTACAATATAGGAGATAAAATATTAAATTAAGATAAAATCATAATAAAACCACCATAATATGGAGCCATAGAATTGCAATGTGATAGAGGTTATAATTCAATATAGATAGATAGATAGGTAGGTAGGTAGGTAGATAGATAGATAGATAGGTAGGTAGGTAGGTAGGTAGGTAGGTAGGTAGGTAGATAGATAGATAGATAGATAGATAGATAGATAGATAGATAGATAGGTAGGTAGGTAGGTAGGTAGGTAGGTAGGTAGGTAGGTAGGTAGGCAGGCAGGCAGGCAGGCAGGCAGGCAGGCAGGCAGGCAGGCAGGCAGGCAGTTGGATGGATGGACGGATGCGTAGCTAGATAGACAGACTGACAGAAATAGAGAGAGAGTCTGAGATATAGAAACCTTCTTCATATAACAGTGAAACATACAGGAAATCCACAAAGAAGAGTGTTTACTCCGGGGATCATCTCAGCTTTAAGCATTGACGTAACTGTGAAGCGCAGGGCTATTTTTATTTATTCAACTGTCAAATCTCATGCAATGTTGAACATCCTTATTAGGCTTCTCATTTGCTGTATTAAGAACCTCACCTTTGAGAAAAGAGCCACCTGCGTCCCTTGGATTCGGTCCGGCTATTTCCTGCTATTCTCATTATTATTACCAGGCAATTTTTCCCCCTATCTCTATTTCACTTCAATTCTCACAAGAAGGTTTTCTTTCCCCGGTTAATCTACTCTGAATTCCATGTTCTTTCTCTGCTTCGCCCTCTTTCTCTTCTTCGGGATGTTTTAAAGCATTTTAATAGCATTTTCATTAACACCGTATGCTTATTGGAGAAGGACATATGTCCGTGTATTATAAATAGGCTTCTTAAAACCAGCTGCTTTGCCACTTTTAAAAAATGCTCGGTAGAGTCACGGAGCTTCAATACTTGGGAACAGAAGTTATGACATTTGGAACAAACTCTCATAGAATTTTGTGCTACAGAGTTTTTTTGGGTTTTTTTGCTGTCTTTACCCAGAATATTCCATGTCTTCCTTTAGCCCTGGCTTTTCCCTTCCTGTCTTCAGCAGACAGAAGTGGTGTTGTGATCACAAACTCACAACGTTAGGAACTCCAATGCCCTTTTTATTCTTCTTCCCAACTCTGAAGGATTAGCCCTCTGCCAGTTTTGTCCCTCTCTCCTTCCTTTCCTCCCTGTTTCCTTCGTCTTCCTCCTTATCTCCCATTTTAGGATCCAGTTCACTTCTTCATCTCTATAGCAAAACTTAGCAAAAACATTTTTTCCTTTACCAATTTTCTCACATACACACACTTTTAAAGCAGCCTTCTATAAGATGAGCTTTTGCATAATATTTTAGCAAGGGTACTCATTTCTGCACACTTTCTCCTCTAAAATCATACAGAGAAGAGAAGCGTTCTTGGTTGTCCACCCTCCTGGGACATCAGAGGAGCTAAAGCTGGAGGGCTTCTCTGTAGAAGCCCATCGTGATGCTATGGAATGGCTTCCTCAATGACTCTTGATTGACTAATTCCCCGAATGTTATGTCATTATTAAAGTTCCACCCACTCCAAAGGCCAGCCTCAAGATATGCAAAATTGGTTTGTGATCCAAATAGAAAAATATCTTTGAAATAGATTCGTAGCTCTTGAGTTGTAGGTTTTGGGAGCGGTTTATTCTCCGTGGTTGAAGCTGTGAGGGGTTGAGGCTGTAACAATGGAGTCGGGTAGGGCTGAAGTCGTATTTTCTGCAGTCGAGTTTGGAGTGGTTCATCTTAAAGTTTTTATCGATTGTTTGCCCATGTATTATTGTGGTTGAAGTTGAAGACGTCATTGACAGGCAAGATGTTGCAGCAGACAATTTTGTGTACTGTGCTTAGATCGGACCACAGGCAGCGCAGTCCCAGATTGTCCAGGCCCAAAATTTTGAGCCTAGAGGCCTAGGGAATTATGTTGTGAGTGGAAGAGTGGAGAACTTTTGTCGAGAGATACCTCTGAACCCATTTGATAGTACGGGTTCCAGGCAGACGAGCTGTATTCAAGGATTGGTCTAGCAAAGGTTTTGTATGCCCTAGTTAGGATTCATGGTATTAATGCAATTATTTTGAGGAGAGGGAATATGTCTTCCAGTTCATTTCCAAACATCCCTTTCTGTTTGAAGAGGAGACGTTATGGACAAATTTCTTTCAAAAATGTGCCAAGCACTCATCAAGGTCTCTTCGTTAACCATTTGCCCTCACTGTTTCCATCAGAGAATTTTAAGAAGCTGAAGAAAAGGATGTCAGAAAAGGGATGGGACTGGATTTCTCAAAACAAGACTTGCTGCAGATCTTTAAATTTTAATGTTAATAACGCTGTGGATAAAAAGAGAGAGAGATGACAACAGCTGTTCTGTTCACTGTTTAGTCCCACCTGAATCTTCAGGAAGTGAGAAGTGGCCTCTCAGCAAGCAAAGAGAAGCATAGCGATTCAAACTTTTGGCAGATTGCAAGCACGTCTTTTCCCAGGGATGTTTCAAAACATCTCCTCAATCACATTTTGTTCCAAAATCAACACTTTCCCATCATTTACTGCAGAGGTCTCCAAACTTGGCAACTTTAAGACTTGTGGATTTCAACTCCCAGAATTCTCCAGCCAGCTATGCTATCCACAAGTCTTAAAGTTGCCAAGTTTGGGGTCCCTTGCCTTAACCACTACACCAAATTGGTTCTTTAGTATTATTTAATGAACAAACCTACAGCTCTGGAAGGTTTCAGATCTTTTTCATTCCAAATTTACTGTAAGAGATGACCAGGCTGAGCCCGAAGGAGGAGGGGCCTAATGTATCATCAGTCTCGAGTCCCTATGCATCCACAAAAAGCCTTTCTTATCTCCTGCTGATTTCCTTTGGCTATTAGTTGGTCAGATTTTTGTAGAGCTCTTAAGTCTGCAATAAATCTCTATATTCGTTTGAACTGCCTGGATCTCTGATTTCCATGATGCTTGGCAGTTACCCAATTCTGACCTTGCTCAGCTACTGGAATAAATAAAGAGTTCCTCCTCTGATACTGTGAGAACAAGCAAACAGAACAATTAATAACAACATTTGTTAATATTTAATTAATACTGTTCATTTGTTTTTCTTATTTAATTAACAAGCAAGTACTAAAACATGGGGCATTAATGATGACTGTGACTGCATGATTTACTGATTTACAGAAAACATTTATCCTTATTTTGCGGGGGCAAATAAGGCTCCAGAATGGCTTAGCTGCAACCTACAAAAATGAGGGCCAATAATAGAAATTAGTTGGGTTTGTATTTGAACAGGAACATAATTTGTTTAGCGTTCCTAAGCGTTCTCATATTTTAATTGATTGGGCAGTTTTCAACCCAGAGGAAGATGTATGTGTAAAGTGTGACCCGGGTTCTAGAAGAAACTTCTTGCCTCTTAGTTTGCAACTCCTGGGCAGAGAGAGAGAGACACACACCCAACCTTATCTTGATTATGGAGTCAGGTTCCTTTTTCTTATTTCTATTGTTTCAATCTCATTTCTGAAGCATTGTGCCGATTTCATCATTTTGCCAAAAACGAATTACGAGCAGGGCTCTCCACAAGGGGATGTGTGGGTCAAAAGACAAGATACAATTACACAAAGTTAATGCCCTTTAAAAAAAAAAAGGCATGGCATTCAGCATCTCAGCATATATAAACAGATCAGCAATCACGACTGCCGAAAGCAGGGTTTTCCCAGCACAATCTTGTCCCAATAGTGCTACATTTTTGCACGTCTTGCTCCTGAACATTTTAAGGTGGCAATTGTCTTTCTCTTTGGAAGTAGTAATTTTTCAGGCTTACAATAAAAATGTGGTATCTATTTTGAATGTTATTCTGAACTGCAGCACAGGGATCCGTTTGGATTGTTTGACCTCTCCTTCCTTCCTTCCTTCCTTCCTTCCTTCCTTCCTTCCTTCCTTCCTTCCTTCCTTTCTTCCTTCCTTCTCTTCCTTCCCTTCCTTCCTTTGTTCCCTTCCCTTCCTTCCCTTCCTTCCTTCCTCCCTCCCTCTCTCCCTTCCTTCCTTTCCTTCCTTCCTCCCTCCCTCCCTCTCTTCCTTCCGTCCTTCCTCCCTCCCTCCCTCTCCTTCCTTCCTTCCTTCCTTCCTTCCTTCCTTCCTTCCTTCCTCCCTCCCTCCCTCCCTCTCCTCCTTCCTTCCTTCCTTCCTTCCTTCCTTCCTTCCTTCCTTCCTTCCTTCCTTCCTTCCTTCCTTCCTTCCTTCCTTCCTTCCTTCCACCATAGGGCAGAATGGGCCTTAGATCTTTCTTCATTGCATTGTTTCCTTAAATAATTTTTGTTGTCCTGGTTACATTCCTCAATATTCTTGAATATTCTTTGGTTGCTAACTCCTGTTAAGTTACCGTGTTATTTCACTACACTTTCTGGGAATAAAACTTCTTACGCTCTCAGATTGGGTAGGAGATAAAGAAAAAAAATTGTACTATGTATTACTAAGAGTTTTCATTCAAGGAATTTAGACGGAGAGAGAGACTTAATTAGTACAGTTGAATTAATATATATATCCATCCTGTTGCCGCAATTCCTTTCTGAACTAAAGGAAACATTTGGGACACTTCAAGTAAAGAGCTAGGGAAGAACAAGTTCATACGGCGAATCTGTTGGCCATGGCTCCTCATTTATTCTAAGCAGCAATCAATAACGAGGTCATCCATCTCAAATATGTAAAATACCAAGCTCAGACATTTGATGGCAAGATGGAAGATGCACATCCCTTCTTTATCTCTATATATAAAAGTGAAATACTCCTCATGCATCATCACAAAATCTTCAGAACCAAAAAGCCTACAAACTTGAAATTTGGCATGTATATTCCTTTTGGCTTCTAGGGGCTCACTAAGAAAGGATTTTTCTAAATGACCATCAGAGCATTTAGAGTATTTCCTATATTATTATTATTATTAACATGCTTTGATAATAAGGAATTCCACTCCCCCTCCCCACCTGAAAAGAAATCTCTTCCAAAGGCAAAACACAAACAGAGGAGTTTCACTTTCAGTTTCACAGCAGCAGCAAGCAGCTTTAGTACTGAACAGTTGAGCTAAGCCACGCCCAGGCTCCTTGCTGTCTCCTTCTTGCTCACCCAGCAAATACTCTTTCAGTTACCAAACAGCCCTCCACTCTCTCACACACTGGCAGAACACTAGCCAGATGAATACTGATGGATGCTGGTAGGCAGAGGCAGAATTTTCCCCCCTTATTTTCCTACCCAAAATCTAAGCCCCATAGTTTCGTACTGAAATATGGATATAGAGCTAGTTCTGAATAAAAGTTCACATGAACTTGGCTACTCGGAGAACATAAAATAAGAGCCTGGTCAACTCCTGGGAATTATCTTGTCTGAAAATATAGGGCAGAGAAACTCAGGGTGGGGAAAGGGGAAGGGGACATCTTAGCAGGGTGCAAAATGTCCCCCCCCCCCCGAGAAAGAGGGGAAATGCCCCTCGAATGCGACACTTGCAGTGATCTTGAGTCCAGAGAGCAATTTAGCTGCAAGACAGTTGAAACTAAAATTAGACTTTTAAGCCGGAATAAACATCTCTGCCTTTCGGAGCCTCGTTCAGCTAATGTTTCAATCATTTATGTTACCCTCCCTTTTGAACTCATTTCTAATCCTGCCCAGTATAATGAAGGCTGAGCTTCGTTATTGTGGAGGCCCTTTTGACTCATATTAACATAGTAATTTGAGAGATTTCTTTGGCAAACCCCAGTTCCTTAATTAGGAGGGTTTGTTTTTTGTGAGCCTGCACTTTCCGCCTGATGCTACTCTTGACCCAAGCGGAATGAAAGTTTAATGATCTCTTTCCTCGTGTCCCATTTTAATAAGCACCCCGTCTGTTTTGAAGAGAGGATATGTATTTTATATATGATTTTAGGATTTTATAGCCTGCGCCGGCCTTTAGATGCTGAGCAGATTTCATAAATGTTTAAATTTTGATATATATCCCCCCCCCCCCAAACACACCTAAAAGTGAGAAAGGAAAAGTATTTCATCAATATTGCAAAAGTACAACGTTTGGATAAGTCTCCTTCAAGCGGAGTTTGATTTTGTAGGGATTTCGTGGACTCATTCCATGCACAAACGGAGGAATGGTTTGCCATGATTGCCTTCTGGAATTTAAATTTTGCCTTCCCTAAGGCCTTCCTTAAGCCCAAACTCCAGCAGATATCTTTGTTGAAAGAGAGACAGGTGGTGTTTTTTTTTTTAAATAAAAACTTGGCTTTGACCAAGTTGCAACTGTTGAGAAATCTTGGCCGAGGCGGATTTCTCATGATTGACTCAACCACAAAGTGAATTCTCCCGTTGTAGCTTAGGCTGTCCTATGAGCTCCTCTTTGGGTTCAGTATGTAATGGGAACCTCCAAAAGTTGGATTAGCTTAAAATGTGATTCAGTGAATACAGCCTATGTCCTACCGACAGGCGACTCGGTTAACTGGATCTAACATGGTTATGGGGGGGCCTGCAGACACACCACTGTAGGTTGCGCTTAACAGAATAGAATATCAGAGTTGGAAGGGACCTTGGAGGTCCTCCAGTCTAATCCCCTGCTCAGGCAGGAAGCCCTATGCCATTCCAGACAGATGGTTGTCCAAATCTCTTCTTAAAAGCTTCCAGTGTTGGAGTTCCACAACTTCTGGAAGCAAGGTCTTCCACTGGTTATTGTCCTCACTGTTAGGAAGGTTCTCCTTAATTCCAGGTTGCTTCTCTTCTTGAAGAGTTTCCACCCATTGCTTTCTGTCCTCCCTTCTTGGTGTTTTGGAGAACTTCCTCTTCTTTGGGGCAACTCCTGAGATATTGGAAGATTACTATCATGTCATCCCTTTTCTTCACTAAACTTCTAGTGGTGGCTTCAAAACCATGAAGGGAATCCCTGCCAATTGTCAACAGCAATTCTTAGGTGTCCGGCACCTAACTTCCTTTTGGTTGAATGGCAACATTTTGCACAAAGGAGGTAGACCATTTCAGCATGGAGAAAGCATGGAATCTGGTGTGTGGAAAGTAACTACTGTCAGAGATTGAATTTGCTTCCTGCACCATTCTGAAGCCGTAGCTGGTCGAGATTTGAGGAATATGGGATCCAGCAAGTGAAACATAAATCGCTAAGTATGGGTGGCATCCTTCACATGTGGTTTGCAGGCTATCTAGTTTTTGCAGCTTATTTATGGAAGTTGTGAGAGCTCCATCAATGGAGATTTTCAAAAAGAGACTGGACTGGCATTTGTCTGAAGTGGTCTGGGGTCTCCTGCTTGAGCAGGAGGGTGGATTAGAAGACCTCCATGGTCCCTTCCAACTCTTGGTATTCTGTTTTGATCACCACAATATGGAAAAGATGTGGAGACTCTGGAAAGAGCGCAGAGAAGAGCAACTAAGATGAGTAGGGGACTGGAGGCCAAAACATATGAAGGATGGTTGCAGGGTATGGCTAGATTGATGAATAAAGGATCAGAGGCAACATGACAGCAGTCGTCCAATATTTGAAGGGGGGTGTCAAGGAGGAGCGGGTCAAGCTATCTTCCAAAGCCCCTGAAGGCAGAACAAGAAGCAAAGGAATGGAAACTCTTCAAGGGGAGAAGCAACCTAGAAGGAGAAATTTCCCAACCGTGGGAATAATTACTCAGTGGAACAACTTGCCTTCAGAAATTATGAATTCTCCATCACGGGAAGTATTTAAAAAGAGATTGGACAACCGTTTGTCTGAAAAGGGATAAAGTCTCCTGCTTGAGCAAGGGTTGGACTAGAGGACCTCCAAGGCCCCTTCCAATCCTATCTTTCTAAGTTCTCCATTCTCCAAATCAGAACTACGCTGAGTTTGAGGTGCTGTTGAGCTGCCTTGCAATCCCACATTTCTAAAACTGTGTATTTGTCAAAGGTTTAAAAATTCCCATTGACCTGTATCTCTCAGTCTTTTTCCACCAGTAATTTCTTTCTGCAATGCAGCCTCTCCTTAATTCCGGACTTACTTCATTTTCGAAAGAGATTTCTGTAAAAAATAAATAAATCACCCTTTGATAAGTCATAACTTTTGGCTTTGCCAAGTAAATCAATTTTAATTAAACTTAGTACACTGGGGCACTGACTCATTCCTTTTTCACCCCCATTACTTTGAGTCTGGCTGCAGCATGTTTGTCAATATTGAAGGAAGAAGTCAGGAAACAAGGTGTTACAGCTTCTAACCATTGTTCATTGTCCTTTCACAGCTGCATTGGGTCTTGGAGCTGAGAAGTCCAGCACCAGATAAATAAAATGAATCTTCTACTATCCCTAAGCCTGCTAGCTTGAAAATAAAAGAGGGCATATATCTCAGGAAGCCAGAATAAAATGAGTTTTAAAACCCACTCAAGGTAGGGAATAGGAATTGTGGGAGCTTGCAAATGTTATTCCATATTCTTTACAAAGCTTGGTCCAATAAACAGTCTTTAGAGTAGAGTAGAGTAGAACAGAACAGAATAGAAATAGAATTCGAGTTACAAATATAAATAGAATAAGTTATGGAATAAGAGAAGGAAGAAAACATCATGATTGGAATTTATTTTTCTAGTTACAGGTAGCCTTTGACTCACAAACATTGTTGGTCTGGGGTCTTTAAATCTGGGTTTCCTTTCTGTGTGAGCCACTGTCGGAAACTTGGCATTCAGTTCAGTGATACCTTTACAGTTAAAAACTGTTTAATCTCTGACTGGAGATCACATTAATTAATGCAATTATTCTATCACTAGGTGAACATCTGTTCCAGGCTCTTCCAGGTTTGTGTGGGTGAGTTTTCAACCACCAAATGTCTCCCAGCCTGATGCCCTGATATTTGGATTACAAATCTCATAAATCCCACCCAAAGCCCATGTTACCCGGCTGCATTTATTGTTTCGCCCTTTGGCAAAAATGTGTGTAAATAAGTGCACAATCTAATCTCTGGGCTTTTCTAGTGGTTTCCAGGCCAAATATTAATCATAGTTTTTAGATCGGTCAAGGATAGTGAGATGCAGCCAGTGGCTGAGAATCAAGAAATTAGAGTAAACCTGAAAGAGTTAAATTCAGATTTAAAATGAAAACAGAAATACATTGCCACTATTTTCACCCTCCAAACTCCTGAAAGAATGAGATTGATGGGATGGTTCTTTCCACTGTTAACTCAGAATATAGAATAATAGGAACCTTGGAGGTCATCTAGTCCAACCCCCTCCCCGCCCAAGCAGAAGATCCTACACCATTTCTGGCAAGTGGCTGTCCAGTCTCTTTTTGAAAGAACCCACAACTTCTGAAGGCAACTTCTGTTCCACTGGTTGATTGTCCTCACTGTTAGGAAATCTCTCCTTAGTTCTAGGTTGCTTCTCTCCTTGATGAGTTCCCATCCACTGCTTCTTATCTTGCCTTGGAAAATAGGTTGACCCCCCCCCCCCTTCTTTGTAGGTGCCACTCAAATATTGGAAGACTCTTATCATGTCATCCCTTAGCCCTTCTTTTCTCTAGACTGGCCATACCCAGTTCCTGCAACCGTTCTTCACATGTTTTAGTCTCTCCAGGCTTTTAATCAGATTAGTTGCTCTTCTTTGCACTCATTCCAAATTCTCAAATGCCAAGAATAACAGGAGACAGTCACTTTCCAAATGAATGCAAGATCACTCCTTACTTGGGAGTGGCAATACTCTGTGGACAGACACAACAGAGCACATATTTCTCCTGCGCTCATGCTACACACATACTACTAATCCTATTGCTGCATAAATATTAAATAAAACAATTTTCCACCCCTTTGATATCTTTATTGTCAGTTCAGAGGTTGGCTGTTGTCATTTGTTTAGTCTTCTTTATATTGAACTAACTGGATACCCGTGCTTCACTACAAAACTATGTGATCGGGCAAGTTTTTGGGGAGGATAACAAGGGAGAAAAATTGTGCTTCTGCCTACCAGCATCCATGGGTATTCATCTGGCTAGCGTCCTGTCAGTGTGAGAATTGAGGGCTGTTTGGAAACTGAAACAGTATTTGCTGTGTGAGCAAGGAGACAGCAAGGAGCCTGGGCATGGCTTAGCTCAACTGTTCTGTGCTAAAGCTGCTTGGTGCTGCTGTGAAACTGAAACTCCTGTTCTCTGCTTGTGTTTTGTCTTTGGGAAAGATTTCTCTTCAGGTGGGGAGGGGAAGTAGAACTCTTTAGCATCAAAGCGCATTAATAATAAGAATATAGGAAATACTCTAAATACTTTGATGGTCATTTGGAAAAATCCTTTCTTAGTGAGCCCCTAGAAACCAAGAGGAACCTACGTGCCCAATTTCAAGTTTGTAGGCTTTATGGTTCTGGAGATTTTGCGATGATGTGTGAGGGGTCTTTCGCTTTTATATATATATAGACTTAGATCCATTTTTGAACTGAGCTCTTTAATTTCTATTCCCAGAGCTTTGGATCCTTTTCATTTTCAGAGCTCAAGGGAAAGCATTTCCAGATGGGTGGATTTAAACTCTCAGAATCCTCAACAATAATCAAACCAGGGGATATTTTGTGAGTTCACAACCACCCTTCTGAAAATTAACCCATTGGGAAACGGTCCATTGTATTGGGTTCTATGGTACTTGAAATGTGAATTAATTTTCTCTATGTGGTCCAGAGACAGGTATTTAGATTAGTCCCATGAAAGCAGGCTTGCAGTTTCTAATTTTTTTCTCCTCCTCCTCCTCACCATGTGTCCTGAGTGGAGAGTGAAGGTGGAAGAAACTATAGTAGCCAAAGCTAAACCCTTGGGCCATCAACCAGATTGAAAACGGTGAGACCTACTTTCATAGCTGCTCCTTATTCAAATGCTTTCTTTGGGTCTGCTGCCACAGTTCCCAATTTGTGGAAGTGGAAGCAGATTTGGGTATGCGATGTTGTGCAAACCCAGGGCATGAGACTGAGGTTCCTCTTCCCTTCTTGAAAAGACCGATCATAAGAGAAAGATGATGAAAATTAAACAGCCTCCTGGAAGATCTTGTCCACGAAGATTGCCATAGAAACATTGGCTTATTCTGACTCAAACGTGACAAATTGGACTTATGCCATTTTAACCCCACCCCAAATCATTTCTAGGCAGCCTTTTGAATATGAATTTCAATTTGCCTTTTTTCTAACAATTCTTTTGTAACTTTCTAAACTGCAGCCCTCTGCTTTCTCATCAAACATTAAGAAGGCCTGATCCTGCTTGGTTTCCAGGCCCTGACTAAAAAAACAAAATTAACCCACCCCTAGATATTGGCCATTTCCAAATATTGATTGATAAATCCAAGTGTTGTCCTTTTTAAATGGTTCTCAATTTAAATCTGAGTTATTATATTTTTCTGACTAACCAGATGGTACTGATTATGTACATCTAATGTCTTCCATCATGGGTTTTAGTTTAGTTTCAGCACATTTTGTACAGGGTACAACGCAAACAAGCTACAAATTAAAGACTGGAGGAAAATGGCTTCTTTAAAACCTGGTGCCATGATACAGAATACTTATTTGTGATTTTTGCAGCCTGCTCATTGGACAAGGCTTGATTCTCTAGAGCAGGGGTCCCCAAACTTGGCAACTTTAAGACTTCTGGACTTCAACTCCCAGAATTCTCCAGTCCACAAGTTTTAAAGTTGCCAAGTTTGGGGACTTCTGCTCTAGGGTGACTCAACAAGCAGAGGTGTCACTCTGAAGCCCACCAACTGCAAAACAGCAGAAAACAACTTACAACATGGTTTCTGACGGTTATTCCATAATGATTCTGGCTGGGTCTCTCTTCAACTCTCTCCAACAAGACCTCTACTCATCAGAGCAAACTGAAAGATGGAAGCAATGCAGATACATAACCATTCCAAACTGGAATCTAAACTGCTAATCTCCCAGTTGAGTTGCTGTTTGCAAGAGAAAAAAGCAGGACAAAAAATAACAAATGGAGACCAAAGAGCTCCAGGTTATAAGTCCTGAGGCCACTTTACTTCTTTCCTCAAGTTTTTTTAAATTATTTTTCTTTTTTTAGATTAAGAAATTGGGAGAATTGGGATAGGTTTGATTATGACCCAGCTGATGAATGTTGTTTGTGGGACCTAGTGGCTTCACCATAGGAGTCAGAAATGAATGGGAGAAGATGGATAAATTAAGAAGGGATCCTAAGGAAGAAAATAGCTTATACCAAGTTGGACCATTTCAATCATAATGACCAGATTGTTACACACATTACACACAAGTCCTTTTCCCCCCCTTTGTTTCCTGGAATGCTAAAGATAGGATCTTTTTAATGCAAAGCCAACATTCATCGATAATCTACAGCTCTATAATCCTGCATTGTTGCATAGTTCAAAAGATTATCTGATATGAGACAGAAGTTGAGTCAAGCTGACTTCTGGTGACAAGGAAGAAATGGCATTTTTTCACTGCTCTTTTGGGAAGCCACCTCTTCTTCCCCCAATTCCTGATCTATTGCTTAATTGGGGCAGATCAAGCAAGGTCCACGATGCCAATTCCCATAACTTCATGAAATAAAAATACTCTGATTTTACCTTGCATTACATTTCAAATGTGCTTCCAGTTGCAATGCATCCAATTTGAAGCGGGTATCTCCGTTTCATTTTCCTTCAAACAAACCAACCAACAAAAATGCAGAATTTGCTATAAGTTTGCTTAATGGACCAGATCCAAAGGGACTTTTTTTCATTCTGCGGCATCTCCTTCAATATTTAAATTGAGGAACTTATTTCTAACAGAGTTTACAGTTCTACT
Organism: Bungarus multicinctus; assembly: GCA_023653725.1. NCBI lineage: Eukaryota > Metazoa > Chordata > Lepidosauria > Squamata > Elapidae > Bungarus > Bungarus multicinctus. The sequence goes on from CM042849.1 coordinate 54,445,696, forward strand.
GAACTGTGCACAACACATTAGAGTAAAGCCATCACGTCCAAAAACGGCCTCCTTAAAATGCACACGTGTTCTTTTGAAAAATTAATCTTGCATTGTTACATTTGTTCGGATAGTTATCGCGGCTGTGTAACTGAGAGGGAAAAATTGTTCTTTGGAGCAGAAACAAACATTTGGACTGATAAATTTGTTCTGAATACACAAGTCTTCACAACCCTTTTTGCATTGAAATCAGGATTATTTGAAAGAGAAACAGCAGCGCCAGTTGCTCTGAGATAGCAGTTACATTTGGAAGAATTTAGTGGTAAAAGGAAACCAGTTGGTCAGAAAACAGGATGGTTGGCTGGACTCCCTCCAAGCTGCCAGAACGTAGAGCAACTCAAAGAAGCCGTGCAAGATTGGAAGACATGGAGGGACCCAACCCAGTGGGAAAAAAAAAAAATCAAGAGTCAGACAGACATGACTGAAAGATGCTTTTTTCAAGAGGCATCTGGACTTGTTTTTCTTGGAAGACGTTTCGCTTCTCATCCAAGAAGCTTCTTCAGCTCTGATTGGATGGTGAGGAATGGAAGGATTTACACTCCTTGCAGACAGCTGGTCATCTGCATCCTTTTAGAGAGTCTTTGAGGCCACTTGGAGGTTTATCTGTGTCCTCCGGAGTCATTTAGTACAGGGGTCTCCAACCTTGGCAACTTTTAAGACTTGTGGACTTCAACTCCCAGAATTCCTCAGCCAGCTTTGCTGGCTGAGGAATTCTGGGAGTTGAAGTCCACAAGTCTTAAAAGTTGCCAAGGTTGGAGACCCCTGATTTAATAGTACAAATGGGTATGGAGCCTTCTTGGCTGCAGGATGTTTTTCTGCCTTGTGTCCCTTTACTGTTGGAGACAGATGCAAGCTGTGGGACGAGTCTGTGTTTTCTGCACCTCAAACTGAAAATGCAAATGGTTCCTGTAGTCTGCAATTTTTCTGCAAATATATTCATACTCCAGCATCATTTGAAGAGTGTTTATCCCAAAGTGCATAGCTAAAGATCTATGGAGAAACTTTCAAATAAAAAAGGAATCCAGTCGCCTCCTGATAAAGCATCTTGGGGACAACCGTGACCTGGATGGCGAAGAATCTCCATGGACTGAATGGATATCATCATCAAGGTCAACAGCTGCAATCTACAGGTTGCAATCTGACTTATTTGATTTATTTGATTTATATTGCCGCCTATTTGCCCATGGCGACTCAAGGCGGCTTACACAATGTAAAATCATATTTAAAACAAAAAAATAAAAACAATAAGAACTAACAACAAGAATCAAATAAATTAGTAAAGTACAATAGAACAGAATTTGGGAAAACAAATAAAACACAAAGAAAAACCAACTCCCACCCCCCCAACCCGATGACAGTTGATCACATGAGCCATTTGATGGGTTCCATCCCTCTCTGGGTTCCCCAGGCCCGCTTGCAAAACCAGGTCTTCAGTGCCTTTCGGAATAGTATTAATGAGGGGGCCATTCTAATCACTGGGGGAATGATGTTCCAGAGAGATGGAGCCACCACAGAGAAGGCCCTTCTTCTAGGTCCCACCAGGTGTATCTCCCTCAAGGGTGGGACCCGCAGCATTCCCTGCCTCCTCGCTCTAATGGGTCGGGTAGATGTCACTGGCAAGAGATGTTTCCTCAGACAACTCGGACCCAAGCCATGACTTAGCTCACTATCCATCAAGAAAATAACTCTCACCTTTAGTGTTTAGTGTTCCTTCTTCAGCCAAACTGCAACTTGGGGGCAATATTGGCCTTACATTCTTCCTGGCACTGCTTTTTATTATTTAATTTAAACCACTGACATCACTGACAACTTAGAACTAAGGAGAAACTTCCTAAGTGAGAACGATCAACCAGTGGAACAGAAGTTGTCTTCAGAAGTTGTGGGAGCTCCATCACTGAAGGCTTTCAACAAGAAACTGGGCAACCATTGAGCAGAAATAGTCTTCTAAAGTCTCCTCCAACTCCGTTATTCTATGGTCCGTGTCCTATGCTGCTGTTGTTGAAAACTACCCAGAACAATCAGGCAGCCTAGAATAAGTCAGGGTGCTCCAAGCAGGTCAATCTAAGCAGCCAATTCTCTGTAGCTATTCAGAAAGGGTTGAAGACAGTTCAAGATTATCTGAAAAATGTCTGCGACACAAATTCATGCTTGGGGATGACAAAGTTCGGGATGGGAAAAGCACTTCCGGGTCCTGCAATAACACCTGTGCATCCTTTTGGAAATAAGAGCCAATTGTTTAGCTCGAGTCTTTGAGGTTTTCATCTAACATTCTGCACTGGCAACACAAGGCTTGCAAAGATGGCCTTGGGAGCAGAGGGAGGAAAAATAAGATTTTTTTTTTGGCTTCAAAAAATACCGTCTTTTCATAAGGTCACTCCTCAGAATTTGTTCCACTTCTAAACTTTACAGATGTACATCGACAGATTTAAGTAATTCCAGTTGCTGTCAGGACTGCAAATGGACCACCCAATGTTCTAGTTTAGCCATTGGGAAACTACAGTCTCAGATTCTGTTGGTTGGAGATCTGTGTTGCCTATGGCCAAGAATTAGAGAAGGAAGGAAGGGAAGGAAGGAGGAAAGGAAGAAAGGAAGGGAGGGAGGGGAAGGAAAGCATTGCAATCTACTTGCATCTCTTATAGATATAAAAACAAACTCTAAAACCTCTATTAAAAGAAATAAAAAAATTAAATATACAAAATGACAATAAATATATGACTAATTAAACCTTCTCATACTATAAAACATTATGAACTAACAAGTCAAATTCTCATTACAGCTGATCTGAGGCACACATCCTGATCTGAAGGACTTTAAGGGCTTCTGTGCAAAACTTGGCAACTGTGGTATGTTTGGCAGGATTAGCATCTGAAAGCAGCAGGGAGGTGTAAAATTGTCCTCTCTGCCGGGGGTATTTATACAGTTTTATTGGTGAAATGAGGCTACTATGAATGTCTCTGTCGAAACACAGAAACACTGGAGGAAAATATTGTCCCTCCCTGCGGAGAATTTTCTTGGGGTGCCTGCTTCCATATTTGATGTCTTCATGGATGTTGTGATGTTGCTTCTTATCCCTTCTAACAGATCTCTGCAGTTGTTGAGATTCCCCTTTGCAAATCCCACTGCTCGACAGCCACCTCGGTTGCTTCTGTCTCTTGATCTTTCTGTCTCTTTTCACATTTATCCTTAACATCCTTTGTCCTTAACATCATTCCACAATTATTCTGATTCCTTATCCAGGACATGAAGGTGTGGCTGTGTGGGCATGTGTCGGTCTGAGTGTGCATATGCAGAATAGGGAGGAAAAACTTAATTTCTTTCATATTATGTGGTTAGAACACAGAAATAGAATAAGAGTTGGAAGGGACCTTGGAGGTCTTCTAGTCCAACCCCCTGCTCAATCAGGAGATCCTATACAAGTGACTGTCCAGTCTCTTCTTAAAAACCTAGTGATGGAGCAGCCACAACTTCTGAAGGCAACTTCTGCTCCACTGGTTGATTGTCCTCACTATCAGGAAATTTCTCCTTAATTCAAGATTGCTTCTCTCCTTGGTTAATTTCCATCCATTGTTTCTCATCTTGCTTTTTGATGCTTTTGTTGGAAGTTTCATTTCCCCCTGCTCTCCTAGCAAAACAGCCCCCACCTTTGTCAAGTAGGGCTATTAAAATAGCTGGTGCCAGTTTTTCACAACAAAAGGAAGGAGAAAATTACAGACATGAGATACAGAGAAAAAAAACTTCACAAAACTAGCTCAGATCCTTTCCCATAGAAATCAAATAGATAGCAAGCTATAAAACTTGGGAAAAGCGAACCAAAAGGCAGGACAGGAAACTCAGGAACAAACAGCTACTATAAAACAATTACTCTTATCAAGATCCCAGGAAGAAATCCCAATATCAAGAGACAGGAACTCATCACACACACAAATCAAAGACTTCAAGAGTTCACACTTACAAAATCAAAGGATCTGAAATGTATAAAAGAGAGGGTTTCTTACTCACTTATTAGATTAATCCTAGGAACGCTGTGAGATTTCTTATCTGCCTTCCTATTAATAAACTGATTCTGACTTTCAACGCAGCTGACCAAATTATTTCGCATGTCTCCCAGCCGGGAAATTTGAATCCACAAAGGGAACAACTTTGCCTATCACAAAAGGGCAAGGCTGCTTTTTTCCTTTCATCACTTTGAAAAATAGTTTGTTAGATAATGAAATTTGGTGACATCCATACATCTTAGTCTGCTTTAGGACAGTTGCTTCATTTCCTCTTTATCTTCACATTCTTTCCAAATGGGTTCATTAACCTAATTTGGTTTCTGCCTCTGGGATGTTTACATTTCATTTCACTTCGTTGGGGAAAAAAATCAAATATCCCACGCAGCAGAAGAGTTCTGGGGTGTGGTTTTGTTTAAAACACGCCAAATCATGGTTTGATTCACATCTGGAGTCTGAATAGTGCCAGTGAAAGGAGGATGCAGTCGAGAGTGATGTGATTAGGAGAAGCAAACAGATATGCTATAAGCGGGGCGAAGCCGCAAAAACATTGCATTATCCGCAGCTGGAAACATTTCTTTCATGGCACCGCATGCCAGATGCCTCTTTAGGAATATAGCAGGAAGGAGGAATAATCTTCCCTTTAAAGATTGTATAAATTATAAGGGCAAATGCTGTCAAACAAGAACACTGGAAAACACCATCGTTCTTTTGAACAACGTCAATCCAGAGTTTTTTCGATATTGCTCAAAGGAAGTTCCTCAACAGAAAAGCAAGCCACTCCACAACAAAAGGAACACATATTAGGAGCCACAAATCCCAGGCTTATTAATGCACTACAAGGAGGCATGTTCAAACCACAAGCGGCTTATCTGGGCTCAGGAGCTAAGCAGGGTTAGGATTAAGCTGACTTAATACTGGGATATGACATCACTAGGCGATCCCGGAACTGCAGGCTGAGCTGGTAAATTAAAAACAACAGCCACAACACTCCAGGGTGCGGCAGCATCGACCACACAACTCCTAGGAAAATGACATGGTAGTATAGCTCAAGTTGTGGTCCCAGCAACCTTCACAGCAGCTTGAAGTTCCTGAAACAAATTGGAGACCACAGCTGCGCCTGCACTTTCTGTATTTCCCAGAGCATAAATATAAAATGGTCTTGATAGGTAGATAAATAAATAGATGCCAGTTGCTTTAAAGAACAACTCGATCTTTACGGATGCACAATCTGCATTTCCCCTCCTGGGAAAAGATAACGTTTTGCAAGAAAAAGAATTCAAGGTGGGATCAGGAACTGAATGGGCAAAGCTAAGTACTGATTCCAAAGAAGCCATTTGGATAAATGGTGGAGGAAACCTCTGAAGCACAAAGTTTTCTGCCCTGCTGGCCGAGGCGAGAAAGGGCCATCGGAGCTCCTCCTCTGGGCACAGCACAGATGGGACTGTTCCCATTTTCTGGCTTCTGCTCTGCCCCTCTCCAGCCGCTTGTTAGGCAGCGCAGACCAAGGAGAGGTAGCAAACTTTCATTTCCCAGTCATTCCCTCTTTGGGGAGGAACTGGGTGTCCCAATCCCTACATTTTGGTCCCGATTTTATGAAGGTTTTTTTTGAGCACGCATGCACATTTTTTATTTTTTAAATAGGAAGTTGATGTCAGGACTGGTTGACTAGAATATTAGAATATTCTAATATATCTAACATTATTATTATTATTATTATTATTGTGTTTCCTCAAAAATAAGACCCTTATTTATTTTTTTCACATCAAAAAGGCACCAGGTCTTATTTTCGGGGGATGTCATCTACTGACTAACCTCACTTGTGTGCATCGCCCCTGGCCTCCTTTTCTCTCTCTGAGGCCTTCAAGAACTTCTTCTTCTGCGACCAGCAAGGCTTTCCTGAAGGCCTTTGCAGTTGATAAGAGAGCTCTGGATTGATCCGGAGCTTTGTTATCAGCTCCAGAGGCCTTCAGGAAAGCCTGGCCAGCCTTCCTGGCTGCAGAAGAAATGGGCCGGCAAGGCTGGTGTCGGGGTGTGTGAGGCCTGGCTACAACCGTCCAAAGGTAAGTAATAGGGCAGCTCCAACCACCCCCCCCAGCTTAATTTTTACCTGTCCATTCTGGAGTGGGCAGGATCTAAATTAGAGCTTATTTTGGGGATAGGGCTTGTATTGAGCACACATGTAAAAATCAAGCTAGGACTTACTTTCAGGGTAGGTCATATTTTCGGGGAAACAGGGTAGATATATTATTGTGTCAAGAATATTATTTATTTTATTTATTTATTATATTTATATACCACCCTTCTCCCGAAGGACTCAGGGCGGTGCACAGCCAACCATAAAACTTTATTACAATTATAAAAGTTAAAAAGAATTAAATATTTTAGGCTGTCTAAAATTATACCCTCCCCCAATAAATTATTAAAACCCAAATTTTAAAATCCCAATTTAAAACACAAATACTAAATTAAAAATCCCATTTCAGCCTAGGCCGGCCTGCTCGAAGAGCCACGTTTTTAATGCACATCTGAAAGCTCTCAGGTCCATGTTATTGCTTATTTCTGGAGGCAGACCGTTCCAGAGGGCGGGGGCCCCCACAGAGAAGGCCCTACTTCTAGGAGCCGCCAGGCGGCACATAGAAGCCGTCGGCATCCGGAGAAGGCCCTCCCTGTGGGAACGCACAGGTCGGTGGGAGACTACCGGCAGAACGCGGTCCTGCAGATAACCTGGTCCAATGCCATGGATCGCTTTAAAGGTCAAAATCAGAACCTTAAAGCGAACCCGGAAAACCACCGGCAACCAATGCAGCTCGCGCAGGAGAGGCGTCACATGGGAGCTTCGTGACGCCCCCATAACCACCCGCGTGGCCGCATTCTAACCACTGAGTCACCCGAGCTGTTCTTGTTGCAAGCCGACTGGTTTCTTTTAGCCTAATTGTGAGTTGGGGTCCAAAGCGCTACGTTTGACTCTGCGTTATAGGGAAGACAGGAGACAAGCAAGCGGATGGCAAGTGGATACAACTACAGGGCAATGTAATCCATTGGGAACCAAGTGGGGGTGAGATCATCTTGCGGAAAAATCGATCTAGGTGCTTGCTAAAACTTGACATTGACTTGATGACACTGAATCAATCAGTCAGTCAATCAATCCTGTTCTTCACATAATGAACATCTGTGTGTATGTGTGGGGGATGCTTGTGTGTGAGCGCGTTCATAAAACTTGGTTAAATCCAGGGGCTGGCTGCTCTCTTCTCTATCGATGAGTGTCCAACACTGAATGTAACATTTTCTTGATAAATAACCTATCAAGGCATGTCCAGGTCTTTTAAACACCTCAAAATGCCACGTTACTTTAAGCTATAAGAGGGCTTGGACTTTGGCTAGACAGCACGCTGCACAGTTGGGGTACAGAGGATCCTGAGAATACAATCCTAGGCATAGTTAGCCAGCCACAGAGTTTATGGCCCGATTGGGGAAAGACACAAGCCCTAGGACCACATTTGGTATATAGCAGAAGTTTAAAACAAGTTATTTATTTTACACAATTAAATACAAAAATGAAATGTATTGGACGTATCAAAGAACGATCTTACATGGAAAGAAAAAAGGAATTTAACTGTCCAAGTTTGGTATCTCAAAACAGATGGTAACGGCAGAACAAAATGTAAAATTGTAAAAATTGTCACTGACATACTTTCTAAAAGCAGATCCAATGGCAGACCCACCTTCCCTAGGGCCCTCGCACTTAAAATATCTTCACGAGCCAACCACAGAAAATGATTCGGAGCAGGGAACAAGTTAAAACCTTTTAAAACCCTTTTAGGGATGTTCAGTAGCACTACACAGTAGTTTCATGCTTCCATAAGCCAGTCCTGATATTTCCAGTGCTGTCAGCACTCAGAAATGTCCCATCCTGGGCGCTGCTTTTCATAGGTCCATTCTGGACTGCTAAATTTAAGCCGTAGGATTTCTGCTGCCCTTCCAGCTCGACCGCGATGGGCTTCCTCGGCGGGTCTTTTTTAAAAGTGGGAGGCGCTGCTTTATCAGTGTTCCGGTGCCCTTTTTGAAGAGTGCTATAAGCGTCACTGCTGTCCAGTTGGGACTGATTATACTGGCGTTCCCGGTAGGCCAGGTAAGCTCTCCGGGTCCTTGAATGCCCTTCGGCTGTAGTTTGACGCGTCTTAATTAAGCCGTTCTGGATGCTTCCTTCCACACTGGTGGGGACGTCATATGCATACTCCCGTAAGACAGTCAGCCTGCTGGCGCGATGCCCTTTGCTTCGGTTTTTGTGGTGGCGACCGGGGTGCCCATTGGTCCGCAAAGGCATCTCCAAAGGGGCCACGTGCATCTTGATCTCGTTGTCTACCGAGTGTTCGGTAAGACTGTTGTCAAGAGGAAGAGGAGGAGGAGGAGGGCCAGGGCTGGGGACCACCAGGCTCAGGGGACACTGGGCCGCTGCAACCTGGATATTGGTTAATTTGCAACCCTGCAAGGAGTTTTTTAAACTCGACGCACTCTTGTTTGTGCATGACGACTCTGTGCTGCTGTTGGTGCACTTGGCAGGATCTCCCTTTGGGCCACTTGGGCCAGAAGGAGGCTGAACATTGACCTGTACCGAATAGGCACTCCTTCCGGGGCAGCAGGACATCAACCAAGAATGCCGGACGTCTTCTCTATTAACGCCGTGATGCGTTATTAAAAAACTGCTAAGGCACAAAGACAGGGCTCCAAAAAAGCAGCTGAAGACTAAATCCAAAGGGGGAGAGGAAGAAACTGAGAGGGCCCCCAAAGCCCACAGAGCCACATAGAGGAACAAGGTGATGCTCACGCCGCGAAGTTGCGTGTGGAAGCTGTGCTCGTTTTCCAAAGCTACGGTAGAAATCAGCGACACGGACAGAGAATCCTGATTGTTCAGGCTGCCGTGTTCGTTGACGGCTAGGCGCTGCTGCTCTTCGTTGGGTTCCTTCAGCTCAAATTTACGTTCAGGGTGCCTCTTCAGTTGTATAAATATGCTGAGGAAATACATGCAGTTTACAAAAATAATGAAGCCAGCAGGTCCGTAAAAAGCTCCCAAACTTGGTTCCCAAGCCATCCAACAGCTGCAAGAAAAAAAGAACAATCTTAAGAAAGGCACTGCCTATGCAGCCTGTAACCAAGCCTTTACAGCTGCTTCAGATCAGGCAGAAGCAGGTTCTCCACAGCACACATACCCCTCACTAAGTCGGTAAGTCAATACTCACTAGGATGAGTGAGGCTTGCTCCCGTAATTTCTTATATTTGCAGCAGCCGTTATCCCGCAAACGATGACAGGGATCCCTCCACCAATTAGGTAGAACCTTAAAACAAAGAAGGAAAATGCCAACGATTGTTTTAAAGAGTCAGAAATATCAACCAAGGAGAAAATGTATAGCTCAGGGTTGACATGAAGATTCTTTGGTGCTCTCTGGGGTTGCTTGTTTTCTGACGGACGTTTCATGGCCCAAACTTGGTGACATCATCACCAAGTGCTAGGAAGGAGTGGGCTTTGCTTTCAAAAGATATATAAGCATAAACAATTATCTACAGACTATGCAAAAAGAGACAATCAACAAGCCAAAAAGGGAACAAAAAGACCCCACCAGCAATCACCACCTGGATGAGCAGAGGGTCAAGCCCGAAATTGACATAAGTTAACTCCAAGATTAACATCAGACCAACAATCAAGTCAACAATACCTCAATCCAGGAACTGCCAAAGAAGCAAACAGCCCAATCAAAGAATTTCTAAGACCCCCCCCCCCCCCCCCCCCAACACTGACAGGACAAGCTACTAGAATATAAGCAGAAAGCAAAACCCACTCCTTCCTAGCTCTCATGATGTCACCTAGTTTGGGTAATGAAACATCTGCAAAGAAACCACCAAGCTGAGAGAGCACTGAGGAGCCTACAGTCAGAAATATGATTTACCATCTGTGCCCAGGAATGAACTAAAGGAGGCTTCCAAACCAGTGCCTTTATATTGTTTCAGTGATCGTGAACTGAATAGACCAAAATCAAATGGATTTTTCTCCCCCCACCTCCAATGCTTCCAGTGATGTTTGCCAGCTGGGTTATTGGATGGACAGATGCATTTTAAGTGGCTGACAACTGCTACTCTCAGCCCACACAAGATGTAAGGGATGGCTTCACCTTTTTACACCTTCTGATTCTCCATAACAAATCTCAGAGAATGGCTAAATCTTTGCTCCCACTGCAACAGGAAGAGAGGGAAGCGCTTCGAGTTCTATTCTAAGACAGGCTATGTGGTACTTCTGTTTTGGGATCAGTTCTTCTGGCATCTGAGGCACAGGAAAACTTCCCATCAGTTTCACTCCTTGTACTTCCATATTACTTTAGATGATGAGCTCGAAATAAAGTTCAATTAAAACTATGGTAATATTTTACTCAATTTTGAGGAAAGTTGATCAGCTTCTGCCACCTTGTGGACAAAGATGGGAGGAAATTATTTTAACGAATAAGGCAGAACCATATTCCAATGGGAAGCTGTGACCTGGAGCAAGATAAATGACAAATAAGGATGGCCTCTTTGTTTCTTAGCCTTTTTCTATTTTACACACCCATTCAAAGTAGTTTTGAACTTCTTCAAATGGAAGAGCTAGCACATCATATATGCACACAGTAAAAATATATATGGAGAATAAGCCGACATGAATAAATTCCTAATTACCGAGATGTTAGTTTCTGGATAGCTTCATTAGAAGCTTACGATATTTAAAAGAAATATATGCTGGCTAGCAATCTTTCTATGCATGCAGCCAATTTTATTTGCAGGTCTGATTTTCCTGGTTAAAATTCCATGACGAGCAGTTCAACGTGTTAAAAAAGTTTGATATCCTGTCTCTGAAGAATTGCATACAGCTTTTCCTATGCATTCTGAAAATGTTATTCACTCTGAAGGCAAATGAAGAGAGAGTCTACTCATATACTTCTTCGTTTTATAAACATTTCTTTTCTGCCATTAAGAATTTCCCTTTCTGACTAAAGAGATATCCCTTATTTGTCATTTAGCTTTTCTCTATGGCTTATATATGTAAGCATCACCGAGCAAAATCCATGTGCCATACTGTGGATCATCTAGTTAATAAGAATACATGACATATAGCAAATGTCAAATTATCTTCTGACAAATATTTATATATCCAAGCATTTAAATTTTGCCTTTCTGGAGAGCATTCGCAATTAAGAAATGAAAGGAAAAAAAGACTATATATAAAGATCACGCTATCATAAATCTCAGTTAAGAAAAAAGCAAATGAAACATAACCTTTATGGAAAAGAGCAGGTAAGTACTACACAAAACTCTTACCAGAACAGAATTGTTGTAACTGTCATTTTACCCCAGTTAGGGGCTGAAACTGGATTTAATGCTGGTGACACATTATTAATGAGATTTGGAAGCAGGAAAACAATTAAAGGCAAGAGTTCTTTGAGGAACTGATTTAATTGATGATTAATGAACTGAAAGCCAGTAAGGAGAAGCAGAGATTCCAAGAGTCGTCATCATTGTACCGTTAACAGGAATGTGAAAAAGGAAGAAAGTAGAAGGAAACATTATTGGATAGAAAAACGGTATCTGAAACCGGAATATGTTACTACCAGGGGAAAGAATGAAACCAACCAGCATGTATTTATTAAGAAGATGCTGGTTCCAAATGATGTTGACAGGAAAACAGATGAACAGAAAGACACCAAATGACCTGTGAATATGGTAGGAGGTGACATGCCACAAGAGAGTAGGAAAAACCAGGAGTTTGGTAGCAGTTTTTCCGACCAACCAATTCTATTAAGAGAGATCCAAGTCTTGTATGTCTTTTAATAAAATCTAATGGTCAAAAAAGGTGCTGTTGGGCTCCTGATTTTTTTTTTTTTTTTTTAGAATAAAGGGTAGGCTATCAGAATCTTTTAAATAATTGCCCAATTAGGAAAAGCTCGTTTAAGAAGCCTATTTAAAAAAAAAGAAAGATGAAAAAGGAACTGTAAAAATATAACGATTTTTTGAAAGGATCTTTTGTCTGCTTCAAAGTTACGTTAGCGCAAAGATCTTACTTACATCCGCATTTCATCAAGGAATTTACTTGAATGGGATGATGACATAGGCTTTGCTGAATTATATGCATTTGACTTAATTAAGGATTAAAATAAATTTCAAAACAGAATCACGTTTAATTACTGAGTCTACCACCAATGATTAACATATGCAGCCTACGTTTGTTTTTCACTTTAATATGGAAATTATAAAGCAATTATTTCACATATTAAGTTGATTAAAACAGAGGCGTTACAAGCAAATGAGTCTACCAGTGAGAAACTTTCCTGCATTTCTACTTTTGCTACTGCTGATGATTTATTGTATGCTTTACTTAGGAGTTTATAATGAGAAGAAACAAAAACAAACACATTTTTCCCTCTTCTCTGAATTCTCCTTCCCTAACAAAACAAAACAAAACAAAACAACGCTATCAAGAAATAAAAGCCAATTCTAGATTTCAGCTTTGTCAGAATATTCATGAACTGGAATAGAGCATGGCAACAAGGTCAGCCAATGAATAGGCATAGCAACTGAGTCAGCCCATGAGGGCTGTTTGGAAAATGAAACTGGAAGTAGCCTGGGTGTGGCTCTGGTCTCTGCTCTGAACTCTGAAGCTGCTGCTTGTGTTTTTGCTTGTAAGCTTTACCACGTTGGAAGAATCTATTGGTATTGTAAACTTTACTTCAAATGTTATTATGTATATAAAGAAGTTAATGAATCTCGCTAAATCAGTCATCTGGGTGTGCTTTCTGGATTTGAATTTTCGCTGCAAAATCTAACAAGCTTCAACATATTTGCTGGGTGTTAAAACTAGTTGAGACAGGTAGCAATTTGTCTTTTTGCAAGCGGTCAAGTGAGGGAGTCAAGATCCTGTCCATGCCTATGGACTCTTTTGACTTCCCCATCATCATCCTCGGCCTTTTGAGAGAACTCTAATTTGGCGCCAGGATTTCGACGCCACCATCAAACTTGGTCGAGTCGAGCTACCGAAAAAGGATTGCAATGACACGGAGTCGATTGGGACTTCCGATGGTGAGGTCATGGTGGAGCAGAGCAGGAGAGTGATCTCTGCAATCCTGTATCCGAATTTTCATGCTTGGAAGCTCTCAGAGGAATTGTGAAGCTTGGAGAGACACACGAATTAGAAGGGGAAACCTAGGAGCAGAGTGGAAGAAAGCAGCCTCCCGCTGCGACAAGGGGAAGCCTTTTGAATCCGGTGCGAAAGAAACCCGGCATCTATGGCAGGTCCGAAGCTGTGACAGCCAGCTGCGATCGGGAAGCAGGAAAGTGGATCAACGCAAGACATCAGAAGAAGAACGGCAGACTGGGACAGCTTTTGAGAGGTGAGAGAAGAGAGCCCTGTGAAAGAGTCTTGTCAGAGGGAGTCTCCAGGTAGAGTAAATACAGCGGCTAATTGGTGGGGGATAGCGGAGCGAAAGGGAGAGGAGGAAACAGAACAGTTTGACAGCTGAGAGAGAGCGCCACAGAAGAAAAGATTGAGACTCTGTGAATAAAAACTTAAAATTTCTACGATTTGGATTGATTACTAGCAGAGCAGAAAAAAGATATTAGAGAGAACAATTGGAACTTTAAAAGAGAACTGTAGTTGAATGGAGAATGGAACCATTTTGATAGAAAGCTGTGATTGTGCAATTTGAGAGTGAAAGTGACTAAGTAGTTAAAGATGGCTGATGAAACAGGAAATGAGGAAAGTAATTTGACAGTGTGCAGAAGAAAGGGAAAAGAAGAAGGAAGAAAGAAGAAAGCTGAATAATTTCTAAGTATTAAATTTAAATGTGTATATTGAAAAAAAACATATATATATATATGATTGTAAGAAGAATTAATTTATGTATCCTATTTTATAGATTGCTACATTTTTAATAACTGCTATATTCTATATATCCTTTATATCTTTCCACAATTTGATACTTTGGATAATAACTAATTAATCAATTGATGTAATGGCTAGAATTAATTGAGCTATAAGAATTTTAAGACTTTAAAATAAGATTTTCACCTCAGCATTGGCCTTGGCGGAGGAGGCGGTTCCCCGGGATCTTGGCACCGCTTGGCTTTTCTGGTGACTTGCTTGTAGATATTCCTAGAGGTGAGTCCCATCCACAGCAAGGTGGCAAGCGTGGAGTAGTGCAAGATTATCCCAACCTGGAAAAACAGCCACCAAAAAACTCCACTTCAAACAAGAGACCATTTCCCCCACACACCTGTTCACACTCTCACGATTCCCAACCGTTGCAGTTTTGCAAGCAATAAACCGGTAAAGCTTGGTATGGAACAGAAGGGTCACCGCTGTTGGGGTGATCAACCTAAAGAACTCGCTCTGTTTTCAAAATAGATGCATTTATTATACTTTTGATGTTTCTTTCTAGCATATTTTTTTAACACTGCTTTGTTCTACTGTTCAGAAATCCCTTTACTAAAAAGAATATGATTGTAATGGCAGCCGATATTGACGCTGACCCACGAAACCAGCAATCTGCTTAACATTTCACAACGCCTAAGACACCCTGTGTCCTATTTCTTTGCATCAAACATCTTCTCCTCAAACTATTATTAAACTAGCTGGATACCCGTGCTTCGCTATGAAACTATGTGATCAGGCTTAGTTTTTCGGAAGGAAAATAAGGGGGGGGGGGATTCTGCCTCTGCCTATCAGCATCCATCGATATTCATCAGGCTAGCGTTTTGTTCAGTGTGTGAGAGTGTTGAGGGCTGATTGGAAACTGAAAGAGTATTTGCTGTGTGGGCAAGGAGACAGCAAGGAGCCTGGGCATGGCTTAGCTCAACTGTTCTGGACTAAAGCTGGTTGCTGCTGTGAAATTGAAATTCCTCTCCTCTGCTTGTGTTTTGCCTTTGGAAGAAATTTTTTTTCAGGTGGGGAGGGGGAGTAGAATTCCTTAGCATCAGAGCGTGTTAATAATAATAATATGGGAAATACTCTAAATGCTCTGATGATCATTTGGAAAAATCCTTTCTTAGTGAGCCCCTAGAAGCCAAGAGGAACATGCGTGCCAAATTTCAAGTTTGTAGGCTTTTCGGTTCTGGAGATTTTGTGATGATGCATGAGTGGTCTTTTGCTTTGATATAGATAGATTCATCTTGCTATAGTCCCCACTCCCAAGAAAACAGCCAAAAATCAAACAAAAGGGGGGCATTGTAGCTCAGGCCAAACACCATGATCCGTAAAGGGAGGAGGGACCACGATAAAAATAAATGAGAATTTAATGAAATACAGTAAACCTGATTACCCTGCCCTGGTATTTAATGACATCTTCATTTTCCCTTCCTCCCAAGAGAAATGGGCTAAACTCTGGGAGTGCCCCAGGGTTTATGGCTCTGCTCCACAGAACTAAAAGGGGAAGTTTCCCGTTACAAATGTCAAAGTACAAATGATGTACGACACACTGGCTTCAGTGGAACTTTTTTTTGTTGCACATTAGTAAGAAATAGAAAGCAGAAGCTTTTGCAAACCTTGACGCTAACAACCCAGAGCCCCAATCCACAGAAGAGCCATCGAGGAAAAAAATTCCATGGTTTTTTTTTTTTTAAAAAAAGATTACTCATTAACAAAGTAAACACCGGCCGATCTCCTCCTGCAAAGGGGACCTTCCCAGATTTGTCAGGGGCCTTCGTGGCAGCTGACAGAATCCGGCAGTTGAACCTCCCCTCATTGAAAGCAGGTTGGGGAAGGCCGCTATAAATCAAAAGCGCAGGAGTGTGGTGTTCTTGTTGTTGTCAGGACCTTGTCTTGGGACTTTTGGCTGAAAGAATTAATGGCTGTCATCAATCAAAATAAGGGCCAAGCGAAGAGTGTCTTAACCGCCCGAGCACTTCACTTGCGATCTCACAACGGCTCTTCTGCAGCCATAAAACGAGCCTAGCGCTGTAGAAGCACACAGAGACTACAGAACTCACACACCCAGGGACACAGTTACAGGCTGTCTCGAAGATCTTAACCAATAAGAGCTGCTAATTGAGAAGATTCTTGTAATCTATTCACCCATTATCTACACAAGCCATGTTTTCTTTTCCTCCACAACCTGCCTTCCAATATTACAGGGAGCTGAGGAAGAGAACCGTTAGCTTGTGAAGGCTGAGATTTTTTAAAAAATAGAATTATAATAAATTATTATATCACCTGAAAATATGCTACCAGACTCCTAGTCCTGTATCTTGGAATGGAAATTGTTTGAAAAATAAAACTGATGCCCTGAATGTAAAGTTCCAGAAAATGAACAGTTAACACTGTTTTTTTTTTTTAAATACTCTAATCAGAGGGACTGGAGACTAAAACATATGAAGAAGGGTTGCAGGAACTGGGCCTGGCTAGTCTAGGGAAGAGAAGGACCAGGGGAGACAGGAAAGCAGCCTTCCAATATTTGAGGGGCTGCCACAGAGAGGAAGGGGTCAAGCTGCTTTCCAAAGCACCCGAAAGCCAGACAAGGAACAATGGATGGAAACTGAACAGGGAGAGATTCAACTTGGAAATAACAAGAAACTTTCTGACCATGAGAACAATCAACACTTTCACTAATGGACTTCATTCTTTGAGGGTTTTTTCATCTTTCCCTGAATTTTTTCCTATACGCATTTCACTTACTGCTTGGCAGATGCTAGTATGTTTGGTCTGGGTTATGCCTCCAACAAACACCACGCATGTCAGGAAAATATGAAAGCTGAGGTTTATTAACATGTGCCAGCTTTTAAGACTGATCCTGATGACACTGTGGATTGAAAACAAAAAAAAGTTATTTTGCAGACAATCCTAAACATTAATCAATTTAGACAAAGAAATTATTTTCAATTATGGTCCCCCAAAACTTGAAACTATCTTGGGAAACTCAAATAATCAATGCAAAAACATATTTACAACCATGAAATCAGATGCCTTTGTAACAGCACGGGAAAAAGCCAAAACCAGGCAGCATTATCAGCTAAGGCACACTGCTTTTAACCTTCAGGGAAGGTTTACTACTGTAACATGACTAAAATCACCTTCTGCTCCTGTAAATTGCAAATTAGAGCCTCTTTTAGAATAAATGCTCATTTTCCATGAAACAATCCTGCTTGCTTAATTTATGTAAACATCCTAGAACAATGCCAATACTTTTCAGACTTTAGCTGAAATTCAGCAGTGAGTTGGTTTCTTCTCTGAAAATTCTCTGGTATTATTCATCTCTTACTGATATCTTTCTGAAGCCAGGTTAGGCTAAATTTTTAGAATCACCTCAATCATTAGAGTTGCTCAATTTATAAACGCGAGGAAGGGGTAAGGGTTTGCCCAATTTTAAATGGTTTTATTTGACCCTCTGTATTTAGGATGCTGTTATCAGTCCAAAATTAAGTCACAAAAAAGCAAAATATTAAATGAATGAATTTTGCAAGCATTCTGTAGAGCTGCAAAGAAATGCTGGAACCACGTAACTCTTTTTTAAAAGATGTACCAGCAAGGTTATACAAATATTTCAAAATAATGAAAGCCCAGAAATAACCCAATCTCTGCCTGAAGCGTCAGAATGGGTCCCAATGTAAGGAGAAATAAAAAAAAACATGAAAATGTTAAGCAGACTTTAGCATTATAGATTATGAGCTTATGGTGAAGTCCATAAGTCTTAAAGTTGCCAAGTTTGGGGACCCCTGGTATAAGACATGTTACAGAGCCACATTATCAAACTCTTTGATGATTTAATACCCTGAATTTAGCAATATTACAGCCTTCTGGCTAATTCAACGTAAGCTCTATATTTTCAGCATTAACCTTCACACATATATAGATAGAGCAGGCTGATTTAGGTTAAAGCACGGGTCTTCAAACTTGGCCAGTTTAAGACTTGTGGAGTTCAACTCCCAGAATTCCCTAGCTAACAGGACTGGAGGAGGAAGGGGGTCGCTACAACCATCATAAATAGGAGTCAGCTGCCAAATGCCTTGAATTTTGATCATGTGATTGTAAGGATGCTACAAAGTGGTTGTAAGTGTGAAAAGAAAAACGATCCCAAGTCTTTTTTTTGCCCAGTGCCATTGCAACTTCGAACATTCACTAAGTGAACCATCATAAATCGAGGACTACCTGTGCTTTAGTGCTTTGAAGCAAGATGTTTGGTTGCACCCCCTCCCTCACATAAATACCGGTTGGTTTAATCCAAGGGAATGAATATACATTCAGGATTCTGCTACCTGTGGTGATAGATGTAGCTACACTGGATCATCAAGAGGCACATCAGCAGAACCACAGCGGACACATAGACAACAGGGTGGAGGAGATCAGCTGACTGGGTGTACCCTGTCAAATCCTGACAGGCAAAGACAACAGGACACAATGCACAACGTTAGTCCGATCTGGGTCGCCATTCTCACGTCAGGATGATTACAAGTTAAACATTAGACCAGGTTAAGAAGGTCCTGCAACTTTTGAGTACAGCCAACAAGGCGACATTCGATAAGGCAGGTCGCTCCTCCTACGGTTTTCCTCCCACCCTTTCGGCAAGGGGAAGTGACTGAAGGTTAGATCACAATGCACAGAACATAATTAGGATATGAAAAGAGAGAGAAACACCCCCGATCTCTGGAACCAAAAACATATATTGTTCACTGAGCTTTCGTTAGCCTCTGCCAACACCGTCAGAGTGTGAAACTACCGTTAAGGAGATGGATGTCTTTCTAGAACATTAACCAATGGCTGTTGTGCACATGAATTGGAGAGCATTCTCTCTGGTCCCCTCCCTCATCCCAATGGACTGTCCATCTTAAAGGCCCCTTTGGTTTGTAGATTCTAGATTCATTGGTTGCTTTGCTCATCTCTGCTTTTCTTGCAGGATCTTTCTTGATGCCTCAATGCTTGATAGGCCGGTAGCGGTTCAATATGTCTATTGATGTTATATATGTTATATTACCATTGGTTAATGTTATGTAAAGGCACGTATCTCCTTAATGGTAGTTTCACACTCTGACAATGTTGGCAGAGGCTAACAAAAGCTTAGTGAATAATATAGGTTTTTAGTTCCAGAGATCGGGATGTCGGTCTTTTTTCATAGTTTTACCTACAACTTGTATTTTTAACATAGTTTCATCTATCTATCTATCTATCTATCTATCTATCTATCTATCTATCTATCTATCTATCTATCTATATTAATTATACACACACACACACATATATACATATACATACATACATATATACATACACACATATATATATGTGTTTTCTTAAGTTTTCGCAGGTATTTATATGTATGGTATTCAGCTTTGTTCGGGTATTTTGCCACGTCATTATAGTTGTGCTTTTAAAGTTGTAGCGACGTTTCGGCAGAATCTCATCTGCCATCATCAGGGTTGTGTATTGTTTCGTCGATGAACACAATACACAAGCTTGATGATGGCAGATGAGATTCTGCCGAAACGTCGCTACAACTTTAAAAGCACAACTATAATGACGTGGGAAAATACCCGAACAAAGCTGAATACTATAGATAGATAGATAGATAGTTAGATAGATACACACACACACACACACACACACACACACACACACACACACACACACACACACACATTATGTTCTGTGCATTGTATGTATGTATGTATTTATTTTAAGGAGGCCACCAGACAGGTCCATTGTAGTGGTGGGATTCAAATTGTTTTTCCACCGGTTCGGTGGTCATGGCTTGGTGGGCGTGACACTTTGCCTAACACACGGATGCAGCTTTCCCCACACGAACTGAGATTCCGCAGCGCCAATCAGCTGAGAGAAGAAAGAGAAAAGCGCAGGGGCTGGTGGGAGGGCTGATCCTGCGCTTTTTCTCTTCTTTTTATAATTTTTTTTCCTCCTCTGAGCTGATCATCGGGAGGCCTTTTTTTTTTTTTAAACTACCGGTTCGGCCGAATTGTTCCGAACCGGCCGCATACCACCCCTGGTCCATCGGCATCTTACTGGCAGGATTAGCAAGATCACAGCATCCATCGTGGGCAAAGTGTGATGTGGAGATAAAAATGCTGGGCTCAAAACTGGCGTCGGATATCAATGACAGACAGGAATGCTTGCAATCACACGTGTCAGAGCAGGATGAAATGCATTTGCACAGCGATGGAAAGAATGGTGCAACAGAAAAGGCTCAAAACAAGAACAGGGCAGATCACAAAAACCAAACAGCATCCCTGGGGTGCTAATCTCTGAGAAGAGAAGCAAGGAGATTCTTCTCTTCAAAACCCCAGTGACTTTGGATCGGCCTCTTGGCCCATCCCGTTTCTCCAAGAGGGATTTTTTTTGGGGGGGGGGGGGGATAGGGAGGGAGGGAGGAGCCTCACTTCCTTGATTTGTGAGGATATAAATCTAAAAGGTATTATTCAAAGCTTCATCATTGTTCATGCTTTTTTAAGGGGGCGTGCATAAGCGCACCAATCGTGCCTTACCGTTCCTGTCCTATTGTTTCTTTTTATTTTTCTTATAAGTTATCTATCTCATGTGTTCAAAACTATGTTTATTCTTATACCTGTATCTTGTAAGCAACTGACAAATCAAATCAAATAAATAAATAAATAAATAAATAAATTCGTAAAAAGGCTACACGGTATGAGAATCAAAGGGGAAGAGGAAAGGACTGTCAATTTACCTATTAAAACAGCTAAAATCCCCCATTAAGGGAGGAATTTTTCTGGATAGCACATTCAAGTGCCATATACTTTTTTTTTTAAAGACTGAATACCAATTAAAGTTTTGAGACAATGATCTTGCAGATCCCAAAGACCCTGGGAAATGCTTTTAAATATTTGGAATTGCTACAAAGAGCACCGATTTTCTTTTATGATGTTATTTAATGGGCCGTGATCTGTCAAGTCCCTCATTTGCCTCCTTCGTCCTTTCCTATTTAACGAAACAGTTGCCATTTCAGAACTTGGTGACTGCATCTGCCTCTTATATGCCCGCAAGCCACTCTTTTGGGTTCCAGGTAGTCCTTGGCTTACAACCATGACTGAGCCCAACGTGGCTGTTGTTAAGCGAGACAGACGAGTTGAGTTTCCTCCCGTGTTACAACTTCTGCTTGCTGTGGTTGTTTTAAGTGGATGGCTGCGGTTGTTAGGTTAGCAACCCGGCTGTGAAAGGAATCTGGCTTCTCCGTTGACTTGGAGGTAGCCAAAGGGATCACACGAACACCACCACCACCCCGAGACACTGCAACTGTCGTAAGTACTGGCCAGTTGCCCAGTGTCTGAATTTGAATCACATGACCATGGGGATGGTGCAGTGCTCCAATAAGGGTGATAAAATGGACGTAAGTCACTTTTTTAAAGGGTTGTTTAACTTCAGATGGCCACTAAACAAACGGCTGTTAAGCTGAGGACTACCTGTAGGAAGCCTGGGCTGAGGGGTTTCATTCCAGCAAAAAGGAAGGAGAGGGATTTGAGCCTAGGTAAAGGTTCCCCTCCTTGCATATATGTGCTAGTCGTTTTCCGGCTCTAGGGGGTGGTGATCATCTCCGTTACAAAGCTGAAGAAGAGCCAGCGCTGTCCGAAGACATCTCCGTAGTCATGTGACCAGCAGGACTAAACGCCTTTGAAGGCGCATGGAGAAATGCTGTTACTTTCCCACCAAAGGGGTCCCTATTTTTCTACTTAATTTTTTTTACATGCTTTCGAACTGCTAGGTTGGCAGAAGCTGGGGCAAGGAACGGGAGCTCCCTCCGTTATGCGGCGCTTGGGATTCAAACTGCTGAACTGCCAACCTTTCTGATCAAGAAGCTCAACGTCTTAGCCCCTGAGCCACCGCGTCCCCTTGAGCCTACAACTCTTAAAATCCACATCATCTCTCCCACCCTGCACAATCCTCTGAGAAGGACCGCCATGGAGACTCACCTACCCAGCAAAGCGAATCCTGGCAGGTTTATACACCTTGACATTAACCACCAAACCATGGCCTCTGTCTGAATAATGTTATCAGGGTGTTTCCCCCCCCCCTTAAAAGAAACTAGGGAAACCCACCATGAGGACCGCGTAATTGCTGAGGGAGGAACACTGTATGGCGGTGACGTTTTCATCCGAGAAAAGGATACGGCAGCCGTCCGACTTCCAGCCGCCTTGCCCGTTCAGCAAACCGAAGTCCCATTGAGCCGCCACTGCTTCGGTGCCGTGCGCAAGGCGCCTCAAGGTCACATTGATGGGGACATCCTGATAGGGCGGGCTTACACCGTCTTGTTTGGTTATAAAGAAAGAAAGGGGGGGAAGGGGGAGGGGGTAAAATTTTATGCACAGGCTAAAATTAAAGCAATGGCATTTCCAGAATGAAGACAGAGAAGGGCAGGGTTATCAACCTCAAGGTCATGGGGTGCTTAGATCTGGCCTGCGGGGCCGCCATGGACACAGCAAAAGACCAGCCCGTGGTGCTTCTGCCAGCGAGAGCAGAACTCCTGAACTTTGTTTTCAGCTGCCACGGTCTCCTGCAACCTTCTGCCAGTGAAAACGGAGT
Organism: Bungarus multicinctus; assembly: GCA_023653725.1. Lineage (NCBI taxonomy): Eukaryota > Metazoa > Chordata > Lepidosauria > Squamata > Elapidae > Bungarus > Bungarus multicinctus. The sequence continues at coordinate 54,468,277 of CM042849.1, forward strand.
GTTTTGGTCACCACAGGCACCGACACGAGTGACATCAAGCTGGCCAGGCCCCTCTCGCTCCCCCCCCCCCAAGGTCAAACACAACCCTGATGCGGCCCTCAATGAAATCGAGTGTCAGTGTTTCAATGAAACTCCCCATTTCATTCAGCACTCAGAAATAAAGTTCATCCAAGGAAGGATTGATTGAGGAAGTCATCCTGGCACATCTGGCAAAACCCGAATCTGAGAGTTCTGGGTCTCCCTTTCCCAACTGCAAGTCACAAACCCCTCCCCTGCATCCACCAGTCCATCCGATGGCCCAGTCAACCATCGTCCCAACTGGAGACCTCCCTCCAATCACTCCTTCCCAGGGGCAAGGTAACTTGTCCTTGACTTTATGAAAAGAATGTGGTTGAGTCTAATCTTCTACCACTCTATGCAACTCCCCCCTCCCAAATTCCCAGGCACTAAGATGTGGCAGCTTCAAAGCATCGAAATAAAATATGGCTTCCAACGCTGATATAGAGTTTGACACCCCGCCCCCTGGAGTAGGGGATACAAGAAGGGGTTGAAAGCCTGCTCAGGAGCAAACCTGCTTTGGTGAGGATGACTGGGGTCACCACCGTCAGGCGTTTCCTGTCGGCGGTCAAAGTCGTGGAATTGCCCGTCGACGGAAAAAGTTTCCCATTTCGGAAGGCGATCAGCTGGAGCCGGTACAGAGCGTCTTCCATGGGCTGGATTTCTCTTTTGTGCCTCTGGGAAAACAAGGCCGGGGGCAGCTGGATGGAAGCCTCCACAACTGTGTTCTGCAAAAGGAAGCAGGAAGCAGTGTTAGCGCAGGGCACAGGTAGTCCTTGAGTTACAACGTTTCATTGAGTGGAGGATACAATAGCAGTGGGGGGAAAAAAGTGACTGATGACTTTTTTTTTCCCCAGGAACTCCGGTGATTAGAAGGCAGCACTGCAGGCTGATTGCTGACTGTCAGCAGTTCGATATTGACTGGCTCAAGGTTGACTCAGCCTTCCATCCTTCTAAGGTCGGTATCAACGGGTGGCACGTAAGTCTAAGTGCTATTTATCTAGATTTATTTATACTGCTGCCTATTCGCACGTGGCGACTCAAGGCAGCTTACAAGAATATAAAAACATCACATAAAAAACAATAAAACTAATGAATCATATATAATAATAAAATAAAATAACCCCCAGCCCCAGTCTCCTTTTGAGACCTTCAGACAAGCAAAGGCAATGGGGAAGCCCGATTCACTGAATGACCCATTTACTAACTTATCAGCTGCAGTGATTCGCTTAAGGACTGTGGCAGGAAAGGTCATAAAATGGGACAAAACTCACTTAAGAAGTTTTGCTTAGCAACAAACTGGACTCAATGGCGGTCGTAAGCCGCATAAAAGCAGTGCTTTGAATGGGCCACCTCTGCCTTGAATATGTCCAGTCCGGAGCGCCTCCTCAACAGCAACTGAGGCTGGGCAAAAAAGCTTTCCATAAAACTGATGAGCCCCAAAGGATCCCAAGAGTCCGGCATAATTTGACACAAGGTCCCTTCCTGAGAACGTGGCAGTTTCATGCTAGAAACCAGCCACTGATTTGTTAAGGGGAGAGTTTGGGAGGCTAAACTAATGGACAACCACAGCCTAGTCTGGGCCTCCAAACACTTTCCAGCCTAGTTCACACAGTGCACCAAGCAGTAGTTGATATAACTATAATTTGCTGGATTAATACCACTGATTAGGTTCATCTCGTCCTCCCAACACCAAGTTTCATTGACAAGTTATGTTAACACCCAGAAGCCCACCCTCACAACAAATGCATCACAGATTGGTAAACCGACACATCTGCTACCACTCAGCCTACGGTCACAAGGGATGGCATTGCTTGCAAGTGCCAGTTATTGCCACGAATGTAAGGCCATCCTCTGCCCAACAATTTTCTCAGTCAGTATTTGGCAAACCATGCCACGCTTGTTGTTATTCATCTAAATATGAACGTATTGTTACAGATTTCTTTCTGCTCAAAACAATCATAACGTTTGTGTAATGAGATGTAATTCTTAAGGCTTGTTTGGATAATCTTATTGTCCAATTTATTTACAAACATAGACATATATGTGCATGTACAGGAGGTAGGTATATGAGTGTATGTATATATAACTGGGCTTAAAAGTCATATAGTTAGCTTTAAAACGACGAGGAGATCTATTCGTATAGAAAAAATAACAGGCTGGTTTCAGGCTAACCTTCTCCCCGTTCTATTCATGTACAAAAATCGTGGTTGGAAATGGCAGCATCCCCAAATGTTCCAATGCTTGAGGGCACCAGGAGCACAAATACAAGCATGTGCGCCCATGCGCATACGCTCACGTGGCTTTTATTCACCTTCAGTGCGAGGCTTGACAGCGTATTTGAGACGTTGCATTTAAAGCCCAGCTGCTTGTCCAGGCTGCCCTCCAGGTCTCTTCGTCCGTAGTCAGAGAAGCCCGAGCGATCTGCCGCGGCCATCTTTTGGAATACAGTGCAGGTCATGCCAGTAAAGCTGGAGCCCTTTATTACGTAAGCTTCCACTGCAATATTTGGAGAATACTGTTGAAATAAAACAACACAAAACAAAATTCTGGGCTGTGCGGCAAATTAGCTCCCCAAACACACCAAATTGTTAGAATAGAAAACTTCCACGCTCTTATTATACCCTATGACTATTATTAAGTATTGTGCCTGATGATTCTTGACTCTTGACGAAGGTATCTTTTCTTTTATGTACACTGAGAGCATTTGCACCAAGACAAATTCCTTGTGTGTCCAATCACACTTGGCCAATAAAGAATTCTATTTCTATTCTATTCTCTCTATGTGTCTGTATGTTTGTCTGCGTACACTCTGTAAACCGCTTAAGAGAGCTGCAAAGCACTATGAAACAGTATAGAAGTGATATTGCTATCATATGATCAACAAGAAGAAAACACCATGAAATCACCAACATTTCAAAGTGCTACCCAAGTGCCCCCACTCCCACAGGGAAGGGGAGATCTTATTCCCCTATGCAGCCTTGCCTTGATCTGTCTCATTTCTGGATGCTTCTCTTTCCCCCAGGCTAAATGCAACCCCTCCCCTCCACCCTTCAGCTGACTTTTCAGATGTGCTACAAGGCCGATAAGACAGAATTCTGATCCCTTTTCAAACAATGTCAATGAAAATAAAACCCACCAGCCCTGATTCGATCCTCAGGGGTCTCAAAGGAAAATAAAATTGTTCGTCCTTACCGTCGAGTAAACCTGAGCCCCGTTAGCTAGCCGGTAGGTTGCAATCTTTTGTAAGCATTGTACAACTCTAGTGCAGGCCTTGGCTTCTCTCTGGGCCATCCACAGGATGTGTTCATCGGCTAGCATGATGTTACTAGCAATATCCACCATCACGTCCCCCAGCTGTCAGGGGAAGAGCAGAAGGGGGGTCGATCTCAGCTCTGGCATCATTTTGTAGAGAGATTCCCCAAAGGTTTATTAATTTTACTTTTTTATATATACACACACACACAGCACACACACACAGCATTCAAGAAACTCGGTATGTTGTGTCTTGATCCTCACTTTCTATTTATATTATCATTCATTCAAATTCACGAATTGGAAAGGACAAACCCTCCCTTGGGTCTGAATTTAACCCTTGGTCATATCACATATTCCATGTATATCTTCAGCCTGTTTTTGTCCTCTCAGCGATTTTCATTTTTAATGACAGGGCTTTAGCTGTTTATTATACCCAGGTTTTGTTCTCACGGTTTTCCTAGCCTCAAAACTCAATTGATTCTTCAGCAGTACTTACTGTGCCTTTCCTATAGATTAGGAAATACTTACCCAACAAATGGAACATAATTCTTAATAATAGTTGATTATAATTGCCCATTTGAATAATATACTGAACGGAAAGCTTTTGGGTGCAGTCCTTAAAAAAGGCAAAAGTAGGGGATTTTTTTTCAAAAGCATAACATAAATACTAAGTTTGTGTTTGCAAAAATAGAAATTATGTATTGGATTGTTGTTGTTTTTAATTAAAAAGGGATACAAAGGGGGGAAAGTTAAAAGGCAGTTCACTTGCTTATAAGGCTGTGGATTTCAAATATGTATTTAGAGTTTAGTCAAATCTGAAAAAAGGTTTTTCAGGATGCTGGGAATCGAATGAAGCATTAATGTTTCATAAATTCCTGTGGCTGTTTATTCATAGAGAAGAATGTGTGAAGCATTAACCTTTGACTGAGCAAAATGTTCATCATGGGAATGCCCAGGTTTTCTCCACCTCTCAACCAAGGGGGAGGGAGAGTTTAATTAGAATCAGCCCAATAAAACTAGCAATGTTTATAACAATAAATTTGTTCATGATTTCATTTTGAGTTGTCTGCTTTTTCGGAAACAGGAAACCCACGGAAATTAACAGGCTATGTTAAAAGTAGCTGGACCGGTCCTGTAATTGCTTAGGTGAACAGGTGTGTCTCAGTTTTTTTCTGAAAGAGGCCAGGTAAGACCAGACTTCACTTCTCTCAGGAGTGCAACAGGCTTTGAACTTAGTCAGCATGAAAGATCAGGGCCCAATCTGGATTGGATCCCCCCGAGCTATAAAAGGAAGGGAGTCCGTGCAGGAAAAGGCTACCCTCTCCATTTCCCTGAAGGAGGGGAAGGGCCACAAGAAATTATTATGGGACAGAAAACCAGAATTCCCCATTTCCGTACCAAACTAAATCTAAACTGAAGACCAATAAAGGAGAATATCTGTAGCTCAGGGTTGTTGACCTGAGGGGTCCGTGGTGCTCTCTGAATTTGCTTGTTTTCTGGCTGACGTCTCACGACCCAACTAGAGAACGTCATCAGTGCTAAGAGGAAGTGTGGCTTGCTGTTAGTTTGCATTCAAGAAACTGCCAAAGAAGCCGACAGCAAATAGCCCAAGCAAAGAACCTCCAAGGCCACCCCCACCAACACTGACAGGACAAACCACCAGAATGTAAACTGAGAGTAAACCCCACTCCTTCCTAGCACTGATGATGTTACCTAGTTTGGGCCATGAAATGTCTGCAAGAAAACAAACCAGAGAGCCCTCAAGCTGAAGACTGCCAGCAAATTTAAGCCCATCCTTGGTTGCCTGGAATTATCCAGCTGCTCCATGGGCTTAAATTTCCCATGGCTGGAAAGTGTGACTTATAACTACTGAGTTATATGGTGTACTTTTTCCTCCCTCATCCTCATTTGAATTTCATGAGGTACAATTAATTTTCTCCTGGAGACAAACAGTTCTTCCCTTCCTGCTAATTGAGTAAAGTGGAACAAACAAGTTATTCAAGAATATTTTTTTTTAAATCAAGAATTATGCCCGCATCCCTTGGACTTTAAAACTGTCTGGCAAACATTCCACTGAGTATTTACCTGATTTGAATTGGCAATGCCAGAAGCAACGAGTGTGAGCGTTTCGGCACTGCAAAACATACACTATAGGTGGTCTCTCTAGCAAAATCTCCCACTAGTTTTCCAGGTGGTTTTGTTCCGTTTTAGTGTACTTCAGATTTGTACAAATGGAGGGAAAGAATCAGTGAAGGGAGCCAGAATTACATGGAAATTTTAAATTTAATTGAGAAAGCAGTTGATGTGATTACTCCTCAGTTATGTACTTAACAATTGTCATCTTCCATCACATTAAAATATATAATTTGCCAAAAATATTTGATAATCTCTGAGTGCCATGGACTATACACTTCTGCTGTTTAACAAAATACTTGAGAAAAACAAATATATCAACTAGTGATCAGAATTTCTATAGGACTGGTCAGTGTATCAGAAAAAAAATCTTGTATCATTAGAAAAATAACTAATAGAACCCAAATCAGGTTCCTAACCTGGCACGCTCCTATTTTCTAAGAATATATGTTTTGTATGACATACTTTTATTGCAGAGAAACCAATGTGGCAACTCTGGATGCTGTTGCAATAAAAAGGTGGGAAGCTGGAGATAAGATTGCCATACAGATTTGAAAATAGAGGTTTCGGGCGGGAAATTATAGCTATTTGTTCACCTTTATTTTTGCTTCTATATAAACTGCTTATTTTAGCGTTAACAAGTATTAAACATTAAATCAAGAATTTGTATACTTAATTTTTATAGCTCAGCAAAATGTCTTTAATACAGTTTCACTGAGCCAGATTAAAATGTATTATAGAATATCTCTTTTAACTATTGTTAAAAAGAGTAGCAAGCTAGTGTTCGTGTGTGACCTCGTAAATCACCTAATTAAATTTTTTTTTTACTGCAATGAATGGTCCAGTTGTACATATTATCACACATTTTAGATCCCTTAAAGCTTACTTGTATAAATGTGGAATTCTAGCACGACCAATCTTCAGCATGTGACTTTTAAGAAAGGTATGGGGTGCTTTTAATTTCAAAGGCTCTTTCAATATGGCTGCATTTGTTAAGGGCCAGTTGTTTAAAAAAAAATACATCTAGTACTAAAAACAATTACCTCTTTGTATTTCTCAGCAAATCGTCCAAATTTTTCTATCATTTCAGCTAGGAAAATAACATCCATTTTGTCAGAAAAGTTTGCTGCTTCCACAGTGTATGCCAAAAGCTGTCGGGCAGTGGCCACGGCATTGGTGAGGTTCAGCGGCATCTGCGTGGAACATTAAAGGTGCAGGAAAAAGGCGCTTACAAAATACATGCAAGGAATTAAAAATTGACTTGAAACAAACAGGCTTCATTGAGTTCACCCAAACTCTGCAGTGAGAGAACTTTGCTTTTGTAAAACTCAGGAAACTTTTCTAACTCCTGTGCCGTCATAAAGCTGCCTAAATCCAACTTCACTGGGAATTGAATAAACGCCTAAAGATCTTCTTCTTCTATTTTATTTGGAGGTTCTTCTCATCATCCACTTAAGAATTATTCCAAGATGGTGGCTCCTGACACCTGTGTTTATTTGGGCTTAAGCATCCTGGGATACTTATTGGAAATAAATGTGAGCTGTTCTGATGATTTTGATTAAATAAACTAGTGACACACCAAATAAGATTTCATCATCTTCAAATGCACATCATAAGGCATAAAGAGCAAGTCAGCCGATTTAACTGATGGCTTTAATATTTTATATGAAGTTTTTCTATTATAACGAATTCTTCAGGAACGAACCAACCAGATAGACAAAATGTTATTTACTACTTCATAGAATGCTTCAGCAAAAACCTAGTACCAGTCAAAAACACAGCACAAGCAAGTGTTCGCGTTCATTAATTCTCTATTTAAATAGACACAAAGATGACTTGGGTAGAATTCGGCTGTTCTATCCTGACTGGCTCAAGGTTGACTCAGCGTCCCGTCCTTCCGAGGTAGGTAAAACGAGGACCCAAATTGTTGGGGGCAAGTGGCTGACTCTGTAAAACTGCTTAAGAGAGGGCAGTAAAGTACTATCACTATTGCTATCTAAATTGTGTTGGCATAGTGGTTGGAATGCAGGATTGCAGGCTTTACTCTGTCCACTGCCAGCAGTTCGATCCTGACCTGCTCAATGGTTGACTCAGCCTTCCAAGGTGGATAAAATGAGGACCCAGATTGTTGGGGGCAAGAGGGTGACTCTATAAACCACTTAGAGAGGGATGGAAAGCACTGTGAAGCAGTATAAGTCTAAATGCTACGATATTGCTATAATGTAAACAGCAATAGGGGTCCTGGATCTTTTGAATTATAAACACATTTCAAAGACATCAGCATTAGAAGCCTTTCACAAAAGATTAGTGCTAACCTGATTAAACATATACAGGACCCTGGTGGCATCATTTGCATATTGGCAGCGAGAGTAATCCTCTTCGGCCCAGAGGCCTCCCTGACCACATCTCCGCCATGCTCTCTTCTCGTCCTGAGCGCTGCCCATGTAGATGCCACTGCCAGCCGAGTATCGCGTGCACAGCAAGTAGGCAGTCAGGCCAGCCAAAGTTCTGGGCCACCTGAAGATCAGAAGACAAAAAGAGGACCAACCTTGTGACGTGAGAAGAGGAACGTCAGCAAAAGAAAAACAGGGGAGATACGAAGTGCATAGTAAAGAGAAAACCCAGTTGTGCCTAGAGGAGGGGTCCCCAAACTTGGCAACTTTAAGACTTGTGGACTTCAACTCCCAGAATTTCTCAGCCAGTTTTACAGTTGCCAAGTCTGGACACCTCTGGCCTAGAGTATGGCATTTGAGCTTCTGAGCATTATTATTGTTTAAGCTTCTTCTCAAGATACCAATCTGGCAAAGCAAGAGGTACCGGTAGTGACAGAGTTACATGCATGTCTCCAAAGGAATATAGTGATTAACGTGCTGGCTTAGAAACGAGGAGACTGTGAGTTTTAGTCCCACCTTAAGCATGCAAACCCCGCTAGGTGAGGCTTTGGACCAATCACTCTCTCAGGCCCCTCACTTCCCAAGGTGGTTGTTGTGGAGAAAATAAGAGGAGGAAGGAGAACTACCGTGTTTCTCCAACGATATGCCCACCCATAGGAAGACCCAGCATGTTTTCTAGGGATAAAATGAAATTAAGCCCTCCCCCCCAATTTAGACCTATTTCAAAACATGCGAAATTGGGGGGGGAGGGCAGGGGGGGAACTTGCCTTTAACACTGCCCCGCGGGCAGCCACGCCTCGTCACCAGCAGCTCCTAATGGCCGATCATGGCCAAGCATGGAGTGCTTCCTACTTCTGCTAAGCGCCTTTGCTGCAGACCCAGGTATGGTGCTGGTTGCAGGCCGGGTCAGCATGCGGGTTGGGGCGCGTGGATGTCGGCCTCGGCAGAGCATTTTAAATTGCGAGACCTTCGGTGCCTGCTGCTGCTGCTTCCTCTGCTGGGCTCTTACTTTTCCTTTGCATTCCTCCACTGGCAGCATTTCAATCACTTCTCGGATGGGGGAGCTGCCTCCATAGCTTCCACAGTTCCCGCCAGCACTGGTGCGAGAACAGCAACAGCGCCGGCGGGAACCGTGGAAACGTTTCAGCTGCTTCTCGGGCAAGGGAGTCGCCTCTGTGGCTTCCACAGTTCCTGCCGGCTCCCCCGTCCGAGAAGCAGCTGAAATGCTTCCACAGTTCCAGCTGGCACTAGCGAGACAGCAGCAGCACCGGCGGGAACTGTGGAAGCCACAGAGGCGGCTCCCCCGCCCGAGAAGCAGATGAAACGCTTCCACGGTTCCCGCCGGCACTGCCACGGTTCTCGCACCGGTGGGAACTGTGGAAGCCACAGAGACAGGTCCCCTGCCTGAGAAGCAGCTGAAACACTTCCATGGTTCCTACCGGCGCTGCTGCTGTTCTCTCACCAGCGCCGCGGGGAACTGTGGAAACTATGGAGGCAGCTCCCCCGCACGAGAAGCGGCTGAAACGCTGCCAGTGGAGGAATGCGAAGGGAAAGCAAGAGCGGCGGAGGAAGCAGCAGCAGCGGACTGCTGAAACTCTTGCGATTTAAAGTGCCCTGCCAAGGCCGACATCCACACCGCCGCTGCCCACCCGGCCTGCAACCAACACCATACCCAGGTCTGCAGCAAAGGCACTTGGCCAGGATAGGGAGCGCTCCACCATGATCGGTCATTAGGAGCAGGCTGGTGGCGAGGCGTGGCTGCCCGCAGGGTGCTCTAGGTGAGGGTGCGGGGGGGGGGGGGGAGAGAAATTAATTCACGCCCGAAAAGATGGCCTAGCCGTTTTTTCGGGGGTCAAAAAAAATAAGACCCGGCCTTATTATATGAGAAACACGGTAGGTGTGTTTGCCTCCTTAAGTATCTCATAAGGGAGGATTAAAATCAAATAAATACACAGGTACACTTATTCTCCAGTAAGGTTTGGCTCAACTCAACCCAGGGTGCATGTTGCTCTCAGACTAGCCCGGATGATGTTACCTAGTTTGGCTAATCTAAAAGCTGTGTTGTGGCAACTGGATTTTTCTTTTTTTTTTCTTTTTTGATTTGAAACGTTTTGCTGCTTATCCAAGGAGCTTCTTCAGTCTGGATTGAAGTTCAGACCAAAGAAGCCAAATATTCCAAACCAAAAGAGAAAAATCCAAAAAACTCAACTTTCAGGCAACTCCACCTGAATGGCTGACTAACTGACTCAGACAAACAACTGAGAAGCTACACAACAGAACATCTGTCAGAAAACAAACAAGCTCAGAGGGCAGAGCAAGGACCCCATATTTCTCTCATTTGCTGCTTCTCCACAAATTGCTAACATTTTCCAACAGTAGAAGCCAAATTAAGGTTTTAGGCCCCTGCTTTTGGTTATTTTAACAGCTGAGTTAAAGGCAAGGGAAGCTTGAGTGAAATTTCATGAATAGCTCTAAGTTTTGAAACGGGAAAAGTGTCAGCTAGCCGAAAAGTTGAGGAATAAGGCAGAGGCACCGGGAAAGGCAGAGTGTGAAATAAGTTATATGACTAAGAAAATGGGATGCTTTGGTACAGCAAGTGTAACAACCAGCAAAAGAGTTGTTGATCTTGCACAGGTTTGGCTTGAGGGGAGGGAGAGAAGATTCAGCTTTGATTAGAGATCTAATTTTTGGGATACAGGAAGAGATCTAATTTTTGGGACACAGGAAGGTATTGTGAGCATAAATAATGGTAACATTGTCTAGCTGAGAAGACCATTATTACATTAATAAAATCTTTTCAACAAAAAATTTAAATATCATTTTAAGCATCTTAAATATAATCGAAAAACACCTGATCATTTTTAAAATTGTACTGTTTTCTTGAAACAAGGCATTTTTTTTTTGAGACTTTTAGTTCTATTCCTCTACAATGTTTCTCAACCTTGGATGGACTTCAACTCCCAGAATTCCCAAGCCAGCATAGGGAATTGGGAACTTCAATGCTGGCTTGGGAATTCTGGGAGTTGAAGTCCACCCTTCTTAAAGGTACCAAGGTTGAGAAACACAGCTCTACAAGGTATGCTGTTAAAAGAATGTGAAGTCAGGCCAAAGGAATTATGTAGAGTGAATAAATCCATCCAATGGCAAGGTTGGATTTTTTTTTAATCGCGCTTGGTAGACACGTAAACAAGCTTTTAAAAAAAGATTCAAATACATACAATGAAGCAGAGGATTTTAAAGATTAATACTGAATTGAAGCCAGAGCTTTTCATTAAAGGTTTAGATGGATATACAGTTAGAAAAGAGTCATGGAAGATTATTTCAATACATGATTATTGGGGTGAGATTAATAGATACACAAAAATGGAAATTCACTTCTATTGACATGGGGAATACACTCAAAAATGAAACAAAAGACATGGCTAGGATTCTTTCCTATAGATTATATATGCCTACAGAATGCCACAGACATGAAGTTTATAGAAGCAGTTACCTTACATGGAGGGTGTTTAAGGGTTAATAGCTGGCACTTCCAGAGGTAAGGTGGGGTTATAGTGACCAGCAGCCAAAAGATCAGAATGAGAAGTGAAGAGAGAAATACAGAAACAATACAATGTTTGCAAGGCCCAACACCAACTCCTATTTCTTAGATACAAACACCCTCCCATATTCCCAAAATGTTTCCACTGTAACATATCAGAAGTCCCAAATACAAAATAAATATCAACAAATAAAACCTATAAGTTTACAAGATTGATGCTCTAAGATAAAATGGGGATTTTAGCCCCCTTATCGTCAGATGGAACTCAAGAAGCTTCTTGGCTGAGAAGTGAAATGTCTTTCAAGGGAAAAAGCAAAGAGAGTCCAGTTTGCCTTTTCAGAAATCGTATTTTGGGACAACCCTGACCTGGATGGCTGAGAATCTCCACAGACATTTCCCCCTGTCTCCACCACATCAGGACAAATGTTGTGGACCTCGTTACCACTGCAGTCATTTGGGAAGGCTTCTTCAAATGACTGTCACCAAGAGCCTAAAGGCATGTTGGAGCATTCCCTGTTTTATTCTCATTATCATCAGAACTTGGGAGGCCTGGCGTCAGCTTCCCTGCTAAACAAAGATATCGGCTCTGCATTTTTTAAAATTATCACAGCTCAGATTAAGTAAGACATGGTTTATTATGGGGAGTGGAGGTTGGGTAACACTCAAGGTAAAAAAGTGTTAAGGGTTTGCAGCAGAAATTCAAGTCCAGAAAACACACAGATGACTGATTCAGCAGGATCAACAACTTTGTTATATACATAACAACATGAGTAAAGTTTACAATACCGTTTGTAGATTCTTCCAAAGTAACATAACACAAACAGCAAGCAGCAGCTCAGAGCAGGTGGTTTCCAGCAAGCAAGTCTAGTTTCACTTTCAATTCTCAGCAAAGCACACAGAGCCAAATCACAGGTGGGCTGTCAGCTCCCATTGGATGGTCTCTTGGCATGCTTACTTTGTTAACCATGTCTCTGCCAGTTCATGAAAGCTACCAACCTGGCCTCTCGACCCCCGTCATCACCCACCTGAAGTCGCCTTTGTTGTTGACAATCCTCTCCGGGGAGCAGTACTGGGCAGAGCTGTTCAGGACCACAATGTCCACAGTCCTTGAGTTATTCCCACGCCTGGAGTGCACGTGACACCCCCAATTTCCAGTAGACCCAGCTTGAATATTTGAGATGGTCAAGGCACTTGGGTGATAACAAGCAAGAGCAGTGTTAAAAACTGTATCAAATCACTCCCGAAAAGTCAATTATTTTACTGGCAAGACACAAATGAGTTAATTTATATCGGGATGGGCAACTATGGCACCTTTACAAGCTGTGGCACCTTTACTTCAACTCCCAGAATTCCTGAGCCAGCATGGTGAAGTCCATCAGTTGTACACTTGGCAGAATTGCCCATCCCTGTTCTATATTGGGACATCCAAAATTCACTATGAGATGCCTTAACAACGAGCCAGGCAAGGGGGCAGGATCTTGCCATACAAAAGAACCCTATCATTCCACCCAGCAGCTTCTCCAAACTGTTGGTTAAAAACCAGCACAGAGCTACTGCGTTGGAAAACACTGCTCAGGTGAGAGATTAAAGAAATGGTCACAATTATGCAATGCAGCAGGGCAAGTAGATCTCTATAGTACGGAAGTGAAGAATTCCACTGGACAGAATGAGCAGTTCTTCCCCCCCCTTTTTTTTAAAAAAAACATCATTCAGGAAAGTTTTTTAGAAGAGGTGATTATCATGCAGCACATCAGACAACCATTTAGAGATTCTTTAAGTAGCAATTACATATGGTGAGAAACCCCTTTGTATAAATAGACACAGCATCCGCGTCTCAGTGCCCATTGAACCCAAGGGCTAAGAATACACAGACAAAGCTGAGTCTCACCTGGCAATTACAGAGCAGTTATGAATCATGTTCTTCTCCACGAAGATCCCCAGGGATTCATCCGTTTCGACTATCTTCCCGTCCTGGTACCACAGAACCTGCATGTCCTGATCGATGTATGAAACCATGCACTGGAAGGGCAGGCTGTCCCCTTCAAAGACCAGCTGCCGATGAGACGGGGTCATGGAGAACGATGGCAGCTCCAGAGGAGGGTCTGGTTTGCCATCAGAGGAGACATAAAAAAAAAGAGAGGAAATTTTAGCTATACCACAACACACAAAAAATACAGGTAGTCTTTGATTTAAGGGAAGGGTCTCCAACCTGAGCCACTTTAAGGCTTGTGGACTTCAACTCCCAGAATTCCTCCTCCTCCAGTCATGTTAGCTCAGGAATTCTGGGAATTAAAGCCACAAGTCTTAAACTTGCCAAGTTTGAAGGCCCTTGATTTAGGCCCACAGGATTCGGGAACAGAAAATATCCACTTTTTGAAGAATATTAACAAATCAGCATTTCTCTTTTAATCTGATCATGATGGCTGAGCAACATCATGAAAAAAATCAATGCCAAATATCAAATGTAAGAAAATTAGAAGAGAAAGATTTATGCCGCAGAGAAACCTAGTGCTTTCATTTTAAATCGAGGACCGTTGTGCTGCAGCGTTCTTACCACATGTCAGAAGGCCTTGTTTCACACTTAAAATTGGTTGAGCCTGTAGTGATTTTGGGTAGGCGCATCTGGTGTCACGAACGGTTATATTTCTTTCTTGTAACCACTGCTGTATCCATAGCATATTACAATCACAAAGCAGATAATCTGTCTGGAATTCGCTGAAATAATTAAAAAGAAGAAGAAGCAATGTAATTAAGCATAAAATAATTGAAATTTAATAATTAAAATACCCGGAAACTTCACCTTAAACTAAGTTCTAAAATTAAAATATTAACAAGCTTTTTTTTAAATAAAAAAATAAGGTACTACTTGTTTTGTTGCGTTTTAGTATAAAGTTATGACAATTAAAAATAATATGAAATGATATGTTTATACTCTTAATCTAAGAATCTTGGGATCATGAAGAAACCTAATAAATGAAGAGATTGCCAAGATCTACTGAAGAATTTGATGATGTCCAGCAAACGACTCACACATTTGTACTTACAGAGCTTTTAATGAAGTTAGATGATCGAAGGTTCCTTGGGCAAGCAAAGAAAATAAATTCCCTGACAGATTTCTAGGAAATGTGGAAACACAAAACATTTTAGAAATCTTCACAGGGACCAGAAATGCACATAAAGTACTAATTCATAGAAAAGACACGGATAAGGGAGAGTAAGAACTGCGACGCAGGCAACAAGAGGCCTAGAAAGAACGGCCAGGTGCAGAGTATGAAGAATTTGGGAGTTAATAAAAAAAGGGGAGGGATAAAAAATTCATACTACAATACAGGGAGTCCTCGACTTACAATCCCAACTGAATCACAAAAGGGGATCATGTGACCCCCCCAGGACGCTGTGCCCTTCGTAAAGTCGTCAAGCGCCCGGATTTTGATCATGTGACAATGGGGATATTGCAACGGTCATTAAGTGTGAAAAACGGTTGTAAAGTCGCTTTTTTCCATGGCGTCGTAACTTTGAACGGTCACTAAACAAATTGTTAAGTTGAGGACTACCTGTAGTTGTGGAGGAAAAAACCTATGGAGGAAAAACCATGGGTCTTCTCTGCATCCCTTTCCCAAAGGGACAGCCTCTCCGGATGTTCTCTGCAATCATGTGGGGAGGCCTCTTTTCTTTCTCCCCAGCCCCTCTGGCCTGCCTCCAACCAAAATGAAAACAACCCAGCAGTTTCTTCATCAACACACACACACACAAACACACCAATCTCCCCCTTTTTTTATTTAACAAACATTTTGCTTTAAGCATTTCAGTTCTTTTAATAAAATAACAAATACATCAAAAGTAACACTTACAGTCTAATGAGGTTTGTCAACCCTTTAAAAATGCCTGCATTCAGGCATCCTATTTGGTTATTTGTTAAATCTCTGTGAAAAGAGGGAAAAGATATGAACAACTGCTGTGTATGCAATATATAACTTTATCAAAAATGACCAATTAATCCAAATTATCCTAGAAAAGTAGAGCAGGGCACCCCAAATTTGGCAACTTTAAGACTTGTGGACTCTGGGAGTTGAAGTCCACAAGTCTTAAAGTTGCCAAGTTTGGAGACCTCTGATGTAGAGGGTTGGAAGGGACCTCGGAGGTCTTTCTAATCCAACCCCCCACCCCCACCCTCCTTGAACAGTAGATCAGTTAATCAGGTGAGATTCAGTAAATTCAGCTTTCTGTGGCCTCATTTCCTGCTCTTCTCACCCCTTTCCCACCATCCTCTCTGCACTGGAACATTAGTTCTAGGGCAGGAGGTTGTTGGTAATTCCCAACAACTTAAACAAGATGCCCCTCATACAGAGTTTTAGACAACAAATTAAAGTAAGTTAGGATCACACAAGTCAATAAGGCAATTCAGCCACCAGAAGTAAAGTATCGAGTCAAGGAGAATAATTGTACTTAATGGGAAAAAAAATCTGGTGAATAGATTGACATTGAAGAAATCAGATTTTACAGGAAATTCTACATGCCAGCTGAGTTTATTCTCCATTAAGTATAAACGGAGTTGAAACTTGTCTTTAAAATGTGTCAACATCAGCTTTTCTAAACTCTTTTACCCTGCAGGGGTAAAAGAGAAAAATGTTCAGATTTCAGGGGATACCTGAAAAAACTACAAAAGAATTCAAAATTCATTTTTAATCTACACAATCATGCTTTACCATGTTTACAACAACAGTAAAGTATAATATAATTTTATCATATTTTATCTGTATCTTAAATTGTTGTATTTTATTCCAATTTCATTTTAAATTGTATTTTATTCCAATTTCATTTTAAATTGTATTTTATCCAATTCCATTATAAATTGCTTTTATCAAATTTTAGTAATAACTCTGCACTTCGATATGGCCCAAAATCTATAAAGTATCCTGTAAAAGAGAAGTCTGGTTTATACATTTCAGGAATATGGATCAATGAATAGGGAGTTGAATGAAGATTATACACAATATTCTAAAACAGAAAATGGTTTCAGTTTAAGTGACGCTATGTAGACATTACAAGTTGTGCTTGTGGATTACAGCTACCCCAACCTTTCTATTGCAACATTTCATTTATATCCAAGTTATAATAAGGTCAATACTTACAATCTTTTCAGGGATGTAAGTCCTAGAAAAGCTCCTGGATCTATCACACTAATGAGATTGTTCTTGAGATCCCTGTTTCAAGGGGAGGGAGGAAACGCAGAATAGTGTATTAGCAGAAATATTATAACCTTGTAACTGTTTTCCCCCCTAAACTCAGCTGGGACTTTATATGTCTAGATAAAGTCTAAGTAATGGAACACCTTTTTATCTAGGTTACTGATTGACATCTGCTCTGCCACATTTATAATCAAGATGTCTCTAAAAGACATATCCAGATTAAACCAAGAAGTACAATTCCTCTTTAGAGAAGCTTCCCACACGAAGGAGGATTCTGGCAGTGCAGAGCAGGGGTGTCCAACTCAAGGGCTCCCACAGGCATGGGTGATGTGGAACTGGCCATGCCCTCGCCCCCACCCCCACCCCACTCCAAGGTTGAACACAACCTTGACACAGCCCTCAATGAAATCAAGCTTGACACCCAGCATCCTTCTCGAGTTTGAAATTGTTACGGGCAACCTTTGTTGTAAGGGACCTGCGCTCTGCAAAGTTAACAGCACAAATTTCTGCCAAGTAACAGCAGAGAGACAACTGCATTGTTAGCTGAAGTGCATCCTTGGCAGCATTCCCAAATGCAGCTACCTGTGTGAAGCCTGTCCCCTGAAAGAAAAGAAGCTTGTCTGGATCTCCTGTATGTGGGATGTGAGTGGGAAAGAGTCATGGATCTTTGTTCCAAGTTATCTTTTTAATCACAAAGTGGTCCCATAGTGAGATTAGATGCTAATTCTAGATTATCAATCAATGATCTGAATTAATATACAATAGTACTGCACTTAAACTTCTATAAAAACACGCCTTTGTATCGCTAATTAGCACAGCTCCTGAAATAGATTACAATCAATTCTCATGTGAGCAAACTATGAAGCCAACAGCATGCATGCAATCGACTAATTAATGGAAACCTGTCAATATGCAGAGTTGCTAGGTTATGAGGGGATAATCAGGATAACTAACATTTCCAAGAGGCCACATTGATATTCATCAACCGCAGCTTTAAGCAGCTAACCTTAACCTATGTTAAAACCTGAGTCACAAATCAGAACTAAGCTATTTACTGGTACACGTTCTTGCAATTCTGATGAAAAAGTGTTGCATTTGAGTTCAAGCAAATTAGGAAATGATTGAATCCTTACCATAAGCAAGCTTTCAAAGACAGGGATATCACTCTTGGCAGTGAATATATCTTGTAGGCAAAAAGATCTCCCTTGGGTTTTACTCTCTGAATGGAGGCCACAAATGAGGGCAACTGTGAAGTTGACCCAGTCATATAATACAGCGCAAAGCTATATGACATGAAACTACTGAACTACTGACTTAAGAAAATTTGGTAAATAGGCCCAAAAAGATATACCAGTATATACAAAGATACAAGTATAGCAATTATCTATAGCTCAGATCAACTTTAGGGAGAAAAGTGAATGGCAAAATCACTATATTGTGTAACAGCCAAAAAAAGGCTGTAGACCTTTATACATTCATTCAGCTAGGAGAAAATACATTAAATTTTCAGCATAGAGCAAGAAAATATTTTATTTTAAAATATACATTCGGATTCCTTTCCTTAAAGCACATACAGTCTTTAATTACATAATGCTTTGCTTCCGCTCATTATTGTAATGATTACTTATGTGGTCTAATTGCTAGGAGCTTAAAATGAAAAAAACAAAAGCCAAAGTTGGCATTTCTCTTAAAAGCTGAAAGAATAGAAACATTTATAGCATTTATGACTTGTTCAATAAGCAGGAAAAAAAACAGCATTCAAGGATCATAAATGTTACTAGAAAAAGTCATGATAACTGATGGATAATTACTTAGGCTAATATAGTGCTTTATTCAAAACATTCTACTGTATTAATATGCTGAATTTCACCACTGCTTGCCAAGGCATTATTGCAGATAAGGAGCCCACATCCGAGTTAAAGAATTTGGCCAAAGGATTCCACCTAGAAATTTAACTGATTCACAGTTCCAGTCATAAAGACAGCCGTTGATTAGAAAATCCCAGGGAAACTTGGTGAAACAACCCAGAATCCGCTATACCATTTCCGACACTCCAGTCCATCCAGGCCCAAAACAGCTGACAAAACAGCTCCCAAATTCTTCTCCTTGCAATAAAAGAGTTTTGATTTCTGCAAGCAATCTTTCTTATTAATGCCAGAAAGTTCCATTTTCACTTCAATTGCCCACAGAACATTGTTCTGATAACCAGGTAGACTTTTGCAAAAACAAGATGAGTGAAAATGTGGACTCTTGGAAGCCATTGGTTGCCTGGTCAGAGGCTTCCATTTATACCATTCTTGTTTGTTGTTCTCATGAATCGCGTCTCATGAACACTGTACATCGGGTGATGTAAGAGTTGTCTTGCAACTTTCCAAATTTGCAAATTTCATAGTGCAAGCTGCACTTTCTACACGCGTACACTATATCTGTCTGACTAGACCAACCCTTTTCCCAGAGAGATTGCTCTTAATTGGAGTTATTATTCTTTTCCATCAACCTGTCAGAACACATTTTTTGGGTTCTGTCTCTGATCAAAATCTATTTGGCTAGTAAAAAGACTCAGATCAAACTCCGATCAAATGGTAGATCATAGGACAGCAGATAGTTCTAAAGGGTTCACGATTTTTCTCTTACTGGTGTAGATATACATGTTTTATTTATTGGATAACGTGCTTTAAGGACCATCTTTGGAAAGATTCATCCAAGCTGTTTGGGGGGGGGGGGGGGCAATACCTTCTGAAGCAATTAACTGAAGGCTATAAAATCTGCCTCATAGGAAATCTAGTTATTTAAGTACGCCTGTTGGAATATTTTGTTTGAACAAGTTTAATTAAATGTATTTAAAGGCAGGGGGATTTTAACTTTAAGAATACTAAGCCATGTAATGGTAAAAACTTACAATCGTTCCAGAAGGCTTAGTCCAGCAAAGGAACCATTCTTCAAGCCAGATATCTTATTGTTGCTCAGAATTCTACAATGCAAGAAGAACATCCATTATAAGGAAAGTTCTTTAACAATATTTAGTACCGTAGTTTGCAAAGGTTTTATTCTTTTCTCCCAATCTTAAATCTCATACACTCAATAGGTAAATTGATATACAAGTAATTATGTAATTTATTAGGTGCGCATAATATGATTAACCATGGTCTTTTAGCCACCAAGACTCCTACTAAATTCTTAAATTCTAGACAAAATTTCTAGATTCTAGAATCTTAAATTCTAGACAGAAAGACAGAAGGGAAGTTGAATCTTTTTCACTTCCTTTGTCCCTTTTCTTTTGATTTCTTCTCACATGCAATATGAAAGGAGAAAGGCTAGAAGTGGTTTGGATAGACTTCAACTTAGGAGAAGAGTAAAACCACTTAAAGAAAGAAAAAAACATTTTTCTCAAGTTAAGCAAATAGAAAAGTACATTTTTCAACAGGTATTATTAAAACTGCTTGAACAGTTATGTTCTACATAGCAGAGATAGTTTTTAGAAGAATCAACAACACAAGCTTACAGATAAAAATAACCCTAATTTTATTATTTTATACCTTATAAGATTACATGCAAGCTAACTTTAGAACCAAAGGCTTTCTTCATAAAAGCATTTAAATACATGTTAAAAAAGAAAAGCAATATATCTGAAGTAATCCAGTCATAGTTTTCCTTAGTAGAGAAACTCCATGTGAAGTTGGTGACATGAATGAGGAGCAGGAAGGAAGAAACTGTATTATATGACTACGATAAATCTCAAAAAAAGCTTTTCTGAACAGCAGCTGGTATTAATAACAGCCGAGGATATATATCACACCATTGCAGAGAAGGGTTTCCTAAGAAAATACACAGCCACATGTACAAGCAGAAAACTTTCTCAAAGAAAACAGTGGCCACATGGAAAGCTTTCTAAAGCAAATATTTTTCTGGGAAGAATTCCAGCAAAAACTGTGAAAGAAATATAACTGAAAAAAACCTTCACAGGTCTCTAGAGCTCTAATTTTAAATGCAATTTGCCAATGTTTACAGTATAAATTCAAAATCCAAACATGTCCACATACAACCTTATTTTTGTTTAAAACATTACTTGTGGCTAGGTTCTGCCTAATTCTCTTGGAACTGCACTACACTACCCTAAGGAATCAGCAGCTAAGGAAAAGGGAAGAAGAGAGGGGGGGAAGTCATACTCTGGAAGAAGAAATCCTGTCTAAAATAAAATTCATTTCCAAACTCACTTTTATTCTTTGCACTTAATCAACAGCTGCTTAATGTTAAAAACTGTACAGCAATATGTAAGTACTAGTAGTTGTGTTGTATCCATGGCTCCAGTGGGAGATTCTTGGAATAGAAAGGTAATGGCTATTTTTAAGAAATTTCTTTTCCTTTTTTTTTTGTTATCCTGCATGTCTCACACCCACTTGGAAATAATTTTTGAAAGACTCCCTAACCGCAGATGCCACCAATGGCTGCTTTTCAACAAAAAGAAAACAAGGGAGAAAACCATGGCATTTTTAAGGGATGTTTATGAGGCAGAGAGAACTCGTTCTCCATTGCTTCGTGACCTCTCCAAGTTACAAGGTCCCTGAAAAAAAACCTCACAACGGTTTCTCACACTTACGACCATTGCAGCTCTCCCCCATAGTCACGTGATCCAAATTCAGATGCTTGGCAACTGGTTCTTATTTATGATGGCCGCAGGGTCCTGTGGGAGAGGGTGTGTGTGTCATGCCATCCCCTTTCACAGCCTTCGGACAAGCAAAGCCAGATCATCAAACAACCGTGGCCCTAATTTAACC
This sequence comes from Bungarus multicinctus, assembly GCA_023653725.1. Taxonomy (NCBI): domain Eukaryota; kingdom Metazoa; phylum Chordata; class Lepidosauria; order Squamata; family Elapidae; genus Bungarus; species Bungarus multicinctus. The sequence goes on from CM042849.1 coordinate 54,489,623, forward strand.
ACTGCAGGGATTCACTTAGCAACAGTGGCAGGGAAGGTCGGAAAATGGGGCAAAACTCACTTAACAGTTTCGTTCAGCAACATAAAATGCCGGGCTCAAATATGGCCGGGACTGCCTGTAAAAAAAAAAAAAAAAGGGGGGGGGGGGGACTCCATACTTCAGTTCTACCTGGATAGTCTTTGACTTACAACCATCACTGAGCCCAGAATTGCAGTGGTTAAGCCGAGGCATCACGTGGCCAAGTATATGTTGTGGCCATTGTTAAGCTGGTCATTCAGTAAAGTCCATTTTCTCCAATGGGATGGTTTGGGGTTTGTTTGGTTTTTTTGCTGGATACCCGAAGTAAGTGCTGGAAACTGTCAAACAAAACTCAAACTCAAACTTTTGCAAAAGACGGCCAAGTGCCAGAAATGTGAGTCCGTTGCCAAGAGCACAAAAATTGCAAGTGTGTGGCTTTTAAGTTTGAAAACCGGTCGGCCGTAAGTAGCTTTTCAGTTTGTGTGTGTGTATCCGTGTGTGACCTTTCTAATGTGGAGCAGTTGTCAAGCGATCCTCTGTATGTGTGGAAGGCTACCCATCCTGCTCTCCTGAATCTCACATTTCTGCTGTGTTTCAATTCTGGGCTGGCTTTGGATCTTCTCTCTGATGGAGCTTTGGACAGCTACCTCCTTCCCTGATGGGGCTGGTTCCTCCCAGCAATCTCTCCCCAATTTACCTGACCTCTTCTCTCATCAACCTAATCTTCTCTCATTGGCTGCCTTTGGACAAAAATCAGTAAATGTTGCCTCGGACTCAGACCAAGGCTTAAGGGGCGGTGGCACTAAACTATATTAACTTGGCCATTACAAGGGCCCAAATGCAATGCAAATTAACCGGCAGCATATGATTTCAAAGGCTACCACAATGCGATCATAAAGTCAAGTCTATACAAATGCTGTCTTCCTTTCTTTTCTTCTTCTCCACAGTATTGGATCCATCTCCCTTCCGGTGGTAAGGCAGATAAACTGCCCTCACACAGAACAGCTTCATACTTTTTTCAGCCAGGTGGGAAATTAAGTAAAGGTTACATTGAAAAGTAATGTTTTAAAAGTCAAATGCAAATATGACCGTTTTTATTATGTGCTAACAATAATGGAAAAGAACGGCAAGCAACTGAAATTTCTCCTTGGCCAATTTCTGGAAGTCTTACTTTTAAAACATTCTTAAATATTAAGATTAATGTTTAATCTTCATGTTTTACAAAAATTTATGCCTTCATAAGTAATTTAATTATTTCTCAATTCTGATAGTAGTCATTTTGAATAGCTTAACATTTTAGTAAAGAAAAAGAGTTTGTCTAACTGGCACTAAAGTTTCTTTTTTTAAAAAAACCCAACACAATGGGGTATTATTAGAACAAGGGAATAGAGTTATTGATAAGGATCTGAAATGGTACAGTAGAATGCAAGTAGCATACAAGGGAAACAAGACAGAAGTTTTATTTGAATATTTGGTTCTGGGCCAAACAAACTTTGCTGATATGAAGAATCTATATTACAGTTCTTGTTTATTTATATTTATATTGTGCTGCAATCACAGAGGATTCTTGATGGTTCCCAATACAAAAAAAAAGATATATGATCAAACATAGCCAAAGCCTCCACCCCCAGCACTGTAATCTCCACTGTGGTTGTCACAAATGATGTATTTTCCATTTTTTCTGGAAAACAGTCAAACTGGGATCACACTGGGAGGCCAAATCAGAAAGCTGGTGCTGTTTTTTGGCTCCCTTCCTCTCCCTAAAATGGAAAACCACCAGCAGCTTTTCCACCAGCCGGACCAAGTTGCTTTCCCCAATTCCAAGGGGGGCGGGGGGAGTGGTCCTGACAATAACACCAATAACCCGGTGGTGCAAAGGGCTTTAAAGGTTAAAAACGATCATTTTAAATTGTACCAGAAAAGGCCGCCGGCAAACTACTATAGTTCTGGACTTGTGGCATAGATGCAATGGCTACAATACAGCCACCTACTTATGAATCTCAAAGGTAAAACAGATTTAACCCAGGGGAGAAAAACTATTTTCCCACTGCCTATAAAACATTGGTAACTGGAATTACATTCCTTGTGCACGCACGTTTTTGCGTAACTAAAGCAGACTCACTTTAAAGCATGGGCGTCCAATCTTTTGGCTCACCTGGGTGGCATTGTTTGAAGCAGGATTGTGTTGGGCTGTGCACAAAATACACAATATGGTCGGCTTATCGCACTAGCCAGTTGTTCAGACTGGGTTTAGCATTTTTTGTTTGCCTACTCAGTCCTTACAAACTCCCTTTTTATTACATCTCATGGGGCCACATTACTAGCTGTCCAGGGACGTAGATTGGGCATGCCTGCTCTAAAGTCTTAATTACCAAGAAGAAAACAAACAGGTTCAGGAGAATAACAGGGAAATGCACTTCTTACACCAACAGGAAAGGACATCAGCCCTCAAGGATATGAAAGCTGTTTAAAGAGGAAGTAGCAGCATTTAGCTGATCAAGGTAAACCAATGACACTGACTGGGGTAGAACTTGGTTGGATGGAAACCACCAGGGAACCAAAAGACCAAACTGGAAAAATAAAAACCTCACAAAATGGCAGTGGCAGGCTTAAGTTACACACTGCTGATGAGAAAACCACACAGCTGTGTGTTGTCCCTGAAGCCACCAGGTGTTAATTTCATCCTGAAGAACCACTGAAGTTCACGATTCTTCTGGGGTTGGTGTGACAAACTGAAGATGTCTCCACACAACAAGACCAAAGAATCGGTGAATTGATCCAATTTCTTAGAACTTCTCCGGATAAGAAGAGATTGCCCTGCTGCTGCTTGCAAAGAAAGTGTTTTTCCGTGGTTTCCCATGCTTTTATCCCCCAGGAGACAAGGACAATCTTGCTTGCAACTGGGGAATCTTTTAAAGGATGTGACATTCACAAAGTTTAGGCGGCTGGCAATAGTTTTTACCTCCCTAATCAATTTTTTTTTAAATAAAAACTGTATTACAAACTTAGCAGGAAACCAGCCCCTAAAAGTTAACAGAACTATTTTGGTGGTATAAATACTAGGTACTTGTAACTGTTTCACACACACCCTTAACAATTATTGTAACTAATAGAGCTGCAGAATTTGGAGACAAACGGTGAACCTTGTTGCAGACTAACTGGGGCTGTTTTGTGAATCTGACCCTTGCCCTGGGAATTTTAAGCATTGTGTAAATTCTAGCTTACCTGTTTCCACGATTATATCAGCCCACTGAATAACCACAACTGATAACTCTATATGGCTCAGAAGTGGAGGGGAAAAATAATCGTGTATTGCTTTTTTCCCCAGATGATTATTACTCAGGTAGTTTAAAGTATCAAAATCGGCCAATTACTAAATTATTTCTTGTAATTTTTAAACATGTCAAGCCAAAATTCTATATCCCTAGTAATACAAGCCTGATTCAGTGTTATCTCCTGCTTTAAAAACAACAAACTTTGTGTTATTATACTTGCCTATGAGTGACGGACTTCAAATTTCAGCAGCTAGCAACCCTAACTAGAAATATGCATTTTTTGGCGTCATCCTATTTGTTTTTTTTGCAAAATATCAAGTTGGGCATCAAAGAAAGAAATGAATCCAAAGTACTATTACAGGAAGTCTGCTTTACAATGATTCATTTATTGACTGTCTGAAGTTACAATGGCACTAAAAAAGTGACTTATGACCGTTTTTCACAGTTAATGACCTTTGCACCATCCCCATAATCAGGTGATCAAAATTCGGATATTTGACAACTGACTCATATTTGTGACGGTCGCAGTGTCCTGGAATCAAGCCTTGTGACAAAAAAAGGTCCATGGGGGAGCCAGATTCACTTAACAAGCGTGTCCGTAACTTAGCAAATGCAGAAAGGTATAAACAAAGCAAAACTCAACTTAGCAAAAAGTCTCATTTAGAAAAAGTTGTTTTGGGCTCAATTGTGGTCATAAGTCAAGGACTACCTAGAATATGGAGATCCATATTTGAATGGAAAATTATTAGATCTTCCTGTCTTTGGAAAGAAGAATATAGAGAACAGAAGAGAACAGAAACAGAATTCTTTATTGGTCAAGTGTGATGGGACACACAAGGAATTTGTCTTCGGTGCAGAAGCTCTCAGTGTACATAAAAGATGTAGGTGATAAATCATGATCATAAAAATACATTCACTATAAATAGTAAGAACGAACACTTAGGGATAGTCACAGGACACCAAATAAGCAATCAAAATTGTACTAGGAAACTACATAAAACAATATAGATGGAACAGATGCAAGCAAAGCTCTTTTGCTACTAAAGAGACCTTAGAGGCCTTAATGTACTTATTGATGCTGGGGCCAAAAATGGCTGTTCTTAAGTGGGTTTCATTTCATTTTACAACTTTTCTTGCTCCCGTTGTTAAGTGGATCCCCACGGTTGTTCAGTTAGTGACCCTGTTATTAAGTGAATCTGGCTTCCATGCATTTTGGGGCCAGAAGCAGTCTGCAACGGCCGACAGGTGAACCAGTTGCCAAGCATCCCAATTTTGGTCCTGTGACTCTAAGGAGGCTGCAGTGGTCATTAAGTGTGAAAAACAGTCCTAACTCACTTTTTCAAGCTCCCTTGTACGAATGGTCACTAAGCAAAGCGTTCTAAGTTGAAGGGGGCCAAGGGGGGGGAAGTGTTGCAGGCCAAGGAAGGGATGTGTTGCCCTCAATGGTCATTAAGTGGACTGCCGTAAGTCGAGGGCGATCAATAAGGGAGACAAGGGGGGAGGGACCCAGGCCAAGGAAGAGCTGCATCCCACTGAACAGTCACTAAGCAAAACGCTGCAAGAAAGCAACCGCCCCCCCCAAAAAAGTCAATTTCTTTTGAGAGCTGTTGGAAAAGTCACTTAAGCAAATGGTTGTAAATCGAGGACTGGCTCTAAGAAGGGAATCAAGGAGAGGCCAAGAAAGGGCTGCATCACTTTGAATGATCACTAAGTGAACTGTTGTTAAGTGGAGGTAATCAAGGGGGGAATAAGGACGACCGAGGCCAAGGAAGGGCTGCGTCATCCTCAACCATCCATCACTAAGTAAACTGCCGTAACTCAAGGACCGCCTGTACAAGAAGGGAGTGGGGGGCAAGGGCTGTATCCTATTGAATAGTCACTAAGTGAAGCGCTGTAACTCGAGGACCGCCTGGAGTCAAAGGGGGAGGGAGAGAATCCAGTCCAAGGAACGGTTTACACTCCCCCGAACCGTCACTGAGTGGACTGTCGCCGTAAGCCAAGGGCTGCCTGCAGGGAGGGAAGCCCAGGCTCCTGCATCCCATCACTAACGGTCACTAAGCGGAGCGTCGTAAGTCGAGGTCGGCCCGCTAGAGGCGCGGGGGGACTCAGCGAGGACAAAGGTGGGAGGGGGAGCTGCCCGGCGCATGCGCACTGCCCTTTTTCTACCCCCCGCGGCTACTCACAGGCTGACGGTCCTCTCGGGTAAGGCGCCCGGCGGCAGGACGTGGGCCAGCGCCAGGCTGCTGCATACCACTTTCTCACCCGCTCCGGCCGCCGGAGAGGCCTTGCCGCCCCGCGGGCGACCCCCGCTGCCGCCGCCTCCGCTGTCCTGCTTGCACCCGGCGGGCAGCCCCGGGGCGCCGCCACTCTCCACCAGCGCTAGCAGCAGCAGCAGCAAGCCCCCCGGCGGAGGAGTCCGGCCCGGGCCCGCCATCGCCGCCGCCTTCAAGCCAAGCCGGAGCGCCGCCGCCGCCGCCACCGGACCCCGCCGGCAACGGCCGCCATCCAGCCGCCCTCGGTCCGGCCCGCCCGCTAGCTTGTTGAGGAGACGCGCATGCGCGGCGCTCCGCCTTCTTCTCCCGGCTCGGCGCATGTGCAGACCGCTCTCCCGAAGCTCCTCTTTGAATTATGCCCGGGTTGCAATTTTTTTAAAATTTTTAGTTCTGGGTCCTTTGCAAAAAGAAGTAGAAATAAATGAATGGAGAAAGTCTCTTCTAGGCGAAAAAAAAAAGATTTATTCTCCAAAGCCCCTGAAGGCAGGGGCAAGAAGCAGTGGTGGTGGATGGTGGAGAAACTCATCAAAGGAGGGAAGCAAGCTGGAATTAAGGCCAAAGTTCCTAATAATGAGACCAATTAAGCAGTGGAACAGCTGGCCTCCAGAAATTGCACATTTTTACATATTCTCACTGCAGCTAGATTAATCTTTGCACAATGTTGGAAACAAGCTAATATTCCAACAGAGGAAATGATCATTCAGAAGATAGCAGCCTGTGCAGAGATAGGTAAATTAACTTTAGCACTTAAGGATAAAGAATCATCAGAGTATTATAAGAGCTGGGAATGCTGGTATGACTGGGTAGAACAAAAATAAAAAGTACAGTAGTAAATATTGTTAAATTGCAAAAGTGGTAGTAACTATATATTTGCATTAAGATATATTTGGAAATATGACATCAATAATGATAACATAAGGAATCACACACTGTTGATAATGGAATAGTTTTATATGTGTGTGTGTGTTAGGTTTTTGAGCTAATAAATAATTAAACAAGGGAGACTAGGATAGATCTATTTCGAGCTATTTAGCTCTCGTCAGCTAGCCATACCCTTACTGGGATTTGAACCAGGGAAGTATTATATGTGAGGCAGTTGTAATATATATATATATATATATACATTTCCTTTTTGTGTGTGTTGTGTATGTGTTTGTTTGTTGTTTTAGTTGTATAATTAATAAAGTTTATTAATAAAAAAAATCTTCAAAAAAAAAGTAATTGCACATTTTTAAGAAGAAACTGGACAGCCATTTTGACTCGAATCACATAGGGTTTCCTGCCTGTCCAGGGGGTTGGACTAGAAGACCTCTAGGGTCGCTTCCATCTTCTCTTCCTCTTCCTCTCCTCTCCCCTCCTCCCTAAGAGATGAGGACTTGCTTTCTGGTCACTTTATGCATCACATGGGTGCTTTTTTTGATTGAGTTAAGAAAGGGATCCTGAAGTCCTCAACATACGATACAGTTGAGCCCAAAATTTCTGTTGCTAAATGAGAGACGTTTAAGTCAGGTGTGCCGCATTTTACAGCCACTGTTGTTAAGTGGAATCACTGCAGTTGTTAAGTTAGGAACACGCTTATTCAGTCCACTGGCTTTCCCCATTGAGTTTGCTTGCCAGAAGGTCACAAGAGGGGATCATGTGACGCTGCGACCGTTATAAATATGAGGCAGTTGCCAAGCGGCTGAATTTTGATCACATGGCTCTGGGGAGGCTGCAAAGGTTGGGAGCATGAAAAGCAATCATAAGTCAATTTTTTAAAGTGCCGTTGCAACTTGGAACTTTTGAAATTCAGTCCCTGAATGAACTGTTGTAAGCCAAGGACTACTTCTAGCTTGTTTGGAGGCTATAGGAGCTCTCCAACGCAGTCCTCTCAGCAGTTCCAAGAAGGCTCCGCACCCATATGCACCACTCAGGGGACCCTGAGGAAAACAGATAAGCCTCCAAGCAGCCTCAACGGCTCTCAAAAAGAACGCAAATGACCAGCTGTCTGCAAGGAGTATAAATCTTTCCCATTCCCCATTGTTCAGTCAGAGCTGAAGAAGCTTCTTGTATGAGAAGTAAAAAAGTCTTCAAAAGAAAAAACAAGGAAAGTCCAGTTCCTCTTGTTAAAAAGCACCTTTGGGACAACCCTGTCCTGGATGATGGAGAACCTCCATAGGCAGATAGGACAGGAGCGTTGCAAAAATTTTGCTATGAAAACCAAGCCAGAGTTGGGAAAATTCACTGTATTTAAGCAGACTAGAATGGCAGGATATTCTTAGTCGTTTGTAGAATGGAATGGAATAAAATATTGGAATATAGAATAGAATAGAAATTAGAACAGAATAGAATATTGGAATACAGAATAGAATAGAAATTAGCATAGAATAGAATGGAATAGAATAGAATTCTTTACTGGCCAAGTGTCATTGGACACACAAGCAATTTGTCTTGGTGCAAATGCTTTCAGTGTACATGAAAAGATACGTTCATCAAGAATCCTAAGATACAACACTTAATGATAGTCATAGGGTAGAAATAAGCAATCAAATTGTACTAGGAAACAGTCAATAAAAATTGTTAGGATACAAGCAACAAGGTTAAAGTCATATAGTCATAAGTGGGAGGAGATGGGTGGAAGGAAGGATGAGAAGATGAATAGTAACAGAATATCAGAATAAAAGAATAGAATAGAATAGAATAGAATAGAATAGAATTCTTTATTGGCCAAGTGTGATTGGACACACAAGGAATTTGTCTTGGTGCAAATGCTCTCAGGGTACATAGAAGAAAAGACACATTCATCAAGAGTCAAGAACCATCAGGTGCAATACTTAATAATAGTCACAGGGTACAATAAGTACCGTATTTATTCGAGTATAACGCGCAAAATTTTCTACCAAAAAAAGAAATCAAAGTTTGGGTGCACGTTATAAACGAGGGCTGGGGTGGGGTGGCAGTGGCGGCCGGTCCAATGAGGGCGCAGGTGAATTGTGAGTTCGCACTGCGCCTTTTCCGGGCTGCAGCCGCGCACTGTATGCGAGGGCGAAGAAAAAAAAAACGTCCCCTCGTCGCGTACAGTGGGCGGCCCGAACTGGGGGTGAGAATTCTTATTATCCGCTGTATGGTCGCCGCTTCATTTCCTTGTTATACTGGTTTTTAATTTTAATTTTTAATTTTATACCGATTTTTAATCAAAAATTAGAGGTGCGCGTTATACATGTGTGCACGTTATACTCGAATAAATACGGTAGTCAAATCATACTAGGAAACAGTCCATATAAATCATAAGGATACAAGAGACAAAGTTATAGTCATACAGTCACAAGTGGGAGGAGATGGGTGATGAGTGATGAGAAGATTAATTAGTAATAGTAATGCAGACCTAGTAAATAGTTGGACATTGTTAAGGGAATTAGTCATTTAGCAGAGTGATGGCATGGGGGAAAAAACTCTCCTTGTGTCTAGTTGTTCTGGTGTGCAGGGCTCTATAGCATCGTTTTGAGGGAAGGAATTGAAACAGTGTATGTCCGGGATGTTGGGCTGTGATCAGCCTGCGCCTTTGCTTGAGAGAAGTAAGTTACTCTGGTGATGCTGACTGAAATATCGGTCATGCCAACGTGATGGGCATCGAGAAAGGTAGCTTTGCATCTTAAATTGCAATTTGTTTGCGTCTTTCCTGAAAAATGCTTGCAGAATGGAGAAAAATCAGCGCTTATCTGGTTCAGTTTAAAAGGAATCTTCTTGAAAATGATGGCATTTTTAAATGAACCATCATTTTAAATTTTATTGAATGGCTCCCTGCCCATATAAACGACAGGACAATCCATTCAGTCTGAAAAGCGATGCTTTTTATAGAACCTTTAAATTTACATTGACTTAGATAACACAAGTGGCAATTGTATAAAGACACACACATTTTCTGCCGTGCGATTGCCACTTTGAACCATTTCCCTCCTGGAAAATGGTCTGTTTATCAGTGGTAATGTGGTAATGTGGCATCTAAGTCCTTATCTCCCAGCGTGAATAAAATAATAAACATAACTGTTAAATAAAATGGGAAGAAAGCCCATTCCCTTTATTAGCCTTTGCACAAACAGTGGCCACAATAAACAGTTTTCGTAAAGTCAATTTTTATGCTCAAAAGACCAACTGCTAATATAAACATCCTTTTTTGTTATTATTTCATTATCGCTAGAAGAATGTGAAAACTGATTAGGTTTTGGTCGATAGGCTGACTTTCCATTGGTGGATAAAAATAACATTTAAATGAGAACTTTCTTGGATCCTAAGGGCCAAATGTCTTGAATGAAGAATATACAAATCATACCACGATGTGCGAGAAGGTTTTTCAAGGAAACCTTTTATTAAGGTCCGAACAGGTCCAGAGTGTGACGTGTGATTTTCAAGTGGCACTCAAGTCTTTCTGTAGCTTCAAGAGTCTTACCATGTGGCTTTCATGCTTGTATCTTTACCATCTATATTGTTTGATTTAGTTTCCTAGTATGATTTTGATTCTTTGTTTCTGAATTACATGTATATTGGTTGCCAAACATCCAGGTTTTAATTGTGCGACTGTGGGGATACTGGGATGTGAGTGCTGTCATAACTGTGCGTGGTCATTAAATAGTTGCAGGTTAAGGTGTACCTGTACTGCTAACCTCTGTAGATGTGTCCATATACTCTCCAGGATCAGAGCTTAAACTCAACTAAGTTCTTAGCTTTTGTTAACTTAGCTTAGTTTTTGGCTAACGTCAGGAAGGTTAAACAAGCAAGGATTTGGCTTGTACTTGGATAGGACTTTTAACTATAGGATAGAACTTGGATCAAGACTTTTAACCAAAATGGGATGTCAGTCACAGTGGCCAAGCCAGAATGTGGTTTACTTGAAGTTGGTTTTCAATGTTGTATAAATGCACTTAACAGGGGTTTTTATTCTATGATAGTTAACCAAGCTAGTCTTTGTAAGAACATAGTTGCTTTGTAATCCTCCTTCCTGCTATGACTATGAATATTAAGATTTACTAGCGAAAAAAGAATGAAATAGGGATTAAAAATTTCCCCGATGTGCAGAGGGTTTGAAAAAAGAACTTTTTTTTAGTGATTTACTGTCACAGTGAAATGTTGTGCAAATATGAGACATTGAGTAGAAAATAAGGGGACTTTTGAAGACCCTCCAACTCTTAATTCAGCCGTGAGGTTCAGCCTTGTTGTAAAGCTAACGGAGAAAAATTCTTATGCAGATTAGAAATGAGATCAATAAAACCTACCTGTGAAATTCTATGTATTTCGTTCTGGAGGCAAGGGATTTATTCTGTGTAGCATACAAAGTACGATTTCTGTTTAAACTCAAAAGGCCTTCAAGCCATCTCCTACAATCTCTTGCCTCCTAAATAAATTAGATTATAACTCCTAACTGTTGTGGCAGAGGTGGGATTCAGCTGGTTCTGACCAGTTCTGAAAAACCGGTAGCAGAAATTTTGCATAGTTCATAGAACCGGCCAATCCCACCCAGAGGTGGTATTCAGCAGGTTCTGACCAGTTCTGGAGAACCGGTAGCGGAAATTTTAAGTAGTTCAGAGAACCAGCAAATGCCACCTCTGACTGGAGATTTTACAGTATCCTTCCCCTGCCACATACACCAAGCCATGCCCACAGAACCGGTAGTAAAAAAAATTGAATTCCACTACTGATCCCACCTCTGACTGGCCCTAACAACCCTATTTCTTCTCTGCCTCCCATTGAGTCCCTGGCTGATTGGCTGGGTCTCCTTTGGTTGCCCTGCACAGGAGAATGGAACTGGAAAGCAGGTTAGTGGGGTGGGGAGGGAATGGGGATTTTGCAGTATCCTTTCCCTGCCACTCCCACCAAGCCACACCCACAGAACCAGTAGTAAAAAATTTTGAATCCCACCACTATGTTATGACATTGGAATATATAATGATAGAGTTAATTAAATGGAAAGATATGTTGAGTTATTTTTTTAATATCCTCAGGAATGAAAATACCCATAGTTTTACTTACTATACATGCAAAATAAATAAGTGTATTGTTTCCGTCACCAACCAGGTCTTGTAGCAAAGTTATTTTCTTATTTTAATATAAATTTTATTTGGGTTTCCACAAAAAAGTTATTTTCTTGAAGTATTTCATTATTTTGCCCTAATATTAGTTTGCAAACAAAGAATCTCTGGCCTTGTAATATGGAAAGATGGTTTATTGCATTCATTTTAGAAGAATATGTTTTGAAAGCAATAATGTTTGTTCTGCTGCATGGCAAATTGACAGCCTATTCTGAAGATAATCGTATTCTTTGCCTTGTCATCTCTGTACGTTTGCACTTCATATTTTGGGTATTTTTGTCTAGCACGCTTTTAAAATGCGCTTATGTAGCACAGAAGAAAACATAGATAGGCACAATGGATTCCACACAATATAACAGCTTCCAAAGTAATAAAGAGAATAAAAATGGGGGAGGGGGAATAAAAGTAATGTTAAAAAGCTTCAAAATCACATAATAAGGAGGGCAAAGCCCCCACATTCTACTGCAAAGTTTGAAAATCTTGTTTCTACCCTAGTTGTTCTCTTTATTTATTTATCTTTTTAAAGATTCAACTGTATATATGTATGAAATTTGGCACGTAGGTTCCTCTTGGCTTCTAGGGGCTCATTAAGAAAGGATTTCTCAAAATGACCATCAGAGCATTAGTATTTCATATATTATTATTATTAACACGCTCTGATGCTAAGGAGTTCCACTCCCTCTCCCCACCTGGAAAGAAATCTCTTTCAAATGCAAAACATAAGCAGAGGAGAGGAGTTTTAGTTTCACAGCACCAAGCAGCTTTAGTGTAGAATAGTTGAACTAAGCCACACCCAGGCTCCTTGTTGTCTCCTCCTTGCTCACACAGCAAATACTCTTTCCGTTTCCAAACAGCCCTCAACTCTCTCACACACTGACAGGATGCTAGCCAGATGAATACCGATGTATGCTGGTAGGCAGAGGCACAATTTCCCCAGCTTATTTTCCTGACCAACTTTGTCTGACCACAAAGTTTTGTGGCGAAGCACATGGGTATCGAGCTAGTCCTTAATATTCTGATTCCTAGGCTGTGATTGCAAACACTTTCTCTGTGGTGTCCAATTGACATATCTGGTATATTTTAAGATAGGGTTCGTTAGCAGCTTAAGAATAGAATTCTCCTGCCTTCATAAGTGTTAATCTTGGGGAAGCGAGTCAAATGTCAGCATAAAACTTTTCTTTGATCCGTCTCTGATGTTCTCCTGGCTTATGTACTGGGCTTGCCTTGTGCAAAATTTCACCACAGGGTTTAAGGCAGAAGATTTTGGATTATTGTCCTTTTACCAAGAAGTTCTCCTCTGCAATATGATGAAACAGCTGTTTCTTTAATCTCTTATTTTCTGGACAACTTCTCCATTAGACATCTCTAAATGTAGTATTTTAGACTTCATAAAATGTTATTGCATGTTAATTAACTGCCATACAAATTAAATGAATACCAACTCCACATATTTGCAGTAAGTATATTAAAAGCCACTGTGTGTGTTGATATCCACTTTCAGTAGTAGCTGTATTAAAAAATTCTAAATGATGAGATGCTTAATAGTTCTGCTAATAATAACTATCCAAATAAAGGACACGACTTATCCTTTTAAATCAAGATAAACTGTGCTATAGGGAATACTGATTTCCTATAATAATGCTATTTCCCTGGAGATCTGATCTTTCTCTCGTGTACCCTTTTACACAAAATGAGTGTTAAGATTCAATAAATGTAGTTAGTGTGTTTTTCAGAATGAGTGTACAACCCATGCTGAGTATTAGAAGAGAAAAAGAAATCACATTTGTGCAATAGGGCTATTTCTAGCTACTGTCGTCTAATATTAGCAGTGTTATCTTAGGCAATAAGCATCTTACAAAGTACGGGGAAAAGATTACTCAAGTATTTATGTCGATCTGTTCATTTGCATCTGTTAATGATGTTTCTAGGAAAAACTCAGAAGTGAAATATTTTAATGTCTTTTATATTACTATCATTGGCTTTTCAAGGAAGAAAGGGAGGGAGGGAGGGAAGAAGGAAGGAAGGAAGGAAGGAAGGAAGGAAGGAAGGAAGGAAGGAAGGAAGGAAGGAAGGAGAAATAAAGAGAGAAAGGGAGAGAGAAAGAGGAAAGACTTATATTATTTTAACAAGTGGTAAATAAAGGGTCTTTAAATGGAGTTGGTGGATATAGCGCTATGAAGCTGTTCTAAGAATAAATGGAATAACAGAGTCTTCAATCCAGCCCCTGCTCACGCTTAATTTCAGGTTGCTTTTCTCCTTGATTAGTTTCCATCCATTGCTTCTTGTTTCTTGCCTTCTGGTGCTTTGGAAAATAAGTTGACCCCCTCTTCTTTGGGGCAGCTGGAATGCTAGAAATATTGGAAATACTGAAATACTGAGAAGACTGCTATCATGTCACCCCTAGTTTTATAGCAGGACTACTAGATTCTGTAACAGCTTTGTTCCTTGGGCCATCCATCTTATAATTGCAGGATTCTTTTCTTTTTCATCGTGTCTATGTATACATTCGAACTAGACTGTGATGCTTCTCTGTGTCATAGGTGTGTGCTTGTGGGTATATGCATAATGGTTATCTTTTGAGAGGTGAATGCAACAAAATTTCATTTGAATGTTGCTGATTAGTGTACATTTAAAGTGACAAAAGTTCTATTCTAATTTTGAATTCTATTCTATTCTAAATCTGAATTCCGTATTCTATTCTATTGTATTGTATTCCAATTTTAATTTTTATTCTGAATTCTATTCTATTGTATTCTAATTCTGAATTCTATTCTACTTTTCATATGTTTTAACTTTATCATTAGGGCAAATTTTAAAATGAGACTAACTTTTCTTGTTTGTATGAATTGACAATGCCATCTTCTGGATGTTTTGTTAATAAATCACTCTGGCTAAGTACAGCTGGTGCAGTTTGATCCTGCTTTGACCTCTTAAACACCAGCTACTATAATGTCCTACTTCTCTCTCTGTTCATTAGCTGATGACAGCTAAATCCCCAGAGGCTATTTTATTTCAAGCTTACTTTCCAGACAGCAACACTATTTTTTGTCTGCTTAGCATTTGAGAATTTCTTTTGTGATCCTGGGAATTAATAGAGAAGAGAAAAGATCTTAAGGAATGCTTTCAATGGTTATTTCTAATTGATTTTTGAGACATAGGCATGTGTTTTTCTTCCATTGTTGGTTTAAAGTTCAGTCTACTTGTGGCAAAGCAATGATTTGCTTTCTTTCTGTGCATGGTGTTTCAATAAAGTTAGCTTACTCTTACCAAAATTAACGAGAGACGTCAGCAAGCTTTGCTCATTTGGTCAATGGTTATCTATTAATTAAGAATGAATTAAAGCAATAAAAACTCTGCTCTGGTAATTAAGATATATTCTTAGTTGGCCTGAAAAAAGACCTGGAATTAATTTGCATGCTTTTTGTGGGTCCTGTTTAAAGGTGCCAATTTTGTTGACCACTTCAGTAGGAGGGAGAGACAGTTTATTATAATAGTTAAGGAGCTGGCCTAGAAAACCAGGAGGGTGTGAGTTCTAGTCCGTGTTGTGATTTGTAAACCTGTGGCTCTCTCTGGATTCACATACACACTGAGGGTTTTGAGTCGTGTGTTTGTAATATGGAAGTCTGCATTGAATGGAGAGCCACATTTTTCATTTTGAAAACGCCGTGGCTGAAAAAGAAATCTGTCCCATTTGCTTTAAGGCAAAATGAAAAGTTTGCAAAAAAAAAAAGGAGAGGTTAAGGAGCATCTGACATCCTCTGCTGGCTCCGATCCATCTTACATTGTCTCTAGGGAAGTTTTGCAGTGGGCGTGACCCAAACTCCATTACACAAATAAAATAGTCCTGGTTATTTATTTATTTATTTAAAAATGTTGAACATGATACAGTCTTCCTAACATCAATCTTTGTCATTACTTTGCTAAGTCCAATAATAATAATACACAATTTCATTCCATATACATTAAATACACATATAATCATTCCTTATTCTCTTGAATCTTCTTCTTCTCTAGCCAACCATAAAATTTGTCCCATATTTTATAAAAATCCAAATCCTTCTTATTTTTTAATTCTTTTGTTAGTTTATCCATTTCTGAGCACATCATAATTTTCCTAAGTGTTTCAAATTCATTTGGAGTATCTTTATTTTTCCATTTCTGTGCGTATGCCAATCTTGCTGCAGTAATTATATGGTTTATTAAATATATGTTTTCCTTGTCATATTTCCTCATATTAATCCCTATCAGAAAGAACTCCAGTCTATGTTCTATTTTCATCCCACATATTTCTTCTAGTCACTTTTGTAATTTTTGCCAATATTTGGTTTTATTTTTTGAGCTTCTGTCCCTTTCAGGGTGAAACCAGTTTACGCTTTGCTCTAAGGCCTTGGTGATTTTTTTCCAGCTGGCTGGGTTCACACATAATGTTAAAAAATAATTCATGGCTTGCAGGAACAGGGAACAGCAACCTGCTGATCCAGTACCATGCAGGCGTGTTACAATTTAATTTAATATGGGAAGGAAGCTATTATATCTTTCACCTCATTGCACCGAACAGATTGGCATTGTGATATTTATTTTTTGCAGTTCCGTGATCCCATTGGTTTCAAGAAGGAGTCAGAGGGGTGGAATCGGGTGTCAAGAAGAGCTGTGGCAGCCCTGAAAATCTGTCCCAACATGGATCTGGGGCTGACACCACGAAGATGACCAGATAAACTGAATTTTAAGAAAACAGAATTGAGGGATCTTGGTGCTTGGCTGCGTTTATGCACATGTTGCATTACTCAAGCTAGGCTAAACATCATCAGTGTTAGTAAGGAGTGGGGTTTGCTCTCAGATCAGGCCCGTCAGTCAATGACCATGTCCCAGTCAAGAAGTGGCCAATCTGTCATCAGATACCTGGATCATATTATCATATGTGGTGGACGTGTGTGGAAGCTAAGAGATACTGGACTAAGATTCATACATGGCTTGAAAAAATGGTAAAACAGCATATAGATTTGAAACCAGAGATATTTTTATTGGGGATCTTGCCTGAAGGATATAATAGAGAATTGATGTATTTGATTATAAATGTGTTAACGGCGGCTAGAATTGTATTTGCTAGAAATTGGAAGAGCAAAAAAATTCCAGTAGAGGAAGTGGTGATTAAGAAAATGATGGAATGTGCAGAAATGAGTAAATTGACATTAGCAATCAGAGAGCAAGAAGATAAAGAATATTATAAAATTTGGGATTCGTTTTATCAATGGCTAGATAAGAAAATAGAGAAGTAAACTATGTTATGGAAAGGAATAGTATATGTAAGATAATATGGTGTAATTGTGTTATATAATTGAATATAAGGAAATGAATTGTATGATCCCAGGTTTGTTAAAATAGAGATTTGTTCAATAAGAAATATATACATTTTTAGGTGGGTCTAACAACGATACAATAATAACACAATACAACATAATATAATATGTATAGTTGGCTTATGTAATATGAATCTATGTTTGGAAGGGAAGACCGTTGATATTGTGACATTGCACGAAAGAAATGTACCAACCAACCCACTGTATTTTGGAAGATGGTTTTATGTTGATGTTTTATGTTTGTTTTTGTTAGTGTTTGTCTTTTAAAAAAATAAAAAAAACTTTATTAAAGAAAAAAGAAAAAAAACAGCCAATCAAGTACAGCAAAACAGCCCAATCAATTGCCATTGGAGCAGTAGGACCTACAAGGCCATTCTTCTCGACAAGGGGCAAGCCACTAAAACAAAGTTCTCCAAACATGGCAACTTTAAGACTTGGTGGATTTCAACTCCCAGAATTCCCCAGCTAGCTGGCCGCTGAAATCCACCCAGTCTTAAAAGTTGCCAAGTTTGGAGACTCGCGCACTTGAAATATAAACTGAGAGCAAACTGCTCTCTGCGGAATTACCAGAGGACTGGAAAAGGGCCGGTGCGGTTCCCATCTTCAAAATGGGGGGGGGGGGGGGAATGAATCCGGGAAACTCCAGATCTATCTGCCTGACATCGATACCTGGAAAGGTTCTGGAAAAGATAGCCGAGCAATGGATCTGCGAACCCCGTAAGACCAAGTCATAACCAGAAGCTAACATGGGTTTATCAAAAATGCCAAGCATTTTTGAAAGAATTCCTTAAATATTTGAATGGGAAAAAAAAAATTCCCTTTTACTCAGTTGATCATTTGTTATCCCTTATTCCCCAAGACGTTTTAAAGGAGAAGACGTAATTTTTCTAACTGGTCCCTAAAGGGGAGTTATAACTCGGGGCTTTGTAATATTTGACTAGTCAATCAGAAAATTATCGAACAGCAAAGAACCAAACCGCTTAGCTGACTCTTCATTTCAGAATGAAGAGTCTGGAGGATTTTCTCTCTCTTCCCCCCCTCCCCCCGCCCCTCTCTCTCTTCATGCCAATGCTCTTCAAACCACTTCATTAGCAATTAAGGGCATTAGGCAGGCTCCCTGTTAAGATGAATTTACTTTTTAAAAGTGCCTTCGATCTCCCTCTCCCACTCTCTTTCTCTCTTTCTGTCCTCCCTCCCCCTCTCTTTCTTTCTCTCCCCCTCTCTCTTTCTCTCTCCCTTTCCCCTTCTCTCTCTCTCCCTCCCCCCCACTCTAAAAGAAAAGCCCAACATGAAATGCCTAGGTTTAGTTAAAGCTAAAATTAGCCATGCTGATTAAATAGATTTTTTAAAATAATTCAACTGTTAATCCCTCTTATTGGTTTTTTTTTTCTCCTTTTTCTTTGAAAACCCTAGAACACCACAATAAGGACAGGTGACTGAATGAGTCACTCTCTGAGAGCTATTTTGGTGAGAACAAATCTGCTGAATGGCCATTAATCTTGACGGGATCCTCCGGTGATGAGGGCAAGCTGCCGTCTGACAGGTTCTTGGCCCAAGCTCTATATCCCAGTTAGCAGAAGTGTTGTGTATAAAAAGCAGAGGGAATTAAAAACCATTTGTTAATAGCATACTGCTTCTCAAAAGCACCTAAATTGGCACTCTCGGGTGAACTAAATGAACTTTTTTTTTTTTTTAATTCTAAGTGAGATTTCATCCTGAGGATGCTCAGAAAACCAGTAACTGTAGCTTGGATGAGAGGTTTTTTAAAAAAACAAGCCAACAAACCACTTCCATGAAAATGCCATAGACATGACCCCAAAGAGCACAGGAATGAAGCTGGAAGTCAAGGAGATATTGAAAGAGAGAGAGAGAGAGATTTCCTGATTTAAGTTGATATTTTTTGCTATGCTTAGAAAGCAACTAGATGTCTTCTCAATGGACCCTCCCAAGAGGAAGTCCCTCTTTTCAAATGGACTTTGTTTTTCCTTGAAGATGTTTCTCTTCTCATCCAAGAAGCTTCTTCAGTTCTGACTGGACTTTCTTGGTTTTTCCTCAAAGATGTTTCGCTTCTCATCCAAGAATCTTCTTCAGTTCTCACTGGGTCTTCTTTGTTTTTCCTTGAAGATGTTTCTCTTCTCATCTAAGAAGCTTCTCATCTTGGATGAGAAGCAAAATATCTTCAAAGAAAAAACAAGAAAGTCCAGTTGCCTTTTGAAAAAAAAAAAGCACTTTTGGGACAGCCATGACCTGGATGATGGAGGATCTCCATAGATATCCACAAGAGGAAGAACGTTGCTAAGTTGTGGAAGAGAATCAGGGTGTGCTTAGTCTCCAGCAGCAGATCTGGATGCTACTTAGATAAGAAGGCATGATCAAATCCCAATTTAAATTGAGGAAAAAAGAGAAAAAGGAAGCAGGAATTCAGTTCCATTGAAAAGAGGCTCGATTCTCAAGAAGGGAAATATTATTACCCAGCAAACAAGCATAATGAGCCTCTGTGGTGCAGTGGTTAGAGTGCAGTACTGCAAGCTACCTCTGCAGCCAACTGCCTATAATTTGGCAGTTCAAATCCCACCAGGCTCCAAGTTGACTCAGCCTTCCATCCTTCCGAGGTAGGTAAAATAAGGACCCAAATTTTTAGGGGAAATATGCTGACTCTGTAAACTGCCATAGAGAGGGCTGTAAAGCACTATAAAGCGGTATATAAGTCTAAGTGCTATTGTTATTGCTATTTTGGGATGAGTGATAATTTGGAAAGAACAGGGCATTTTTGGCTTGACTTTCGAATGTTTTGTTGCAGATTGAAAAGCTAACACTGGTAGCCAAAGGGAGTCATTGCATTCTATGTTGACTCTATTATGATTTTGTTTTCTTGCTTCTCTTTTGATTGTAGCCTAAAGCACACAACGTTGCAACCATCCTCCCCCCAAAAATATAGGAATGAAATATCCTATCAGTGAGGTAAAATAGAGGTAATACAAGTTTAACATTATAAGATATGAGGGGAGGAGTCTACAGAATTATAATCTTTGGTCTAAAATCCAAAATAGTTAAACTAGATCAGAGGTCTCCAAACTTGGCAACTTTAAAACTTGTGGACTTCAATTCCTAGAATTCTCCAGCCAGTTCTGGGAGTCAAAGTCCACAAGTATTAAAGCTGCCAAGTTTGGGGACCTCTGAACTAGATAGTTGCAGAAAGCGGTATAAGAAATACTAGATCTATAAGGCCCTAGAGCAGTTTAAAAGTACCTTATGGATTCCTCTAATGCCAATCAGTACCTCTTGCAAACCTTCGGACTGGAATCTTCTGCCACCTATATTGCTTATTTGTTAAAAAGTATCCAAAACCTAATAGTTCAAACAATATACTGATTTTTCTTATTTACCCACATCTCTTAAAGGTAGAAATGGATTGGAAGGACTAACTGGGCCTTCGCTATCTTTTAGAAAAATATCCAATGCCACACTATTGTAGAAAGATAATTACGACAGAGCCTAACCATCAGTGGAAAGGAAAACGTATTAATTAACTAAGCACTTTAATATTATGACTTTTTAAATATCAATTAGCGCATTTGGCCCACTGTCTTCCAGGAATTACCTCATTAATTGCTTTTTATCACTTTATCAGCCATGAATTTAAATGAGCTGACAGTTTTGTACACACCTACAGGCATATAACTGATCAATACATCTTGCTGGAATCCTTCAGCATCATTGATCATGTCATGTTTTGCTGAATAATTGGCTGGTAAAATTGGGTTTTTAGAAACTAATGATTCAATAGGTCATGGGCCATTTCAGTAAGAAATTGAACGTTAAGGATTTTCTTACTTTTTTTCACTTTTTTCCAGCAGTAGACTTTGAGAATGTTGCATTTCTGGCTGAAAAATATTTTCCCATTACTGAATGCTGGGTCATCTCTGCATGCAATCTTTAAAGTTTTAGAGAGTAGCTCCAAGTATAGAATGAACTCTTTGTTTGGGTAATTTTTTATCTTGTATTGCACAAAGCTTACAAAGGAATGTTTTTTTAAGAAGGAAAGTCCTTGCCTGGGATCAGCTAAGTTGACCCAGTATCTCTCAATGAAAAATAGAAGATAAGATTTCTAGCTGCCATTACCTCTCCATCTGAAGGTCTAGAAAAGACCAAATGAGGCCTAGGAATTAAAGAGAGATTAGAATGAAGCAAGAAAGACTACAGTAGAAGGAAGATTTGAAAGAAAAATTTATTGGGCAAAAATGAAAATGGAAGGAAACATTGGGCTGCAGAATTTTAAATATTTGTCAGGGTTTTTTTTTTTTAAAGCAACTAGCATGATCAATAAAGTCACAGTTGATAGTCAAGAAATGAAGATGGTAGATAATTTTTTCCCTTGTGATCAAAAACAGATTAAGATATCCAGAGTGTTGCATAAAAAGAAAATTAGCCCCAGTAAGGTTGACAATAGGGAATAAATCACAAAGAATGAGGATATTTCTAGGACAATCAAGGTTAGAAGTGCTAAGAGGATATTTCTTTTTCAACTGGCAATATATGGTACCAAAGGTGGACATTGAGGAAAAAAATAAAGACACCTTTGAATTATGGATTTGGAGATCTTTGCTAAGAAAAGTGCATTTCAATTTTGACTGCATTATTTGGTTCATTGCTGGACCAAGTGAAGTTTGAAGTAGCAAAACTCGGCATGCAACTTAAACAGAGGATGGAGGCAGAGAAGAGCAACCAAGAGGATTAGGGGAACTGGAGGCTAAAACATACGAAGAACAGTTGCAGGAATTGGATTGTGTCTACTTTCATGGAAAGAAGGACTGGGGTGACATGACGGCAGCCTTCCAATAAGCAACTGGAATTTCCATCGCAAGGCGATGAACTTGTAAGGTGTCTTATCACGTGACCACATCCCATAGCATTGGAAATCCTGCCAGTCCAAGTTGCCATCATTAACTGAATCCCACCCTGGTCATTAAGTAAGGATTAACCTGAGCCAAGCCATTCCTGGCTTGGTCCCTTTTACCCTGGAACTTCATTAAAGTGTGGGATGGTTTCCTCTTGAATTGCCCCAACCTTCGGTGCTCCTTTGGTGCTCTGCCCAGCAAAGTGGCAATGGTGGCAGGATTGCAGTAGAAACCCAGGGCTTTCGGTAGTCCCAGCCAGCCATTACTGGGCCTCAGTCAAAGAGAGAAGGAATCTGGAATTAAGGAGAAGTTTCCTAACAGTGAGGACAATTAACCAAGTGGAACAGAAGTTTCCTCCAGAAGTTGTAAATGCTCCAACACTGGAGGTTTTGAAGAAGAGATTGGACAACCATTTGTCTGGAATGGAATAGGGTCTCCTACTTGAGCAGGAAGTTGAACTAGAAGACCTGCAAGGTCCCTTCCAACTCTATTCCAATTGATTGATTCAACCCCAGCACTGTGAAATGTCACCACCACTGCCAAGGAGTGCCCAAAGGACAGAGATTGGAAGGAGACAGTCTAGAGGGGGCTTTGAAGCACCCACATTTTGAACTCATCACTCTTGGAGAAACTGCAACAACCATAATTTGGAGATCCAGTAATACCTGGATACCCCTCATTTAAAATGGCAGTGACTTCATGCAGAGGTTCTTAAGTGAGGACCATCTCTATCAGGGGTCTCCAACCTTGGCCACTTGAAGAATTGTGAACTTCAACTCCCAGAGTTCCTCAGCGGCTGAGGAACTCTGGGAGTTGAAGTTCACAAGTCTTCAAGTGGCCAAGGTTGGAGACTCCTGATCTATATAGCCTTTCAAAGAAAGGAAAATGAAAGAAACAGGAATCCTAACAGTCTTGTCCGAGAGCTGTCCTCCATTCTATGTTGTACCTCGGTCACCATCCTGATTTTTTCCCCACACCTCTTTCTAGGATTTTGAAAAAAAAAATCCATTCAGATTCTGTAAGAAATTCAGGGAAAACACCCTCAGACCCCACAATTCACTTGAACAAACCCTGAGAGACCCGTCCCCATTTTTCTAAAGAAAAGCAACCCCATCCCAAGGACATGGATTGCTTTCTTTGGTTGACATGTTAACTCCCAAAAGTAAAAGCAAAATTCAAATTTTCATATTTGGCACAATTAGAAATATTAATTTTCTATCGAACAGGATTTTTTCTTTCTAATATTGACAATTGCAAGGAATCTTTGCAGGGGAGGGTAAGGGAAGCTTTCGACAATGGTGAAATACAATTACTTGGACAACAAACATCTGTGGAGAGAACTCTGTAAATGTATATTGTTCACACCCATGTATTCATTTCATTCCCCCCAAAATCCTGTCTGAATCACCAGCCTCTGAGAAAAATGATAGGATGATCACAAATACAAAACCTATTCTGGGTCTTTCCTTTGGAGAGAGAAAAAAAGTCATCCTAGAAGCAATTCAAACTCCTTGGCATTTGGAGTTGCTGAAAGGAAACCTAATAACTTCCAAGCCGTGACATTAAGTGCGTAGGAAGTTGCCAAGGGCCAATTTGAATCGAGGAAATATTTACCAGTCCTATGGGCATGATAAACATCGGTTACTATTCGGATTACTATTCACGATAAATATTTCATCTTTTTAACAGGGGAAACATAATCCTAGAACGCTTTAGCCAAATAATAATAAATCTGTTTGGTTTGGAGCAGACGGATAGATAATTCTCTTCCTCTTCTCTTTTTCTGCTTCCTCTTGTTTTTCATTTTCTTTTTTCTTCTCTCTCCTCTTTTGTTTAGCCAAAGGGATTCTAGGATTCAGAAGCCTAACAGTGGCTGACTAGTTCATGTTTCAACAGGGAATCCTAAAATAAACACTCAGTTGTGACAATTTAATACAAATATTCTTATTCTCTGGCGTTAGTGGCGAAAGGATATCAAAGAACATGATGTGGCCACACAAAATCAAACCTGACACTATCCACAGCATTGAACAACTGAAAGAAATACAATTAGTCCTATTTTATTGCTGTAGGATAGAATATCAAGCTTTTCCTCCCTACTTTTTAAGAAGAAATTGGACAACCATCTATCTGAAATGGCCTAGGCTCTCCTGCTTGAGCAAGGGTTGGACTAGCAGATCTCCAAGGTCCCTTCCCCCAAACCTGGTTAAAGCCTGCCAGAATTTCCCATACAGAATCAACATTTAGTTATTTGGAGTCTCTTCTGATGCTCCCTTCTTTCCCAGGATTTAATTTTCATTTCTTTCTTCTGACCAAGATATCTTCATGCTCCTTTGCGAGAGCTGATCAAAACTTTGACACCCCAAGAGAAGGATGGAGCATTGTACAAGAAGTGGGGAAAAGGAGTCTATTGTTTAAAATTACTTAACTATAATGATTTAAATAGTCAGAAGGGCTGCTCTGAATGAATTAGCACGCGGCCAGGAAAATCAATAAGGCTGACGAAGAGGTGATAGACTCTTTAGAGCAGTATTTTCAAATTGGCCAAGTTTAAATTGGGTGAATTTCAACTCCTAGAATTCCCCCAGCCAGTATGAGTTGAGGTCCATGCATCTTAAAGTTGCCAAGATCAAGAAACACTGCTCTAGAGATAGCACTTGTCATATCCAGTGTCAGGTTTCCAAGTGATGAAATCCACTTAAAAAGAAAAGAATGAAGACCATCTTCCAAGACAATTTCTTTTATTTAAGAAAGTAACAAATTGGCAAAGTGCATGGGTATTCTGGATCTGACACAACCCGGAATTACCCCACAATTTTAGAAGTTAGAAACAACCCCCAAAAGTCCCATTCTCCAATAGAAGTAAGTCAATGTTGCTTGATGTCATAAATCTCCACCTCAGGGGGCCTAAGCACGGACAACACATTTTCCCACAGGAAGAAGAACCACCTAGCCTAAACAACTCTCTCTATCTCCACTCACCCCCTTAGAAATGTGGCAAACCTGAAACCCTTCCCCCATGACTGCCACAGAGAAAATAAGAAAAAGAATATATACTAAGCCTAACTAAAATGGTTACACATATGTCAATTTTGGGCTTGACATCCAGTATATCCAAGAATTCAGTGTATTGTTTCTTTTCTGAAAAAGGACAGACTAAAGAATAATGGGGTTGGAAGGGGCTCTGAATGTCTTCTACTCCAGCCCGCTACCCACAGCAGGAAATCCTATACTATTCCAGACAAGTGGCTGTCCAGTCTCTTCTTGAAAACCTCCAGTGTTGGAGCACTTACAATTTCCAAAGGCAAGCCTTTCCACCAATGAATTGTTAACAGTTTTCAATTTGTTTAGCAATTTGACTAACAAGGTGGAATTATTCGATTCAGATCACAAATTTTGATTCTTAGCATTCATTCCGAATGATTTTTTTTTACAAATCTTCTATTGTTTTTAAAAACATCTAAGCCGTCTAACAGAGGCATAGAATCAAGATCAAGGTAAGCTCTAATATCACTCTATCAAGCTTCAGTAAGACCACATTTGGAATTCTGCATCCAGTTTTGGTCACCACACTACAAAAAAGATGCTGAGACTCTAGAAAGAGTGCAGAGAAGAGCAACCAGGAGGATCGGGACTGGAGACTAAAACATACGATGAACGGTTGTAGAAATTGGGTATGTCTAGTTGAATAAAGGACTAGGGATGACATGATAGCAGTCTTCCAATATCTGAGGGGCTGCCTTAAAGAAGAAAGGGTCAACCTATTCTCCAAATAACCAGAAGGCAGGACTAAAAGCAATGGATGTAAACTGTTATGTATTAGCATACTCACCTGTGATTGGTTGGTCCGTAGCGGTGGGAGATTTGAAGAGTCGTCACTGGCCACAAGCCGCGAGCAGCCCAATTATAAATAAGGTTGCCGCGGTTTCTCCTGAAGAGAATAAACGATGTAAAAGATCAACTGGGTCCCTGAATCTCATTCCCACGATGAAACACTGGTGACGAAGGTGGGAATCCTGAGACAAAGGAACCCAGTTGAGCACGTGGTGACCAACAAAGACTGACATACATCGAAGCAAAATGGCCGGAAATAGCATGCCACCTGCACCGTTCAACCCCACAACCGAAGACAGGGAATCATACATCGACCAATTCCTTATGTTCCTAGAAGGGAGCAACCTCCATGAAATATCCGAGAATAGGAAGAGAGCCGTCTTTCTCACCCATTGTGGTCCTGCATATTTAAAATGGCCAAAGCATTAGTGACACCCACCGATGTGAAAACGATGGCTTGGCTGGACCTAGAGAAAATACTGAGAGCTCACTACACACCAACCGTTTCCTGCCTCATCAAAAGACACAAATCGGCGTGACCAAAAAGAAGGCGAGAGCATCGGGGATTTCATTGCAACACTGAGGGACATTGGCGGCGCATGGGAATTTCTAAACTTGGATGAAGCCATGAGAGACCGAGTGGTCCTGGGGCTAAGGGATCTTACACTACAGGGCCAACTACTAACAAAACCCAAAATAACACTAAAAGAAGCAATAGAGGAAGCCACTGTGGCTGAAGCCACACAGAAATTGGCAGCTACCATGCAGAAAATGAACAAGGCGCCAATGGAAAACCAAAAATACACCACCACAATGCACCACGAGGACATCGAGTCCCCATCAGAAGACAAGGAGGAAGAAGAAGAGGTAAATCAACTCCAGTTGGAAAAGGGCAGACGAGATCGGAATGAAAAAAGGACGGAATTTCGTTGTGCCGGGTGTGAGGGGAACCATCCACCATTTCCTAGATGCGATTTGCAGACATTGTGAACAGCAGGGACATATAGCTAGGGCATGCCGAACAAGAAAAAACTATGGCCCTAGACAAAGATGGAACACTCCACCCTAAGAGAGAGAGAAACAAACAGGGAGCCATTGGAGTCAAGAGAACAGAAATAGGTGAGGAAAGGAGTTGGACAACAGAAGAGAGGAAGCACACCAAACGGTGACCATTAGACACTCCAGTACGACCAATGCCAAGAAGTCACTATAGAAGGCCAGCCACGCCAGATGGAAGAGGAATTAGGCTCATATGTATCTATGATATCGTGGGATACCATAAAATAACTGATACTTGACATAAGCAAGGAAAAACTCGAAAGACAAACATTAACACTGAAAGACTACCAGGGAAACAGAATTCCCATAGTAGGTACAGGACAATTCAAAGTTAAATTCAAAAAATACACTAAAGTCCTTCCACTAACAATAGTTGACCGAGATCGACCCAGCCTATTGGGACTCGAATGGTTTGCACCATTAGGAATTGAAGTAACAGGAATAAACAGCATCACCGAGACAGACTAGGAAGGGGAGCTGATGAAAGAATTCCAGGACATGTTCGACGGAGAACTGGGCAAGTACCAGGGATCCCCTATTTCCTTTAATCTAAACCCAAATATAGCTCCTATAAGATTAAAGGTGAGGCGAGTCACTTTCGCGCTAAAACCAAAAATTGATGAACAATTAGAAAAGCTTATCGCACAAGGGGTTTTAGAAACAAAACACCACGCAAGATGGGAAACCCCAATTGTTACCCCAATTAAACCAGATGGGTCAGTGCGAATCTGCGGGGACTACAAAGCAACCCTTAACTATGCATTGCAACGAAGCGCACATCTGGTTCCAGTGGTACAGCACCTATTACATTCTATGGGGGGGGGGATATTTGTGAAACTAGATCTTGCACAAGCATACCAACAGTTACTGGTTGACCCCGAAACAGCGGAAGCACAAACAATTGTGACACACAGGGGGGCATTCAAATGCAACAGACTGCAATTCGGTGTCAGCGTTGCCCCTGGGATATTCCAGAGCTTAATGGAACCCCTATTACAAGGAATAAAGGGGGTGGTACCATACTTTGACATTGTGCTGGTATCAGCCAAGGATAAAGGACAACTGAAAGACCGCCTAAGGGAAGTCTTAAGCAAATTTAAAGAGGCGGGACTAAAAGTAAAAAAAGGAGAAGTGCCAATTAGCCGCCGACAAAGTTGAATTCCTGGGATACCTAATAGACAGGGAAGGGATCCATCCCACAGAAAACAAAGTCAGAGCAATCAAAGAAGCCCCCAGACCCAAACATACAACAGACTTGCAAGCTTTCTTAGGACTTATTAACTTTTACAATATATTCTTGCCACAGAAAGCAACAATAGCAGAACCGCTGCACAGTTTGCTTGAAAAAAAGCTACCTGGGCTTGGGGGCAATGGGAAGAAACAGCATTCCAGGAAATAAAAAACTTGCTCACATCAGACTGCGTGCTAATACAATACAGCGAGACACTTCCAATAATACTAACATGCGATGTATCACCATTCGGCATCGGTGCTATCCTCAGCCACATATTACCAGATGGAAAAGAAGCACCCATCGCATTTTATTCCAAAATTCTGTCTAAACCGGAGCGGAATTACAGCCAACTAGACAAAAGAAGCATTAGCCGCAATAACCGGAATAAAACGTTTCCATGAATACATCTATGGAAGAACTTTCTCACTTGTCACAGACCATAAGCCACTCCTGGGAATCATCGCAGGAAACAAAGCTACACTTAACATACTGTCACCACAAATGATGAGGAGGTCTGAATTCCTGGCTGCCTACAACTACAATTTAATCTACCGACCAGGAAAGAACATAAGGCATGCTGACGCTCTGAGCTGTTGCCCCCTACCCAACATAGAAGATGATCCAGCACCAACCACATCAACCCTTCAAATCGAGACATTAGCAAACCCAACGACAGCAGACATTGCTAAGGAAACCGCGAGAGACAGAAACCTGGTGCAAATTTTAAATTGGGTAGGTAAAGGATGGCCAGAAACTGAAAGTGCCAAACCATTCCGAAATAGACAAACAGAACTATCAATTTTAAAGGGATGTATACTATGGGGGGATAGGGTAGTCATACTGAACATTTTAAGGAAACACGTACTTGAATTGTTACATGAGGGTCACCCGGGTATTGTCAGAATGAAATCCCTGGCAAGGAGTTATGTATGGTGGCCAGGGATGGATAAAGACATAGGGGACTGGATAGCAACGTGTAAATGCTGCCAGGAATCTAGGCCAACACCCCTCTCAGCACCAATATACGAATGGGAAACACCTAAGGGACCATGGTCAAGACTGCACATTGATTTTGCAGGACCAACCAAGGAACACACATTCTTAATAGTGGTAGATGCTTACTCCAAATGGCTAGAGGTAAACATCATGCACTCCACCACAACAGAAACTGTTATTAGACAACTCAGAAAACTCTTTGCAACCCATGAATTGCCGGATCTAATTGTATCCGACAACGGACCACAATTCACGGCAATAACCTTTGAGGGGTTCCTAGCAGAACAGGGGATAAGGCATGCACATGAATGGATGGGCGGAACGCATGGTCCGTTACACAAAGGAAACATTACAAAAGTTGGACCTGGAGATATACAAGAAAAGATAGACAAACTATTAAGTATTCAACACATGACACCCAGTACCACAACAAATAAAAGCCCAGCAGAATTACTAATGGGGAGGAAACTAAGATCACACCTAGACAGACTTCACCCCACATATAGCCCAGAAAAACCAGCAGACTCCTTCAGTAGTTGCCGCACATTCAAAATGGGACCCGGTATATGCAAAAAATCTCACAATGGGAGAACCATTGTGGATACCAGCAAATAACAGGGCCCAGGTCATACAGGTAATGACCCAAATAACAGGGCCCCGGTCATACAGGGTAGACACCGAGGACGGGAGGAACTGGAAGAGGCACATAGACCAACTCAGATCTAGGGCCATGAAGAGAAACACAAACAAACACGGGGAAGAGGGGGGAGACCCCTCAAGAGAAAACAATACAACCAGAGAAGAGGGGGGAGACCCCTCAAACACAATCAGAACGGGAGGGGGAGACCCTCCACAAACAAAAGAATTAACAAAACAAATCCTAACAACTACGCAACAACCATTACTAATATTAGCCCCAGTCGGAATTTGCAAACACATACTTGAGAGCGGGAAAGAAGACAACTCGGGGAGACAGGAACAGGCCTTGAAGGAGCATTGGGAAGCAACTCCTGGCGGGAGCGGCCGAGCCGACTCAACCAGCCAAGAAAGTCTTGGCAGGAGCAGCATGGCTGACTTGACCTTCCAGGCGGTTCTAGGGAGATGGATGGGAGAAACAGCAACTCCGTCTGAACAAGCCAGAGGCAAACCCATGACTGAGTTGCGCAGGTCCAGTAGAACCCATAAGAGCCCCACCTACCTATGTGATTACGTAAGGTAGGAGGGGCACAGATTGGTTGGACTGGAACACATGGGGAGGGGTTTTATGTATTAGCATACTCACCTGTGATTGGTTGGTCACTGGCCACAAGCTGCGAGCAGCCTGACTATAAAAAAGGCTGCCGCGGTTTCTCCAACACTCAGTCCTGGAAGAGAATAAACAATGTAAAAGATCAACTGGGTCCATGAATATCATTCCCGCGATGCAAGAGAAACTCATCAAGGAGAGAAGCAACCCAGGATTAAGGAGACATTTGCTGATAGAACAATCAACAGTGGAACAGAAGTTGCCTCCACAGAAGTTGTGGGTGCTTCCATCACTGGAGGTTTTTAAGAAAGCATTACACAACTATTTGTCTGAAGATGTACCTATGAACTTCACTTCAAAGCAGTATTTCTATGAAAAAAAAAAACCATCTTGAAGCAGCCCATAGTTTTCAGCTAAGGGGATGGGGCAAGCTCTTGACAGATTCTTCTTTTCCCACTATGAACTTTCTCACCGCTGCCATTTATCATTTTTCCAAGGTGATTGGCTCTATTAAATTCTTCCCGTGTTTTTAATTTTTCTGCTCCTCCCACTCTTCATACCTGCAGATCTAATTAATATGGCCGTCCCTCCTTCTTTCAGGACTTTAATGAAGGTGCTAAATAGATTGCAAGCGATGCCATCTTCTTTGCCATGGATTAATGATTTCTGCACCCACCCCAAATCTGTTGTTTTCCTCCACCTTCATCTCCGTCGGCCAAACCTGTTTATGAACCATTTAATGCAATTTTGGGAAGACATTCTAATCAGCGTGTTCATTAAAAGAGTGCTATTTGTACGCTTGTTTCTGCTGTTTTGAGTTCTCTATTTAATATTTGCATAAGAAAATGCAATGCACTAGACTCAATTATTTTGTTTCAGTCTCCAGGGGCTCGGTTTTTATCTTCACCATAAATCAAGACAACAATGGTGGATGTAAATTGACAATAAAAACTACACTGGTTTTCTGGCCAACTTTTACAAAATTCCCTTGGTTACTGCTTCCCAAGTATTGGAAATGTTATTTCCATCTGATTAAATAGGGAAACTATCCGAAGTATTTTTTCCCCCCACTGCAAACTAAAATCTAGTTTTCAAGGCCAATAGGCTTATCTTAAACTCATATGTTGACTTAAGAGTTGGGTCATGGAGATTTCTTCTCAAATTCTGCCTCTGCTTTTGGCAGTAAGTCATAACACTCCTTGAAGGAGGAATAACATATACATGTAATTATTAAAACCATGTAGAGCTGACTAAAAGTTGTTCCATGCAAATCTGGTTGTTTTAAAATTGCTAGGCAAACACTCTTGAAGTTTCTGGTTTTAATCATTTGGAAGTAGCTAGCTAAACTTATCCATGCATTAAGCTCTGGTCCAAGTCAAACTTAATGCCAGTTTAAATCTGCTCTCTGGGAAGACAAATTTTTAGGCTTCCATGAAAGGAAAGATAGCCGAAGTCCACAATGCATTTAAAAGTTTGCTCTCCTCTCCACACTCCACATACTTTTATGTCATGTTGTATGTATGAATGTATGCATGTATGTATGTGTATATGTGTATATATGAGCATAAATCTATATGGGGTTGTTTAAATACTGTAATAGAAGTGGAATAATATTTTCAGTACCCAAACAATGCCATTGCAATAGTGCCATCTGGTGCGTATTTTAAAAACATCTTAGGTTGTGAAGTCCTTTGAGTTTTAATTTGAATGAAAAAAAATTCTTTCTTCTTAGAGAGCCTTATTGACAGTTGCATCCAAAAGTTTATTCTCTGTTTTGTTATCAACAGGCATTTTATTGAGGTCTGGTGTAAAAAGGGTTGCATAGATATTCATCTTGAAAATTAGCTGATATTTAATTTATAAGTGGTTCTGAGCCATGAAGTCCCTTTAACTTTTCAGAGAAGGAGCCCTGAACAGCTTTAGTCATAAAGTCAATAATTACATTCTTTACATTTTCTTTCAGGGGCATTGCTGGAACAATACCAAATTTAGGATGTAGCAAAATATTTTGCCTGGAAAAAAGCTAGCTGCATGGATTCATTTCCACAACCATTTTTATCTTACGACCAGAATTGCTAAACCTGCATGTTAAATCAATTACTGCATATATAACTAGCTTCATGTAGTTTTCTTGAGAGTAATGCCAAATTAATTTGCCAGTATTTCTTTTAAGATATGTTAGAGTACCAGTATAGTACCAGTATATAAAAGTGACAACCAGCACATTGAATTGCATTCTGAAAGACACTGGCAAACGCAAACACCTCTTGGGGGAATGATGTTATATGTGATGAGAAGCTACTACTCATGCAAAATAACAAAATAAGAGTTGGAAGGGGCCTTGGAGGTTTTCTAGTCCAACCCCTGCTCAAGCAGGACACCCTATACGACTTCAGAGAAATGGTTGTCCAATCTCTTCTTTAAAACCTCCAATGTTAGAGCACTCACAACTTCTAGAGAAAAGCTGTTTAGTTAATTGTTCTCACCGTCAAGAATTTATCCTTCTCCTTAATAAGTTTTCATCCATTGTTTCTTGTCCTGTCTTCAGGTGCTTTAGAAAATAGCTTGACCGCTTCCTCCTCTCTGAGGCAGCCCCTCAAATATTGGAAGACTGCTCTCCTGCCTCCCCTGGTCCTTCTCTTCACTAGACTAGCCAGGCCCAGTTCCTACAACTGTTCATCACATGTTTTAGTCCCCTCAACATCCTGGTTGCTCTTCTCTGCACTCTTTCTAGAGTCTCAACATCTTTTTTTATAGTGTGGTGACCAAAACTGGATGCAGTACTCTAGGTGTGGCCTTACCAAGGCATTCTAAAGCAGTATTAACACTTCACCTGATCTTGATTCTATCCCTCTGTTAATGCAGCCTAGGATTGCATTGACTGTTTTGGCTACTGCTGCACACAGCTGGCTCATATTTAAGCGACTGTCCACTAGGACTCCAAGATCCCTCTCCCACTTACTGCTATTAAACCTATTTTATACCTGTGCATTCTGCAGCCACATTCTGCCCCAGTTGAAGCATTCAAATGCTCTTTGGAGGCATTCTGTGCAAAATGCACTGCAGTCTTCCTTATGGAAAGTCATGAGAGCATAGGTGATGGTGAGCAGGGCCTCTTGGTCCAGGAGGGTTTAACTGGTGCCCAACCAAATCCTCTGGTCAAGGCTGCCCCTGCCTCTTCCTGTTCTTCATACCCCTCTTTCTCCAAACTAGCCTTGCCCCTCATCCCTACAGCGGAGCCCAAGTGCCCGAAAGGACCTTCAGTTTTCCCCACATATCCTTCAAGCCTCTTTTAAAGTCCTTCTCTGTGATCTGCATTAGAGGTGGTATTCAGCAAGTTCTGACCAGTTCTGGAGAACTGGTAGCGGAAATTTTGAGTAGTTCGGAGAACCGGCCAATCCCACCTCTGACTGGAGATTTTACAATATCCTTCCCCTGCCATGCCCATCAAGCCATGCCCACAGAACCGGTAGTAAAAAAAATTTGAATCCCACCACTGATCTGCATCCATTTTTGGTCACCACATGGGTGACCAAAGAGGGCTGTGAAAATATCTACAGACCCCTCACATCCTGGACATAAACTGTTTCAACTCCCACCCTCAAAACGACACTATAGAGCATTGCACACCAGAACAACTAGGCAAAAGGACAGTTTTTTCCGAAAGCCATCACTCTGCTAAACAAATAATTCCCTCAACATTGTTCAACTATAACAAAGTCTGCACTACTACTGCTATTAATCTTCTCATCACTCCTTATCACCCATCCCCTCCCACTTGTGACTGTATGACTGTAACCTTGTTGCTTGTATCCTAACTATTTTAACTGACTATTTCCTATTATGATTTGATTGCTTATTGTACCCAATGACTATTATTAAGTGTTGTACCTTATGATTCTTGACTTTTGACGAGTATATCTTTTCCTTTATGTACACTGCGAGCATTTGCACCAAGACAAATTCCTTGTGTGTCCAATCACACTTGGCCAATAGAGAATTTATTCATTCATTCACATTACAGAAAAGATGTTCAGACTCTGGAAGAAGCATAGAGAAGAGCAACTAAGATGATTAAAGGCCTGGAGACTAAAACATGTGAAGAACAGTTGCAGGAATTGGGTTTGGCCAATATAGAGAAAAAAAGGACTAGGTGGGACATGATAGCAGTAGTCCAGTATTTGAGGGGCTGCCACAAAGAGGAGGGGGTGAAGCTACTCTCCAAAGCACCTGAAGGCAGGACAAGAAACAAGAGATGGAAACTCATCAAGGAGAGAGAGATGAAACCTAGAAGTAAGGGGAAATTTCCTAACAGTGAGGACAATCAACCAATGGAATAGAAATTGCCTTCAGAAGTTGTAGGTGTTTCATCACTGGAGGATTTTAAGAAGAGACTGGACAGCCACTTGACTGAAATGGTCTAGGGTCTTCTGCTTGAGCAGGGGACTGGACTAGAAGACCTCCAAGGCCCCTTCCAGCTCTTTTCTGATTGATTGATTGATCACCTTCAAGCCCCAGAACAACCCTCAGCAGAGAAGAGCACTAGGTCCTTAAGGACTACCTCATGAGTTCAGTCTAGGACCGCTGAGCTCCTAGATTGCAGTTCCTCCTGTAACGTTATACTGGCAATACACTTAAGAGAATTGGGGGGGGGGAGGGGGGGAGGAAATGTGAGGTATGCATCATTGCAACCCATAATGACATTTTAAATAGTGACCTCTATCAAAGGCGTTGAAATCACTAGGAAATATCATCGGGATGCTAAAAAAAAAGAAGAAAGAAAAGAAAGAAAAATGATGCAGAGGTTGCAAAAGCCTAGTGTAAAATTTAATTTGTGGAAACCTTTGCTGTTTCCCCCAAACGCCCTCCCCCCACCCCACTCCTGAAAAGGAGTGAAAAGCAGATATTTTGCAGAGATGCTGTTACATTAATTC
Organism: Bungarus multicinctus; assembly: GCA_023653725.1. NCBI lineage: Eukaryota > Metazoa > Chordata > Lepidosauria > Squamata > Elapidae > Bungarus > Bungarus multicinctus. Next base: position 54,524,809 of record CM042849.1, read on the forward strand.
ACATCTTCTCTCTATATGCCCGAGGCCATAGTTTAGAATGGCGTTTCCTTGCCTTCGAAGAGCTCCCAGGACCTTCGAAGGACAAGCTAAAATGGTTGTTTTCTGGAGGAATCCATCTTGTCTGAACTTGGGATGTCTTAAAAAAAATAATAATAATAAAATAAAAACTAACCTATCTACACGTTTACAATCTGCAAGTAACCTGGATTCAGACAGACACCCCACCAATTAATTCACGGACTTTAGAAAAGAAAACTCCAATTTGTATTAAGACATTTCATCTTTATAAACTCTGCAATCCCATGGGGGTGGGTGGGTGGGTAGGATCTATGAGCTACAGTGATCCTGAATGATCGATGCTCTCAGGAGTTGCAGTTTTCTTTTGTTTTGGTTTTCTTCACATTTATTTCCCCCCTCCCCCTTCCAGATTACAACCCCCTGACAGTGTGAATGAGGAAAATAAGAGCCACCACTATATATTCCGCTATCTGAGGACAGATCTACAGATTCGGAGAAACACGGAGCTGCCCCAATAAATATCAGCCTGGTGTCAAATCCTTCATTTTTCCCCCCTTTCTTCGCTCTCCAAAAAATATATTGCAGCTCCTCCATCTCCTCACATCCTGACGTTGGGCTGTTATTTATCCTGACGTTGTCTTGTCGACAGAGGGGGAGAAAATAATAAGGGATGCCTCACAGAATCCGGGATGACCCATACGGACACGATTTGGATGATGACTTGACAGGAATCAGATCTTTTACTTATTGCGTCTTATTGTGCATAATGTTCCCTGATACATAAAGTCTTGCCGTGGCTCTTTGGACATTTAAATATCTCCGCAGCTGTCCATCATGTCCTCCTGGTCTTTTTTTTAAAGCTCTTTTTATATAAAACTTCTCCTCAAAGGACAGGAGGCTGAGTCAACCTTAAGCCATTGAGAATCAAACTCCAGACTGGGGCGCAGTGCCCTATAGCATCGTTTTGAGGGAAGGAGTTGAAACAGTTTATGTCCAGGATGTGAGGGGTCTGTAGATATTTCCACAGCTCTCTTTTTGACTGGTCCTCAGTGGAACTTTTACGCCTTCCCTGCGTGCCTTCTCTGCGTGTCAGAAGTGCAAGGATCCTTTCGTTTCTAACCAGGAGGCTGGGATGCAGCTGAGGAAGGAAGGCACCAGCGTTTGGGACACGTTCTCCCATCAGGGAGGAGAGCCAGACCAGCGAGGTAACCGGCGGCGGTTACACTCTGTGGGAGGAAGGAAGGAAATGTATCAAACAGCTTGGATGGACTCATTATTGTTTTTTCTGTTTCCCAGCCACGTCTGTTACCTGATGGGACGACAGGTGTCATCAACCAGGAAAGCAATTGTTCCTTTAAAATAGAAACTTGGGCTGCCTTTAATTCAAGGTTATTGCTGCTGCCTGGCACAATTAATCTAGTGTTCGAGTCTGCAGTGCCAATTTGAAACGGAAACTTCGTTGGCAGTAATTATGGGATTTATACGTTAAATATATAGATAGGTACATCTTGGCCTAATTAATATTCCAGTGTACTTCTGGTAATGTCATCTGTGGAGATGAGATTAGAATTAGGATATTTTGACTTACTGTTTGCTTTAGTTTGAATACTGCCTGTCGACAGATATTGTTCCTTTTCTGGATCGAGGATGCTAGTAGCATTGTGCAGAAATTCCTAAGTCAAAAAAATAAAGACAGCAGGAGGACAAAGAAAAAAGGCAACTGGCAATGTGTGTTCTGAGAGGGGGAGAGACAACAACAGAGGAAAGAAAAATGCCGAAGTATCAAAGTGCAATGTTTGGTTGGATCCAAAGAGAATTGACAAAAGTATCTGCTGTGTTTTACAAACATGATTGCTAATCCTTCGGTGAGAAGGTTTTCAATGTTGGTCTACAGAAAAGAAGAACCAGGGGTGACAGGATAGCAGTTTTCCAATATTTGAGGGGCTGCCACAAAGAAGAGGGGAGTCAACTTATTTTCCAAAGCACCAGAAGGCAGGACAAGAAGCAACGGATGGAAACTAACCAAGGAGAGAAGCAACTTGGAACGAAGGAGAAACTTCCTAACAGTGAGGGCAATTAACCAGTGAGACAGCTTGTCTTCAGAAGTTGTGGGTGCTCCATCCCTGGAGGTTTTCAAGAAGAGATTTGCACAGCCATTTGTCAAAAATAGTGCATGTCTCCTGCGAGACCTGTACTATTTGGACTAAATGACCTCCCAGGCCTCTTCCAGCTCTATTTCTGTTAACCTGCACAGGGATCGCATGTTTGAAATAACTTTTCAACCCAACTTTCCCATTCAAAGAACATCAGAAGAACCCAAGAGCTAGATCAAGTCCCTGGTTTATTGCCAGTTGTGGGATAACAGATAATCAGAGTTGGAAGGGACCTTGTAAGTCATCTTGTCCAACCCCCCGCCCAAGCGGGTGACCCTGCACCATTTCTGACAAATGGCAGTCCAATCTCTTCTTGAAAGTCTCAAGTGATGGTGCTCCCACAACTTCCGAGGGCAACTTCTGTTCCATTGATTGATTGTTCTCACTGTCAGAAAGTGTCTCCTTATTTCCAGGTTAAATCTCTCCTTGTTCAGTTTCCATCCATTATTCCTTGTCTGGCCTACAGACGCTTTAGAAAATAGCTTGACCCTTCCTCCCTATGGCAGCCCCTCAAATATTGGAAGACCACTATCATGTCTCCACTGGTCCTTCTCTTTACTAGACTAGCCAAGCTCAGTTCCTGCAACTGTTTGTATGTTGTATGTTTTATGTTGTATGTTTTAGCCTCCAGTCCCCTCATCATCCTGATTGCTCTTCTCTGTACTTTTTCTAGAGTCTCAACATCTTTTTTATAATGTGGTGAACAAAACTGGATGCAGTACTTTAGGTGTGGTCTTACTAAGGCTTTATAGAGTGGTATTAGTACTTCCCTTGATCTTGATTGTATCCCTCTGTTAATACAATTTAGGTTTGCATTAGCTTTTTTGGCTGCTGCTGCACACTGCTGGCTCATATTTAGCTGCTTGTCCACTAAGACTCCAAGATCCCTATCACAGTTACTACTATTGAGCCTGGTTTCACCCAGTCTATATGTGTACTTTTGGTTTTTCTTGCCTAAGTATAGGACTTTACTTTTCTCTACATTGAATTTCATTTTGTTAGATATGGCCCAGTGTTTTAGTCTGTCAAAATTCATCTGGATCTTGAGCCTATCTTCTTGAGTATTAGCTATTCCTGCCAGCTTAGTATCATCTGCAAATTTGGTAAGTTCCCCTTCTATTCCCTCATCTAAGTCATTAATGAAGATATTGAAGAGTACTGGGTCTAAGACGGAACCTTGTGGCACCCCACTGCTTACTTCCCTCCATGTAGACTTAGACCCATTAAGGACTACTCATTGAGTACGGTTTGCCAGCCAGTTGCAAATTCATCTAGTGGTGGTGCTATCTATTCCACCTTTTTTCTAGCTTACTAAGAAGTAGATTGTGGTCTACATTGTTGAATGCCTTGTTGAAATCCAAATATATTATGTCCACAGTATTTTGCTGGTCTACTAATTTAGTCACTGTGTTGAAGAATGAAATAAGATTGGTTTGGCATGATCTGTTTTTAACAAACCCGTGCTGACTGCTGGTTATTACTTTACTTGTTTCTAGATGTTGGCAGATCTGTTTTTTTATTATCTTTTCCAGTATCTTCCCGGGTATTGATGTTAGGCTGATTGGTCTATAGTTTCCTGGGTCTGTTCTTTTTCCTTTTTTGAAGATGAGAACCACATCAGCTCTTTTCCAGTTCTCTGGTAGTTCCCTGGTGTTCCAGGATTTTTGAAAGATATGGTGCAGTTGGATTCAACCGGTTCAGGCTGGTTCACACGAACCGGTGGTAAAAATTCTGGATGGCCCCATCTGCCCCACCCTGTCCCACCCTCTGGGAGGAACTCTGAGAGTTGAAGTCCACAAGTCTTAAAGTTGCCAAGGTTGGAGACCCCTCCTCTAGTTAGTGGACTTTTTTCCAGAAAAGAGTTGGAAGATGAGGTTTTTTTTTTTAAAAAAATGATGACTAAAAGACCTCAATAAATGGCAGCAGTTTACACATAGAAATCAAGACAGACTTTGCTGGTTGACAGCCCTTCAATCCAGAAGAGGTGACTCCATTTTTTTTTGATGCCGGAGCAATAGAACACCTTCAATAGGCAATTCTAAGATCAGAGTCAGCAAAATAGCCCTGTTTACCGATCCGGTCATCCTCTTTTTTTTTTTTTTGAGCAGAAAAAAGAAAAGAAAAATATTCTTCCGCTAGGTTCTCATGGTAAACATTCTGATTAATATTATGAACTTTCAATTTATTCAAAGGGCACCGGGGGCTCTTCTAGTAGGTTGCTTTTCATTACCCAGGATCTCACTTCTCCTGAGCGGTGATCTGTTGCAACGATGGCAGTCGCCAAGTTTGGAAAGGCCACAGTCCCCTTTGCATTGGGTTGGGGGAGTGTTGGTTTTTCTTTTTTCCCCTTTTTTTCAAAGAGCAGAAAGAGAATTAGAAATCTCAGTGCAATGTCCTTTTTTTAAAAGCCTCCCAATTTGGCATCTCCAATAAAAGGCACCTTGGCTTTCCCTTTTTTTTTCTTCCCCAATTCTTTTGTGGCAGGGGGGATTCAGGTATATGAGATGTGTCATTTATTTATTTTTACGCTTCCCCAAAATACTTTACATTAAAACTTTCCATCAGCGAAGTTTAACCGTAATCTTTTGAAAAGGTAAAATCCTCCATGAAGAGATGCTGGAGGGGTTATTATCAGTAAAGGCTGTCATCACTTCACAACCACCGTGGATAGATAGTCCCATTGTCCGCTTTGGAAGCCATATTTTGCTTTGATGCTTCCATGCTGCCACATTTTAGTGCTTGGGAATTTAGGAGGAGGGATTTCATACAATGGGGAAAGTTTAGACATAACAACATTCTTCTCATAGAGTCAGGGACAAGTTTCCCTGCACCCTGGAGTGGTTAGAGGGAAGTCTTGGGACGATTGGTGATTGGACCATGTGATGGACTGATGGGTGCAGGGGATGATGGGATTTTGATTTTCAATTACAAAGGGAAAACCTGGAACTCTCAGATTTGGGTTTTCCCAGACGTGCCAATACAACAACTCTAATAAAATAGAACTTTGAGAAGATGCTTGTCTCGGAGTTTATTGCTTTGGAGGGGGTAAGTTCAGTAGTGCGTTTCAAAAATTGTTACCACTGGTTCAGTGGGCATGGCTTGGTGGGCGCACTTTGCATGTGCACACACACATTGTGCACACATGTGTGTGCCAAATGTGCACTTTGTGCAGGTGCAGAGGCATTTTGACTCACCCCCTGCAAGCCTGCACTCTCCCTGTTGCTTCAGCAGCTGCCACATGGTAATTGCCATGCCGCGCAAAGCAGCTGCGCTTCAAAAGCAGGACATAAAGGTGAACATGGGAGCCCGGGCAGTCAGGTGGGCCCAACAGCAGAGCGGCGGAGAGAACCAGTTCAGTCTCTACTGCTCATCGCTGTTACCAGCTTGGCAGAACTGGTCCAAACCAGTAGAATTCCACCGGTGGGTAAGTTGGAACACTGACACCCATTTTACAGTGCCGTTGTAAGGTTGAAACAGTCACTAAATGTACTAAGTTGAGGACTACCTGTGTTATCCTCATCAACATCAAGAACAAGCTCAAAAGAGAGGAAAGTGGGCCTCTGGCTTTCTGTGGAAGCCCACGTAATGTCTGGTGGCTTCTCGTTGCATCGGAGACTGGATTACAAACAGGACGGCTGGCAGGCTCGAAGTAGGGCCAACCATATGGTGCAGCTGTGAGAGCAGAATTATTTCAATACCCAACACTGTCTGGATCAAGTTAATGCAGAACAAGACATCTGGCCCTCGTGTGTGAGTGTAAGCATGTGCACATGTGCATTTAAATGTTTTGTGAATAGAAAGCCAGAATTTTTTAAATAGTTTTTTGTTAATTGGTGTTAATCACCAGGTGCTTTCACACAAGAAGATATTGCTTGGAAATCTGCTGGTAATTAAATAAAACAGACTTGGGCTGGGCGCGGTTTTGGCTTTGATTACAACAAGGAACCAGGGATGGAGGAAAGCTTTGACTAAAGCAACTGTGGGCAACCCTTGAAAGCAGTGGTGTCTTCCTGGGATCTCATGGCTGTTATTGCAAGTCCCTAGGGAATTAGGTAGGTGCTTTAAAAGTACCGTGGACACATTTTTACATTTTGAGGACCATCTTTTGTGAATCAAATGCAAAATAGCTCTAAATCCTATAGGGTTAAATCCTAAAGATGTTTTTTTCTTCAAGAAGCAACTGGACTTGGCAACTGAAACCAGGCTCAATAGCAGCAACTGTGAGAGGGATCTTGGAATCTTAATGGACAACCAGCTAAATAGCAGCCAGTCGTGTGCAGCGGCAGCCCAAAAAAGCCAATGCAATCCTAAATTGCATTAACACAGGGATGCAATCGAGATCAAGGGAAGTACTAATACCACTCTATAAAGCCTTAGTAAGACCACACCTAGAGTACTGCATCCAGTTTTGTTCACCACGTTATAAAGAAGATGTTGAGACTCAAGAAAAAGTACAGAAAAGAGGAACCAGGATGATGAGGGGACTAAAACATATGATGGACAGTTACATGAACTGGGCATGGCTAGTCTAGGGAAGAGAAAGACCAGGGGAGACAGGATAACAGTCTTCCAATATTTGAGAGGCTGCCCCAGAGAGGAAGAGAGAGTCAAGCTATTCTCCAAAGCACCCAAAGGCCAGACAAGGAATAATAATGGATGGAAACTGACCAAGGAGAGATTCAACCTGGAAATAAGGAGAAATTTCCTGGAAGTGAGGACAATCAACCCATGGAACAGGAGTTGCCTTCGGAAGTTGTGGGAATGTCATCACTTGAGACTTTCAGGAAGAGATTGGACTGCCATTTGTCAGAAATGGTGTAGGGTCTCACGCTTGGGTGGGGGGTTGGACTAGATGACCTATAAGGTCCCTTCCAACTCTTATTATCTGTTATCTGACTTTCTTGGGTTTTCTTTGAAGATGCTCTGTTTTTCATCCAAGAAGCTACTTCAGCTCAGAACTGAAAGTCTCAGGGCATCTTTGATAGGCAAGATGCAATTCCTACATGACATGTTTTTGGTCACATGTGTCAACTCCTATGAATGTCTTGTGTGTGTTTTCATGATGAAACTGCTCTTGAAGGGATCCTAGCAATGGTGGGATTCAACAGTTTTTACTACCATTCTATGAGCGTGGTTTGCTGGGTGTGGCTTGTTGGGCGTGGCAGGGTAAGGGTACTGCAAAATCCCCCTTCCCTCTCCACCCCACTAACCTGCTTTCCAGCTCCATTCTCCTGTGCCGGGCAACCAAAGAAGACCCAGCCGATCAGTTGGGACTCAATGGGAGGCAGAGAATAGATGAGGGTGGGGCCAGTCAGAAGTGGTATTTGCTGGTTCTCCAAACTACTCAAAATCTCTAGAACTGGTCAGAACCAGATGAATACTACCTCTGGATCCTAGGTTCCGCATCCTATCTCTGAACTGCTTATCCACAAGCACAGCCATTTTTGCTCCAATCCCGAGAAGGCTGCGTCTGTCCAGGGATGTGAGGGTATTTGTTGTGCCTTGTGAGAATCGAAGGGTTAAAAAAATGCAACGCCAGCACGGCAGATGCTAATGGAAGGGGGGGGGAAAAAACAACAAGAAAGATATTTCAGTATTCTCATTAAAGTAAGTAATTTCTCCTCCTTCATGGGTGTTTGCACAGTTTTGCTTTTCTGCTGTTCATCATAAAAGGTCAGCTTGTGGAAAATTAAGTTAATAGGGTCAGTGCAATTTGATGAAAAGTAGTTTGGAGTTGTAGCTTAAAGTAGACGGAGGGTAATGCACCTGATTTTATGGGCTTTTTTAAAAAAACATCTGCTCCGAATAAAAATTTCTGCTCCCTTACTCTAAGATATCTATAATCATCCTGTAATTTACATCACCGAAAACGGTTTCTCCCAGAGTGACCCAAAGCTCCCATTGATGATGGTCATTGCTGAGACTATTTCAGGGCTAGCTTGACAGGAGATTTTAAAAGGTACAATTTAAGAATGCAGGTAAGATCAATTGTGCAAACTTAATAACCATTTTCCTCTGCACTTATTTGCATTTGGCAAATGACGAGTGGCTCTTCAAGTTAATTCACATCTGGATGGGTGCATGGCAATTCAGAAGAAAATGTTTTAGAAAGAGATAGGAAAGAGAACTAGCTTAGATCTCCTACAGCCTGAGGTTGAGGCAGAGAACATCTCCTTTGTCCGAATTCATGAGGCTCGAAAGTCGTATTAATTGGAAGAATACAGGAGGGAAGAAAATAAAGAGTTGAATGCTGTACTATTGATTTCACCAATATTGACTTCCTCAAAGAAACTGTCATGGCCCTGTCGGATTCTCCATCCGAGGAGGAAGCCAGACAGGTGTCAGGGAGTGAGAGTGTGGCTCCATTGGCTGTGGAGGAAACTGGGGAAGGGCAAAATCTATCTGGGCAGAGCAGGAAAGAGATAGAACAAGGGAGAGGGAGTTCAGATGAAGACCCAGGCCCACCCTCTCTTCATCCTAGGACATGCAAGGAGGAATGGAGAAGGGAGCAACGTGGGTTGTGTGGCTTATGGGGGAAGAAAGGGCCCCAATTCCCTTCATTAGCCACACCTGCGAATGAGAGTTTAAAAGAAACGCAAGCTGAATGCGGCAGCTGCTGGGAACAAACGTGGGTTTATCTTGTGTTGTCTTTACTTATCTGAGTTCCTGGCATCCTCCCAACTGGGTTGAATTAATGCCATTCCTTCACATCTGGAATTCCTTCTCCTGCCCTGCCAGACTAATGACCTCATCTTGCCTTGATTGGACTTATTGTTACAGTTTTTGTTGACCATATTTTGGACTTGATTCTCTGTAGCCAAAGGCTGTTCCTGGGAGAGTTTTTCTCCAGCTCAGAAGGTAACCAGGACATTGGAGCCAAAGTTGGAGCTATTAAAGGAACTCCTACTGATTGGACTAGATGACTTACAAGGTCCCTTCCAACTCTGATTATCTATTATCTGTTACTTTACTATCTGTTAAATGAATCACTGCAGTTGATCAGTGAGTAACCCGGTTGTTAAGTGAAATCTGGCTTCCTTGTTGACTTTGATTGTCAGAAAGTCACAAAAGGGGATCACGCGACACTTTGGGACACAGCGATGGTCGCGAGTATGAACCAATTGCCAAGCATCTGAATTTTGATCATGGGGCTACGGGGATCCTGAAAAGGTCTTAGGTGTGGAAAAAATTTCCGCTACCGGTTCTCCAGAACTGGTCAGAACCTGCTGAATCTCACTTCTGACATTGTGTCAGCTTTGGAAGCCATATTTTACTTGGAAGCTTCCACATTTAGTGTCTAGGAAATTGGATGGGAGGATTTCTTAGTGAGTAGAAGATTAGACTCAACAACATTCTTTTCTCAGAAAGTCAAGGACATGTTGCCATGCACCTGGAGGGGAGTGTCTGAAGGAATGGCTCCTGTTGGGATGACAGTTTGATTGGGCTGTGTGAATGTGATGGATTGATGGATGCAGGGGAGGGATCTTTGATTTCTCTTTTGGGAAGGGAAAACCTGGGATTCCCAGATTTGGGTTTTCCCAGATGTGCCAATACGACTTCTCTAATAAATCCTTATTTGGATGAATTTCGCTTCTGAGTGCTGAATGAGAATGGGGAGTTTCATTGGAACGCAAAGACACCTGGGTTATGCTCGCCTCCTTGAGTTGCTTATAAAATAACCACGGCGGGATATAAATAAATTAATACCAATCACAGGCAAACAATTACATTTATTCCTTGATTTACCATTGGAAAATAAAGTAGAGAAGCAGAAAGGAAGACAACCCCCCCTGCCAATCAGGCTTATAAAAAGTCAGCAAAGGGAAAGGAATGATAAGTCTCTTATTTCCAGCTGCAGTGATTATAAGATATAAAACTCTACTATTGAAGCATAACCCTCAAATTCCTGGGACAAATGCTCTTAAACAATGTTGCCGTTTTATAATTTCGTCCTTAATATCCAGCAGCAGGCCTCTTAAATCTTACCTGGGAATTGCTCAGCAGCTACACCGTTCAATCTCTTCTCTTTGTTTCTTGCCGTAACCTTAAATGGAGCTCTTGTTGCTAAAGTAATGCAATGCTTTCAGGATCCCTGCTTTTAAATGTGTGAACATTCGAATAAATGTCAGATTTTCTTTCTTTCCTTTTTTCTTTCTATGACCGTTCAGAAGTAAAAATGCTCAGCAGTTGCTTCTGTGGGAATAATACCAAAATCAAGCTGCGTAAAAGACAGATCCATTCTTTTTTTTTTTTCCTCCCCCTCCTTCCTTCCAATGATGGAGAATCAATTTAGCAGTGAGAAAATAAGGCAGGTGCAAAGTTTCCGGCCACATTTTTACCAACTTTGCTAACAAAATCCAACTTTTTGGACACAGAATTATGCCTTGGTTAGCCCATCAGTCTCAAACTGCTGAGATGCTTTCTGATGACATTTCTTGGTTCTTAATGACAACTTTGTCCACGGCAAGGCGCCATGATATTTATCGAAGAATCCAGGAAAAAATGATTTTAAAAAAGGGTGTGTGTAGAGGAGCATGCTGATAATATCTCAATTACACAGGACTTCTAAGTTAGAAGAGGCCCCTCCCCATCCCCAGACAAAAGGGGGAGAGGAGCAGCAATGGCACAGAGCCCATTAAATGTGCATTTTCACGAAATGGAGCTTCAGAAATCGTAGGAAGATGCAGAGTGTCCCAAGCTATCAGAGAAGGCAAAACATAAATTTCTGCAGCTCATGTATAATGGAACTAATATTGTCAGAGACAATCTATGATAGACCTAAATAACAAAGAAGATTTAGTCAAGAAATATGTTTGAGTTGAGGTAATAAAGATTATTTCACAAACTATAAACCCCTGAAGCCTTATTTAATGTAACTCCTTATATTGAGAAATGTTTGCTGAGTTATTATTTTACAGTGGAAAGTTTTCCTATAACTTTTTGGTTATATCTGTTTTTTTTCTTGGCTCTTACTCAGCTTCAGAATTTTCTCCTTATGTGGGTCTGTTTAAATTCCTTAGGGTGTATGTATATATTATTTACCAGTGTACAATGTTCAACTCTTGTTGGAAATGGTACAAACTTTAAACATGGAACTCAAAAACAAGTTTGGGTACAGAGACTAACCCCACTATACATCTCTGCTAAAATTTGATAGTCCTCGACATCAATATGTGCCTTTCTTGCTTTGCTATATGTTTCAGATAATTCTGTCAGCCTTTGACAGATATGATCAAATGAACAAAGGCAACCCAAAGATATTGCTTTTTTTCCCAAGAGGCAACTGGACTTTCTTTGTTTTTGCATGAAAATTTATCTTCTCATCCAAGAACCGAAGAAGCTTCTTGGATGGGAAGCAAAACCTCTTCAAGGAAAAACCAAGAAAGTCCAGTCAGAACTGAAGAAGTTTCTTGGATGAGAAGCGAAACCTCTTCAAGGAAAAACAAAGGAAGTCCGGTCAGAACTGAAAAAGCTTCTTGGATGAAAAGTGAAACACCTTCAAGGAAAAACAAAGTCCCGTCAGAACTGAAGAAGCTACTTGGATGAGAAGTGAAACGTCTTCAAGGAAAAACAAAGTCCCGTCAGAACTGAAGAAGCTTCTTGAATGAGAAGAGAAATCTCTTTGAGGAAAAACAAAGGAAGTCCAGTTGCCTCTTGGGAAAAAAGCGCTTTTGGGACAGCCGTGACCTAGATGATGGAGAACCTCCATAGATGTTTGCTTGTCTTCATGCCCTGTGAGAATATCCAAAAGAACGCGGTCATTACTGGAGATGATCCTTTATCTACTTGAATGATACTTTTTTAAAGCACATTGAGCTATTATCCATTTCTAAAGGAAGCGTCCACTCTCTTGTCCCTGCTTTAAAGTAAAATGTTAATTAGCATCTTTTGTGGAGATGAAGAAAGGGCAAATTCACACAAATAATCAATTATTCTTGGCAAGGGAATAGCTCTTTTCCTCTCTTTTCCTCATTTGTTATTATTTCACACAATCAGCCAGGTGTTTAGACTGGATTTGGCATTTTTATCCACCTACGGAGTTTTTCCCAAGGATTTGGGATGCTGTTACCTGATGGCATTAAAAGTACGGCCGTGGGTTCTAAGTTGCTTCTTTATTCTTATTATTGTTTTGAGTTCCATAAGTTTTGTCTCTCTAAAGAGGCATTTTGTCATTCCCAATCATTTCCTCATAATGCAAATGCAGTTACGCAGAAAACATATTTAGAAAGCTCCAGGTTTTGGGTGTATCTGTCTTTAGACTGTCAGAAAGCAAAAATACTGACCGATAGAATGGAACCAGGGATGGGATTCAAATTTCTTAATAACTGGTTCTGTGGGCGTGGCCTAATTTGTGGGTGTGGCTTGAGGTCATGTGACTGGCTAGGCATGGCTTGTATTTAAATATTATAAATGTTTATGCAAAAACTGATTTTTTTAATAAAAAAAGAACAACTTTTACCCAAAATCAGGTGAAGCAGGCAGGCAGATTGAGTTGCTCACAGAATCATAGGTTCACTCAGAGATCTACCTTTCTGCAATCTGCTACCTGAGCCTGCATTGAAAAACAGAAGCTTCAGTCCTAAGGAAGGTTCAGCTCTGCTTTTAGATTAGCTAGAAAGCAAGAAATCTAATGATTGCCTGCTTTCTAGCTAATCTAAATCTCCCAGCACAGCAGGACAGCTGATGGTTGGGGAGGGAGGGGAAAGGAAAAATAGCAACTTGGCAGGCAAGTTTGATGGTGTGCATACCAGGTAAGGAGTGACTGGATGGGGAGGGAAGGGGCCAGCCAGTGGCGTGATTTGCCGGTTGTCTGAATTGGGCAGAATCATAACAACCGGTTCTATAGAACCAGTCCAAGCAGGTAGAATCTCACCCCTGAATGGAACCCAGGAGAAGCCAGATAAAATACTGAGATTGCTTTTTTGGGTAGTGACGGTGTCTCCATATGAAATGAAAACAACATTGCAGAATTAAGTGGAGTACAGGAAGTCCTCCACTTAACGGCCCTTAGGCCACCACACCACTCCCTATAGAGCCAGCTACGACCCCTACATGACCTCTACATGACCCCATAGGAAGCTGACAACAGCCAATAGAGTACATGTTATTGCACAGGAACAGGAAGCTCAAGTGCAAAGCCCAAAAGAAGGCATAAAAACCATCCACTCTGATCTCCATTTTGTCCACTGCCCAGGACCACAAACCCATGTGGTTCTGCTTCATCCATAAACCATCTTTCCAATCAGCCTCCATGTTTCCAGTGTCTTTCTCCCAGCTTGGAACTGAACCAGATGGACATTTCTTCCAACAAAGGTAAGTCTGGGAATGGGGCCACCGAAGCCCAAGTTGTTTTTAGCAGCCTCTAGCAATTTTAAGATAGAGTCCTTGTTCAGGAGAGTATAATGGAAAAAAATCAAATCACCTATTAAGGTCACCCAACTCATAACCTGCAACTCCGAACAGCCAACATCTATGAATAGCTTAAACAAATCGGAACCCAACCAATGTAAAACCAACATGGCAAAATGGCAACCAGTAACTAGCCAAGAGAGGAACGAGCAACATTTCCTTTCCCCCAACAGGATGGACTCAATTTCTAACTCCTAGAAGAGGAACCAGGTTTTTCATTTCTGTATGAAGAAATCGGGGGCCAGTAGCCTTAGGAATACCAAATTATGCAAGCAAAGATCAAGACAACAATTGATCATTCGGTTCTTGGTTTTAAAGTTGAAGTGGGGTACCTATTTCCTGTATTCTTACTCATGTTTATACTTATACCTATTATCTTGTAAGTGATTGACAAATCAAATAAATAAATAAAATAAAAAATAAAAGAAGGAAGGAAAGAAGGAAGGGGGAAGGAAGGAGAACAGGGAAGGGGAAGGAAGGAAGGAAGGAGAGAAAAGAATGGAGGGAGGAGAGAAAGGAAGGGAGAGAATACCCATTCCTAAGAGGTCTGTAAGGGGCATGCATAAATGCACCATCGTGTCTACCATGCCTGTCCTATTGTCCCCATTTATTCGTACCTATTTCCTGTATTCTTACTCGTGTTTATACTTATACCTATTATCTTGCAAGCGATTGACAAATAAAATAAATAAAATAAAAAATAAAAGAAGGAAGGAAAGAAGGAAAGAAGAAGAGAAAAGAATGGAGGGAGGAAAGAAAAGAAGGGAGAGAATACCCATTCCTAAGAGGTCTGTAAGGGGCGTGCATAAATGCACTATCATGCCTACCATCCCTGTCCTATTGTCCCCATTTATTCATACCTATTTCCTGCATTCTTACTCGTATTTATACTTATATTTATTATCCAGGGGTGGGATTCTACCAGTTTGCACCTATTCACTAGAATTGGTTGTTAACATTCTAAGCAGTTCGGAGAACCAGTTGTTAGAAGAAATTACTGGTCTAATCCTGTAAGGAAGGCAGGAAGGAAACATTCTGGTGTTGCTTACAGAAACTGCCTCTCCATTAACCCTTATTACATTCTTGGCAGGACTAGACTTCCTGTCTCTGGAACTTCTCTGGAGTTTTTCTCCTTCCTTTGCTGATACTTTGCTTGTGTGGAGTGACCCTTCAAAGTTACAATGGCACTGAAAAAAGTGACTTATGTCCATTTTTCACACTCATGACTCCCCACAGTCATGAGAAGCCAGGCGAGGAGATGCATGCCTCGATGTGAGTCATACTGAGTTGGCCACACCCAGCCAATAACATGACCACCAAGCCACGTCCACCCAGTCACACGCCCACCAAGCCATGCCCATTACCTAAGCCACGCCCACAGAACCGGTTGTTAAAAAATTTGAATCCCACCCCTGCTATTATCTTGTAAGCGGTTGACAAAACAAATAAATAAATAAAGTAAAATAATTTTCCCACGGCTCTAAAATACCCACAGTGCCTTTTAAGGCAGGTTCAGGCTCAGAGAGCACACAAACTTGCTCAATTCATCCCCATTCAGCAAGTTTAATGGGTTGGATAGGAATTTAAACTTGCTCCAATGAACTACATGGATTTTCTCAACGTGTCTTTAAATTCCTAACCTCATGTCGGAGTTAACTTTTTTTAAAAAAAAAATAAATAAATAAATAAAAACCTGAGCATTATGTGAAGGAAAGAACCTAATCAATGTATAATCAAGGAAGTTCTTCCAGATCTCACTGGCATTTAATTAGCCTTGCAACATCTTGCAGCCTCCGAATTCATTTGGGTTTTATAGGCTTTCTTTATTTTCCCGTAGCGGGGAGTCTTGTGTCGTAGAGATTGTAACTCTGCGGTTTTTGTGTAACTGGAGGTGGCAGTGTTTTGCTGCCTCCGTTTCGTATTCTCTTTCAGATGCAGAAAAAAGAAATCTCCTCCAATTCTTTCATCTCTAATCTGTTGGTGTTAAATAAGCTCGCAATATGCACCTGTTGCAGGCCTGTAACAGGAAAGGAAGATTTAAGGTGATAGGAAAATGTCTTTTATTTAAACAACAACACAAAAAAGTTTTTGCAGAGCTACACTTTCACGGTGCATCCAGATGTATAGATTGTTTTTTTTTTTAAATGTACACAGGAAGTTTTAAAAAACTCTACATAAAATCCACCATGATGCTGTGATGATATGTATATTGAAGCCTAGGAAGATTCAAATTCAACCTAAGGAAGCATCAGGGTAGAGGTTTGTTCTCCAAGCTTGTGGGTTGGTTTCCAAACATTACCAAGCTAGGTAATTTCTTCAGCGGAGTTTAGGGGATGTCCGTGTTCTTCTGCTTATAAGAGCTTGGTGTGCCTAGTAGGTCTTGTGATGGGTCAGGTGTGGGTCACATCAGGTGAGGGTCTTGTGATGGTGCTTGTGAGGGGTTGAGGCCGTAACAATGGAGTTGAATCTTACTGACCTCGGAAGGACAGAAGGCTGAGTCAACCTTGAGCCTGGTGAGACTCATACTTCCTGGTAGTGGGCAGAATTTATTTATTTTATTTATTTATTTTATTTTTGTCAAAAGCTTACAATACAGCAGAAGCAAGAAAATAGGAACTAATAATTGGGGATAATAGGACAGGGATGGTAGGCACAATGGTGCATTTATGCACACCCCTTACAGACCTCTTAGGAATGGGGTGAGGTCAACAGAGGTTAGTTTGAGGGTAAAGGAGTGTGGGGTTTGAGCAGGTGACAACAGAATCAGGTAGTGGAGTTCCAGACATTGACCACTTTGTGGCTGAAATCGTACACCCTGCAATCGAGTTTGGAGTGGTTTACATTTAGTTTATATTTGTTGTGCGCTCTTGTGTTGTTGTGGTTAAAGCTGAAATATTCATTAACTGGTAAGATGTTGTAACATATGATTTTATGTACTATGCTTAAGTTCAATCTTAGCCAGCATAGTTCAAGGTTGTCTAAGAATCTCAAGTCTGGTGCTGTAGGGTATTTTGTTGCGAACAGAGGAGTGTAGTACTCGTCTGGTAAAATACTTCTGGACTTGCTCAATTGTATTTAGTATTTATTTGATTTGTCAATCGCTTACAAGATACAGGTATAAGAATAAATATAGTTTTGAATACATGAGATAGATACTTGTAAGAAAAATAAAAAGAATCAATAGGACAGGGACGGTAGACACGATTGGTGCGCTTATATATGCCCCCTACAGGTCTCTTAGGAAAGGGGTGAGGTCAATAGTAGACAGTCTAAGGTTAAAGTTTTTGGGGAAGAAACCAAGTCAGGTAGAGTATTCCAAATATTGACTACTTTGTTGCTGAAGTCGTATTTTCTGCAGTCAACTTTGGTGTGGTTAACCTTATGTCTGATATACAGTGTGGATTCCAGACAGCAGAGCTGAATTCAAGTATTGGTCTAGCAAAGGTTTTGTATGCCCTAGTTTGCAAATCAGTATTACCATAGGAGAAGCTTCGTAAAATTAAATTTACAACTCTTTAAAGCCTTTTTGGCAATATTGTTGCAGTGAGCTTTAGCATTTAGGTTATTCGATATGAGAATTCCAAGGTCCTTGACAGAGTGAGGGTCATCAACAAGGTCATATCTGCCTAGCTTGTATTTGGTATATAGATTTTTTTTGCCAATGTGTAGGACAGAACATTTGTTGGTAGAGTTAGCCTGCAATGCTGCAGTTCTAGCCATTGCACCACTACGGTTCTTTATAAATGCTATGTAAAGAGTCAGAATTGCGAGTTATGGTTTCAACTGTGTCATTAAGCACCTTCTTGCTAGCCTCCAGGAAAGTTTTCAGTCTTTCCAGGAGGGAATATGATCGAACATCATACAAACTCTGTTCACATGTTCACATAACTCCGGGACACTGGAACTGTCATAAATTAGATCCAGTTGCCAAGCGTTCGAATTTTGATCCCATAACCCTGGGGGAGGCTGCAATGGTCATAAGTCCCCTTTTTCCCCTCTGCCGTTGTAACATCGAACGGATATAAATGAACTCTTATAAATCAAGGATGGCTTGCAGTTGGTGTGGGAGAAAGAGAGTGAAGACAGCTGCTCCCTGCTGGTTCCCCTATATTTTATGGGGCAAGCAATCTGCTTTAATTTGGCACAGCTTCTGTCTGTAGGTGAGAGGCCATAAAGGCAGCAGCCTCTTAGAAGAACTTCAGCATGTCTTTTTCAATTTTTGGAGCCTGACAGTGAGGGGAATAGTTTATTGTCTGTGAAGTGAACTGGCACTGCTAATCTTTCAGAATTTGATTAATTGTCAGAGAAAAAAAATGTTTGCAGGAGTGAAGATCGGTCCAGGTTTCGCTGAAACCGATCACTGTTTTGACAAGAGAATATAAGATACAAAAAACTCCCCTGGATTATTATTTTTAAAAAAAACAACCCAACAACAATTCAACTTTGGTTAAAAGTACTTTCTCCTTTTTTTTAAGTCATTCTACCTGGGATGAGTTCAGGATGGAATAAAGATTTGTTTATCTGTTCAATTTCTATTGCTGCCCATCTCAGCCAAGTAATTTTCTGTGCCCCTGACAAGACTTAGATAAGGAAAAACAGCCAAGGTAACAATACAACTTAAGATCTTCCCTTAATTTTGGCTTTTTTTTTTTTTAACTAATCCTTTCTATTTTCCCATTCAATTTTCCTAACTTTTGTTCTTCCGACTCTTCACTCTTAATCCAATTTGACAACTATATCCTAAAAACCATCCCAGGCCCATATCCATCCTTCTTTTCCATCGTGGTCCTTCTACCTTTCTTCCAGTTAATAATATTTGTATGTGTTATATTAGTAACTTTTTGCTATGTGTTTAGAGGGGGGGAAGTAACAATACCGATAAAATTAAAGAGCGTAACAAAACAGAGCACGAATAAGCGTGGAAGAGAAACAAATAGGAGGTGTAAGTTTCAAGTATGTCATCAATTAATTATAAACTATTGAATATAATATATTATGAAACTAAAGATGCAAAATAAATCAATAAATAAAAATCTAAGCAGAGATAAATATCAGGAACTGCAGTCAACACAGTATGACTCACTAAATGTAGCCATAAACTGCAGTAGTTTACATCAAAACAGAAAGCTTGATTTAAATATTAAGAGATTAAAATACCAGTTCTGTGCATTGAAGGCTTTTCAAGTTATGCATCCTTCCCAACAAATTAATTAAATATGTTTTAACTTACTACATTGTAAAGTTCAAGTTTAGCCCATTGTAGGCATATCCAAAAAAACTTGAATAAACTATGGATTGCAACAGACAAGGCAGAGTAGATTCTCATATCTTTATTCATTATTGAAAATTCTTCTAATTGTAGCTAATCCTTGATTTATGGCTACAATTGGGGCTGGAGCTTCTGTCGCTAAGTGGGGCAGTCTTTAAATGAGGGATACCCAAATCTACGACTCTTTTTTTGAATGTCACTGCCAATAAGCAAATCACGTTGTTATGAATCAAAGCCAGCTTTTCTTGTGGATTTTGCTTTTCAAAACCCGCCTGAGAAAACCATAAGTGGTGACCACATAACCCTGGGATACCCCAAATACCCAAATTTTGATTGTAGGACCTTCTCAATGCTGCTGCAACAGTCGTAAGTGTGAGGTCCTGTCCACAAGTCGCTATTTTCAGCAAAAAGGGATTGCAAGTCAAAAACTAGCTATCCCAAAGGTGCTTTTTTTTCAGGAGGCAACTGGACTTTGTTTTTCCTTGAAGACGTTTTGTTTCTCATCCAAGAAGCTTCTTCAGCTCTGACTGAATGGTGGGGAACTGGATGTCCTTGAAGACAGAGCTGTTCATTTGCATCCTTTTTAGAAGGTCGTTGAGGCCATGTGGAGGTTTATCTCTGTGTCCTCAGGGTCACCTGAGAATGCAAATAAGTTTGAGAGCCTTCTTGGAATTGCTGAAAGGATCTGTGTTGTAGACTGGAGATAGATGATGTTGTATCCATCCCCCTATGTTCAGTTTTGACCTAGATGGCCTCTTTGACTCCTCTTTCAAACCAGAGGTCCTCTCTGTCCAAAATGTGGACTTTGCTTGCTGTGCTCCATCAGTGCTTTCTATCTTCAAAAGAGTGGCTTTTCTCTTTCAAATGCAGATGAACCAGGGGTGGGATTCATCCATTTCTCACCACTTTGGGAGAAGCAGTTGTTAACTCTGAGCAGTTTGGTGAGCTGGTTGTTGGAAGAAATCATTAGGGCAGAGAACCGGTTGTTAAATTATTGGAATCCCACCACTGAGATGAACTACTGAATCTAGTCCTGATGGGTTTGTTCTCCTATATTACACCATGCATTTGTGAAGTGGCTGTTCTGTTTCCCCAATGTACAGATCTTCATATGGCTCACTGCATTGTACTGCCTATGCCAATTTGCTCAGTTTGTGTCTGGCTGAAGTGGTTTCAAGGACTACCCATACTGTTTTCTTCTGAATTAACAGGAAGTTAGAATTATTATGCCATGGTACTTTTATGTTTCCTACCTTAGAAACTGTTCTGTTATCCTTTTGGGCATATATAATTAATAATACGTGATAGGTTTGCTGGAATAGAGGAAAAAAGTAATAAAGAAAACCATCCAAGACAAATTATTCTCTCACCTCTAACTTCTGCAGAGACGTACAGGTGGTTCCCAACTTAAAGCAGTTCATTTAATGACTGTTCAAAGTTACTGTCAGGATTCCAGCAATTACCCCCAATTAAATCACGAATCTCGAGCCAAACTTCCAAAACTTCAAAAGGATTTATTGGGAGTTAACATGCCGGCACTGCCTGGATGCAGCCGACTCTGAGACACGTAATCTATTGTCACCCTTGACCCTGGTTTTCCCCCCAACCCTGGGTGTATCGTAATTCATATTCTTCAATGGGACACCTCCATAACCCAGAGTCATCAATCATGCTCTCCAGTTATAATTTTGTGGGGCAGAAACTTTAGTCACCTAGTTACTATCTTTGAAAACATTTATGGAATGCAGTTTCAGTTCTGCAAGGTGCTGCTTTCCCCCTCCCTTTCCGTTGTCAACTCTAAAAAGACCATAGAAATATTTTATAATAATTTTATTTACAATATCCCTGAAAAAAAGTGATCCTTATGATCATTTTTCACACTTACGAACATTGCAGCTTCTCCGTGGTCATGTGATTTATATGCGGACAACGGGCTCACATTTACGAGGGTTGCCCTGTCCCTGAGTTCACGCGATCCCCTTTTGCGACCTTCTGACAAGCAAAGTCACCATGGAGGAAGCCAGATTCACTTAACAATCGGGTGACTCACTTATAACAACTGCGGCAGGAAAGTTCGTAAAATGGAGTAGAACTCCCGTAACTCCCACTTAGCAACAGTATTTATAGGCTCCATTGTGGTCGTAACTCGAGGCCTATCTGTCGCCTGTGCATCTCCATGTGTTGGCAGTTTAACGAGGGAATGAGAAGTTTAAAGACTATAATTTGTTTTTCTTACCTTTAATTTAGAGATATTAGCATGTAAATGGCAGCAGTAATTATTATCTCTATAGTAACGCTCTGGGTTGAAAGTTGTATCCCTCCCTTGTTTAGAAAGAGAGAAAACTGGTGTTCAGGCTCTTTTATTAGGGAGGCTAAATCGGTTGTGGGAAGTAGCGAGAACTTTTTATGGGGATTCCACCACCTCCATTCGCCGAGTGAACTTAGGGTGGGAAACGCTTTCTTTTGAGCTTTCTACAGAGTATATACAACTATTTTTAAGCTGGGCTCTAGAGCAGGGGTCTCCAACCTTGGCCACTTTAAGACTTGCGGACTTCAACTCCCAGAATTCCTCAGCCAGAAGCACTGAGGATTTGTCCAGATTGAATTCTGGGAGTTGAAGTCCACAAGTCTTAAAGTGATCAAGGTTGGGGATCCCTGCTCTAGAGAGCCTAATATCTTGCTTTTATTTTGGTTTTCAATTACGTTGGATTTGGGAGCTCTATAGTTGTAGTGTAATAAGTTTGGGAATTGCTTGCTCCTTCAGTGCCTAAAAAAACAGCGTATAGGTTTTTCAATAGAGGAATATATAAATTGGGTTTATGACTTGCATTATCATTAGTCTAAAGAGGATCTGTTTAAAATCATATAAACTTCCTGCTTTCCTGCCTTTCTTCTATTTCTATCTCCTTCCTGCCTACCTTCCTGCCTTCTTTTTCTTTCTGTCTCCTTCCTTCCTTCCTTCCTTCCTCCTCTTCCTCCTCTTCCTCCAAACCTTATAGCTTGCTTGCAGTAGCTTTTCTCACATTGTGCCCTAATCCTTTTTCATTCATTAGGATGAAAACAATGATAATCAGTCCCATATCCAATCTATGACTTGTTATTGGATAGGTGAAGTCCAAATGCACCAGATTAGAGAAGTTGGTTTTGCAACTTGAAGGTGTATGGGTCAAAATATTGTAGCCTTGAAAGAGGGGCAAGACTTGATCAATATCTGAACTGGATGCTAGAGGAGGAGGAGGAGGAGGAGGAGGAGGAGGAGGAGGAGGAGGAGGAGGAGGAGGAGGAGGAGGAGGAGGAGAAGAAGAAGAAGAAGAAGAAGAAGAAGAAGAAGAAGAAGAAGAAGAAGAAGAAGAAGAAGAAGAAGAAGAAGAAGAAGAAGAAGAAGAAGAAGAAGAAGAAGAAACCATAATGAAAATGAATTTTTGGATGAATGAAGTTGGCATAGAGACATCATGTATTATAATGTCCCAAACCAAGAAATATATATTAATAAGTGAACTTGAGAAAATACCTCTATACAATTGAAAAGGAAAGGTATTTCAATGAAGGAACCAAAGGAGCTGTCAAAGGGATACGAAGACCCATACATTGTTGTCATAACTCTCCAAGAATGAAAAGTCCTCACAGAGAATGAGAGTCCTAAGGTGTAAAGCTAATATAGAGATCAAGGAGAGGACGTATGGAAGAAAGAGCCACCAGAAAGAGATGGCTAATGTGCAAGACAAGACAAATGATGTGCTTGGCTGTACACCTGAAATGGTTCTTTTGGCTGTTGTGACCACCTATGGTGGTTAATTAATTAGACAACCTTCCCGATATAGTGATTAATGGGCAGGTTGGATGTAAATAGATCTACAGCTAATTAATAATATTAGCTGTCAACAGAGAACCTGGCCACATGAGTGGGGAATGAGAATTAACTTTCTGTGCAACAGTTCCTTGGAGACACATTTACTAGGGTGATCACATAAGTGATAGAGAACATCATTTTCCACCCATGGCAGAAAATTTGCATGTGAGTCATCCTACTTTTCTTTTCTCTCTCTCTGTCTTTCTCTCATTCTCTTGTAGTCTCTTCTCTCTCTCCTTCTCCCTCTCTCTTTTCTCTCTCCTCTCTCTCTTCTTCTTTCCCTCTTTCTTTTCTCTCCTCTCTCTCATTCTCTCCTCTCTCCCTTGTTCTCTCATTCTTTCTTTTCTCTGTCCCTGTCCCTCTCTCATTCTCTCTTCATGAAACCTGTTTTTCATTCCTGCCAGGAGAGATTAGGACTCACAGGGAATTGCTGTTGAAGACAACTAAAAAAAAGTAAAAATTGAGATCATCCTAAAATGCAGGTGCCCCAATTCCAACGGGGACTAATCACTGTGAACAGGTGTTGAAGGAGCTCCATTACCTTCAGAGCTCTTTGCAAAATGCTGGTAAGTTGTCTATAAAAACTGGGGATCTTAGGTAACATCTGCTGGTCCAGGAGCCATTAATCTGCAGATGGTTTTTGTTGGTACTTTTCTTCAAGAATAGCTGAGCCAGGTGCTAAACAGAAGAAACCATTTATGGAACTTGCTCTCCTAGGAAGATCACTTGGCACTGGTTCTGCTCACTGCTTCAATGCTAGGCCATCTTTTCAATCTTCCAAGTCTTTTAAACATTGGAAACTTAGATTTTGGATTTAAATCTTAGACGTTTTTATCTAGGCCTACACCCAGTTGAAACTAATAAGAGAGAGATCTCCAACCTTGGCAACTTTAAGACTTGTGGACTTCAACTCCCAGAATCCCTCAGCCAGCAGACCAGGGGTCTCCAATCTTTGCTGGCTGAGGAATTCTGGGAGTTGAAGTCCACAAGTCTTAAAGTTGCCAAGGTGGAGACCCCTGTAATAAGATATGGTCTGCTGAAGACCATGGTCAATGAAGGTTGGTGCTTATTGAGGGTGGAGCATTGCTGATTTTTAAGCAGTGTTGCTTCCATGCTACCAATTATTCAGTCTGGGTTTCATCCCAATGATTAGACTCAATCTTGTAATGGGCTGGGCATTTTCCATGGTGAATAAGGAGGGGTTGGTTATTCAGCATCCTTGATAATAGGTGAGCGACAGCTTGTGGTCTTCTAATGTGGGGCAGTGTCACATTGCTAAGTACCGGTAACCAGTTTTCTGATAAAGGGGTGAAAAAGTGCCTTTCTCTTAAGCAAATCTGGAGAGCTGGCTAGTCCAGAAGGTTTTTTTTCCTACCTGAGACAATATGGAAAATATTAGAGTCCTTCACTCTGCTTAAAAAAATGGATTATAGCTTAATTCATCAATGTTACCCTCCATTAACCAGCAGCTGTACACATCGGTCTTCCAAAATAGGGGAACAAGGTAGCAAAAAGGATTGAGTATTGCTTGAGATCTTCCATCAATCATCTAGAATAGAGTTGGAAGGAACCTTGGAGGTCTTCTAGTCCAGCCCCCTGCTCAAGCAGGAGACCTTATTCCATTCCAGACAAGTGGCTGTCCAATCTCTTTTTAAAAGCCTCCAGTGATGGAGCACCCACAACTTCTGGAGGCAACTTCTGTTCCACTGGTTGATTGTCCTCCCTGTTAAGAAGTTTCTCCTTAGTTCCAGGTTGCTTCTTTTCTTGGTTAGTTTCCATCCAGTTGCTTCTTGTCTTGCCTTCTGGTGTTTTGGAGAATAAGAAAAGAAGGAAAAGAAGATTCTGTAGGTTTTGACTTCTTCTCAATTGCTATTCTATCTTTTAACACAGGGAGCCTCTAATATAATTCAGAGCACACCTAGGAAGAATTAAAATTTGAAATCTCGTAGATTTCTCCTTACAATTTCCCCTTATAGGGGTCTCACAAGTCACTTGGTTTGTGTGTCTCTCTGTGTGTGTGTCTCTCTCTGTGTGTGTCCCAGTGCACCTCCTTCAACAAGTGTTCTGCAGAATCATATGATACTGTTCTGACTTTGCACGCTCCAGACCTGGGAAGACGGGAGTCATTTTCCTTCTCCAAAGAGGAGAAATATTTGTATTTCTAAATTAGATAATCTTTTTCCAGGGTCAAAATGTAATTAAAGAGTCTTCTGCACACACACACACACACACACACACACACACACACACACACACACACGAGAGAGAGAGAGAGAGAGAGAGAGAGAGAGGGAGGGAGGGAGGGAGGGAGAGAGAGAGAGGGAGAGGGAGAGAGAGAGAGAGAGAGAGACCAAAAGGGAATGGGAGAAAATAAGTTTGAATAACGAGATGTGCTATGACAGCAGCCTACAATTGAAACCCAGAATGTGGGGGGAAATTGTGCCTTCGGCTGGAAAATAATGAACTCCTGACGCGTTTGTCTCATCAAAGTATCGGCATGGAGTCCCATCACCGAGAAAGCGGTACATCAAAAGTTCACCCTGGATATTACTTTGTGCCTCACCTTCCTCTTCCCTTTTGGCTTCCTTGGCCACCTCTTCCCCCCAGCCTCCGTTTGTGATGGTTTAGAAGGAGAAGCATCACAGGCCCCTTATCGCCTTCGTCCCAGCTTCCAGAGCCATCTTTGTCGTTCCTCAGTTATCTTTCGACGCAGCAACTGTTTTGAGTTGGAGGTTTAATACACAAAAGATGGTTTCCCTCAAGATTTAGGCCCCTCATAAATCAACCTGACAAGTCACACGGCCCGGCTTCTGCGCCACTGTTTTTGTCTGCGGTATGCGCACCAGGACAATGCGCCGGCGTTCTCAGCTGCTTATTGTCTGATCATGTCAAGTGGGGTTGTGTGTTCTTCTCAGGCTGTATTAGACTCAACCTAGAGACACACTCTTTGCGGAAGCGCTTTGTGAGAGTGTTGTGTGTGTGAGGGGGAGAAAAGGGAGATGGATTTCTGGTGCTACAATTTCTCCACGTGCTACGAAATGAAATATAAGATGTGTAACTGTGGTTGGTTATCGCAGTGGGACCAAAGTGTTCCTTTCTTGTGGAATCAATGGCATGGCCAATATGTTTCCATTAAGATGGATAGAATAGGATAGGATAAGAAAAGAATAGAATATTGGAATAAAGAATAGAATAGAATAGTATAGAATAGGAATAGAACAGAATAGAACAGAACAGAATATTGGAAAATAGAATAGACTATTGGAATAAGGAATAGAATAGAATAGACCATTGAATAAAGAATAGAATAGAATAAAATAGAATAGAATAGATAGAATATCGGAATAAAGAATAGAATTGAAACTGAAACTAACTTGCTTGCTTGCTGAAACTGATATCTGCTCTGAGCTGCTGCTGCTTGTGTTTTACTTATGTTACGTTGAAAGAATCTATGAATGGTATTGTAAACTTTACTCATGTTACTATGTTCATAAAGAAATTAATGATCCTGCTGAATCAGTCACCTGTGTGTTTTCTGGACTTGAATTTCTACTGCCAAATCTAACAATCTCTTGGTTTAAGATTGTGAAGGAAACAAAGGCCCCCATCCCAATATTATCACTGGGGCCACTTCCTGGTGATGATCATTTCAATTCTGGGTGATGTTTAGCAGGATAATTGATCAACATGATTCAGGAATATTATTATTATTATTCTGGGTTTTTTTATCACAAATCATTGGTCGAACACTTCCCAAGTATTTAGGACTGCGTGATGTATCGGCGGATTATGCAAGCAGATCCCAGTAAGGTGGCCTTCTGCAGCTGACCAATGGTGATCTTGTCAGCGCCAATTGTTTTTAAGTGCTTGCCTAGGTCTTTAGGCACAGCACCCAGTGTGCTGATTACCACTGGAACCACCTGCACTGGTTTATGCCAGAGTCTCTCGAGTTTGATTCTCAAGTCCTGATATCTGGTGACTTTTTCAAGTTGTTTCTCGTCGATTCTGCTGTCACCAGGTATGGCAATGTCGACGATCCACACTTTTTTCTTCTCCACAATCATGATATCTGGGGTATTGTGTTCCAAAACTTTGTCAGTCTGTATTCGGAAGTCCCACAGTAGTTTTGCATGCTCATTTTTGACCACTTTTTCAGGCTTATGATCTCACCAGTTCTTTGCTACAGGCAGATGGTAGTTGTGACACAAGTTCCAGTGGACCATCTGAGCGACTGTGTTGTGACGTAGTTTGTAGTCAGTCTGAGCTATTGTCTTGCAACAGCTCAGTGTGTGATCAATGGTTTCATCCACTTCTTTGCAGAGTCTGCATTTGGGATCATCAGCAGATTTATGTATTCTGGCTTTGATTACATTCGTTCTGATGGCTTGTTCTATTATTGTTGTTGTTGTTTTAAATGTGTAAGTTATATGAAGGGGGAAAATTACAGTGGAGACACACCTCTTTAAATATACGCATACGACTCAATGTCTCATAAAAGGTTTTAGTGCTTGGAAAGAGAAATGTCAACTGGGATTATCTGTGGATTATCTTCGGTCATTTTATCCAGAATCCCAATTACGGTAGGATGACTGGCTCTTGTGGGTTGTGAGAATGGAGCCTTGTGTGGATATTATAACAGTGAGTCAGCAAAACCACACCAAAATTCCCTGCTCTTAATGTCTTTCTCTGGTATTGGACATAAAATTATACTTTGCTGAAACTGTTAAATTCCCTAATGTGTCACCCCCCCCCCACCTTTTTTTTTTCCTGTGCAGATCTCCAGAACATATAAAGATAGTCCTCATCTTATGGCCATAACTAAGTCCAAAATTTGCCATTTGTTAAATGATCCCCCCCCCCATTTTATAGCCTTTCTTGCCACCGTTATTAAGTGAATCACTGCAGCAGAAAATTTAGCTGCACGGTTGCTATGTGACTCCAATTTCCACATTGGCTTTGCTTGTCAGAAGGTTGCCAAGTGTCTGGATTTAAAAAAAAAATATAAATTATATTAATTTTCTATTGTTTACATTTCTTTGTACTTAATAAACATCGTATTGTCTGGATATTTAATTTGCTTAACAATACAGATTACATTCTTAATCTCCACTCCCTTTTTTTCCAGCCACTGGTAAGATAAATTCCATGTTTGATAACATTCTGTGTCTTCTTTCTGTTTAATCTTCAATGTAAGTCAGTGCATTTCTGCACAATCCAGTATCTTCCTAATTATCTCTTCATCTCGCGGTGTGTCTTCCAAGAGTTTGAATTTTGATCATGTGCCCATAGAGATATCACAACGGCTGTGTGAAAAATGGTCATAAGTCACTCTATTTTTGTGCCATGGTAACTTTTGAACCATCACTAAACAAACTTCGTAGGTTAAGAATTTACCGTACTTCAGTCACTTTTTCCAGAGGAAAATGTGGTTACAATTCTTTAAAAAAAACACACCCAGAGATAGGGTGATAATGGTAATGTTGATGAAGAAGGAAGAGGAAGAGATGATAACTAAAAATTCCCCAGGGCAGATATAGCAAAAATATCAAAAATTGGCCTGTTATCTAGTATAGACCATGAGAAGCATAAAGTTGAGTTTCCGTTAATCCATGAAAAAGTGGTAAGAAGAAGCAGTGAGATTAAAAATCAGGAATGTAACATTTGGGAGGGGCAGCTGTTTTATCACTAAGTACAGATGTGGTATTCAGCTGGTTCTCAAGTTCAGAGTACCAGCAAATCCCACCTCTGACTGGCCCCGCCAACCCCATCTCTTCTCTGCCTTCCATTGAGTCCCAGCTGATCGGCTGGGATTCCTTTGGTTGCCCTGCACAGGAGAATGGAGCTGGAAAGCAGGTTAGTGGGATGGGGAGGGAATGGGATTTTGCAGTAACCTTCCCCTGCCATACCCACCAAGCCATGCCATGCCCACCAAGCCACGCTCACAGAACCAGCAGTAAATTTTTTTGAATCCCACCACTGTCTAAGTAGTCTATTCTTTTAATTCTTTTACAGAGCCATTGAGGCCACAATCAGTCTTTTTTCCTTGTCCTTCGGTCCTTGTGTACGAAGTCTACTTACCCGTGACATCATGTTAAGTTTCTTGAAGTTTCCCCCAAGCGAGAGCCATTCAGGAAGACCGCGGCCATTGTATCTCCGCAGACAGGCGTCTAGATTGTCTTCTACTTATTAGCTTGGTGAACTTCTTATCTTTTTATGATTGGTGATTGTGACGGAATTGTAATGACTTTTCTCTCCTTTCATTTGCTAAAGTGGAGCCAATGTCTTCTTCTTACACTGAAGAACAACAACAACAGGGGTGATGTTGAGAATAGGTGCTAGGTTTGCCCCTGTTGTGGCCTGTCAGCTTCTGGCCCCTTCAGCAGCTGAATCAGAGGAGGAGGTGGTTTGGGAGTCAGGGCCAGCATTGAGGCAACCTGAGAGCTACATGCGGGAAAAGAGGGAATGAAGCAGGCAGAAAGAGAGAGGGGTAGAGCCTAGGCTGTCCGTCAGCCCTCAGATGAGGAAGAGGAGGAACAGCCGGGTCCAGTGCCTGACGCACGGATGTGCAGAAGGCAGAGGAGAGGAGAACAGTGGAAATCTATGAGCCGGTCCTTGGGACAGAAGAGCCACTGCTGCTAGCAAAGCCCCACCCTAGCTCTGAGGATGAAAGGCAGAGGAAGGAGATGAATAGGTGTGGCTGACAGCTATTCATCTTCCAGACAGATGGACTTGTTAGCCTGTGGTGAGAGAGAAACTTTTGCTGGGGTTGCCAATGCTCCTAATAAAGGAATCTTTTGAGTTCACAACAGAGGGTTTGTCATGGTTGTGGGGCTGGCTCAGAATAGCCCTTTCCCCACCAGAAGGTCAAATGGCTTCCATGAGGGACTTCCTTTCAGTTTATCCATATCACAATCTTGTGAGAAGATCGACCAGTGGCACAGTTGCCTAGTTTAAGCCCTGATTAAGTGTCTGTGGAAATTCTTGGTCATCCAGATCATGGGAAAACCACGATGAAGTGGAGACTTGAACCTGGACTCTCTTCATAAAACAGAACAAGTGATTTTTCTCCATTTAGGTGCAAAATGATGTACGGGGAAGCAGTCTCTAAAACCCAACAAGGAGTTTTAATTAAAGGTCTGGTCAGTGTTTAAATGGGGAAACTGTTTTTGTTTGGTGTAACAAAAGGGTGATATATAAATGTAATTAAAAGGAAGTGGTTGCTTTCCTTTTTCTTTGTAGCAATTTACTCTGATGGCTACTTCGTACCATCCCTTCTGGACAGCTCTGAATGGATTTGTGGCTACAGCTCTGGATTTGGATTTTTTCCATGTAGATTTTGAAAATTTGTTCCTTACAAATCAGCAACTGAATATGCAAAAGTCATTGCCAACCGATGGACCAATAGAATCCCCTAGATAAAAAATGAGTCTCAGTTTTAAATGCATGGAGTGATCTTTTTAAACAGAATTTGGTTTTTTTTTAAATAAATACCTCTCCATAGGGCAATCAAGAAAATGTGGGATTAGAACAATAACCAGACAAGGGATGTCAAACCTAAAAAAAACCCTGAAAGATGTGGCTTTTTTTAAAAAAAAAGAAATAAACCCCAAATGCTTGGTAGCTAGTATGTAATTACACAATGTTTATTACTGGGCAGAAATTCATTAGATAAAACATAGGTAATTAACCCACTTTGATTAAATATGTAGTACATCAATGGCTCAGTACTCTTTTCTTCCTTCCTTCCTTCCTTCCTTCCTTCCTTCCTTCCTTCCCTCCCTCCCTCCTTCCTTCCTTCCTTCCTTCCTTCCTTCCTTCCTTCCTTCCTTCCTTCCTTCCTTCCTTCCTTCCTTCCTTCCTTCCTTCCTTAAATAACTCCATGCAGGTAATTCAGATTCTGTGCCAAGAACAGATGAATTCTGTGACCTGCACTAATTAGACAAATCTGCCATTATTATTATTTTTTTATTTTGTCCTGCAAAGCCAGTTAGAACTGAAAGGAACCCTAAATGTGTTCTCCAATAAAGAATGAAGTGGAGGAAAGAAAGAAACTAGTCCTCAGAGAGGCATCTTTGCAGCTTTGCCTGCCTAAAAGGCTCGTGAAAGGGCTGTTTTTCTGCATCCAAAGTAGAGGCTTTTGTTCAATGGCTCATTGTGAGGCGGGAACAAGAAAAAAAAAATCCCATGCATGTGTGCAGCCTTCACCAAATGCCATTCCAGTGGCTTTTCACTCACAGCAGGCACAGATTAGCCACAGGGCCATGGATAGCATCCCTGTTGGTTTTTTTTTGGGGGGGGGAGGGAGGGGGGCAGGAGCCACTATTCTAGGTGCAAAAAATAGTAAGATTAGTAAGATTGCTGACATGCTTCTAAAGGTAGGACAGGCTTTGTCCTGGAATGGAACGGAATGAAATTGAACAGAACAGAACGGAATGGAACAGAACAGAACAGAAGAATGAAGAATGGAAAGGAACGGAACAGAACAGAAGAATGAAGAATGGAATGGAATGTAACAGAACAGAACAGAAGAATGAAGAATGGAATGGAACGGAACAGAATAGAACAGAATAATGAAGAATGGAACGGAATGGAACAGAACAGAACAGAAGAATGAAGAATGGAATGGAACAGAATGGAGTGGAGTACAACAGAACAGAACAGAATAGAATAATGAAGAATGGAATGGAATGGAATATAGAACAGGACAGAATAGAACAGAATAGAATAATGAAGAATGGAATGGAACAGAACAGAAGAATGAAGAATGAAATGGAATATAAAATGGAATAGAACAGGACAGGACACAAGAGGACAGAATAGAACAGAACAGAATAGAAGAATGAAGAATGGAATGGAATGGAATAGAATAGTATAGAATAGAATCTCTCTCTCTCTCTCTTTCTCTCTCTCCCTCTCTCTCTTTCTATCTCTCCCCACCTGTCTTTCAAAGTTTTATAAGACAAAGGGCAAATCACTAATTACTCCTGAAAATTAGTATTGCTGTGTGGTTATATAGAAGGAGGGGAAAAAACAGACCAACCCCCTGCAGTATTTCAATTAATGTTATTTTTAATTGCTTGTATTAGCATTTAAGATCAAAATTGATTAGCTTTAGACCATCAAAGGAAGAGGGCTGAACTGTGTAAGTGGAAATTCCTGATTATACTTAGAATCTGTCGATACAATGCATATCCAGCTAAGAGGTCAACAAAATATAGTGCAATGTTTAGCTTCTTCTGTTGGATGTCGAGGGCAGGAGATGTCTTCTACCTTACCCGATTGTCCCATTTACCACTTCCGAAAAGGTGCCTGCTCTTTGTTTATGGAAGATGCTTCCAGGCAGATCTTTCATTGTGCAATTATTCTGCCATGTTCACGACATTTTGGAGAGGAGGCAGCCAATGTCAAACCCTATATGTGACCTTGCCTGGTTGCAGTGCTCATTAACACAGTGGATGAGTTATATTATGTGTCCCATGATGTGCGAGTGGGCCACAAATTGCCTTGGGATGTACTCTGCTTGCATTTTAGAACCTCCTTGGTCTAGAACAAGGGTCTTCAAACTTGGCAAGCTTAAGACTTGTGAACTTCAACTCCCAGAATTCCCAAGCTAAAATGACTGGAGGAGGAATTCTGGGAGTTGAAGCCCACAAGTCGTAAAGCTGTCAAGTTTGAAGACCCCTGAATTCTAACATCTATCTGTCTGTCTGTCTGTCTACAATCTCTCCATCCATCCATCCATCCATCCATCCATCCATCCATCCATCCATCCATCCCTATCTATCTATCTATCTATCTATCTATCTATCTATCTATCATCTATCCATCCATCCATCCATCCATCCATCATCTATCACAAGGGTCTTCAAACTTGGCAAGTTTAAGACTTGTGTATTTAAACTCCCAGAATTCCCGAGCTAATATGACTGGAGGAGGAATTCTGGGAGTTGAAGTCCACAAGTCTTAAAGCTGTGAAGTTTGAAGACCCCTGGTCTAGAACATGGAAGGGATCTTGGAGAACTTCTAATCCAGCCCTCTGCTCAAGCAGGAGACCCTACACCATTTCAGACTTGAGTGTCCAGTCTCTTTTTGAAAGCCTCCAGTGATGGAGGCACCCACAACTTCTGGAGGCAACTTCTACTATTCCACTGGACAATTGTTCTTGCTATTAGGAAATTACTCCTTAGTTCTGGGTGACTTCTCTCCTTAAGTAGTTTCTGTCCAGTTTCTTGCCTTCTGATGCTTTGGGAAATAGGTTGACTCCCTCTTCATCTTGGCAGCCCCTCAAATATTGGAATGCTGCTATCATATCCCCCCTGGTCATCCCTATTTTCTCTGGTCTGAGCAATTGGTTCTCTTAAACTGTGATTAAAATGGCAAGCGTGAATAAGAATTCCCCCCAAAAACCAACTCAGACAGCTAGCTTGCTTAGATGATCCATATGCTAAGGCCTTCCAGACGATAGAAGTGACAATTTAGCCAGGTAAATTGGTTTTTCTAAGTAAACCAGAGATTTTTCCAGCTATTACTTGCTTATCCACTCTGTAATCTAATTCCACTGTGATGCGTTCTGTGGCAATGACAGAAGACTCAAAGGCATCTTGGGATGTCTTTGTTCTCTTTTTCTACTGCGGTAAAATTATTCAGGGGTATCCAGAAGGTGAAGAAGTGGGCAGATGGTGGCACACAGAGAAAAAGATGGAATTGGGCTCTCCAGCCGAGTTCTTAAACCAACAAGTAGAGTCTTCTGGAGATGGGAAATGTCCTTTTTGGCCCATGGAGGGAAGGAAGCCTAAGGCCAACAACATTTGGATTTTTGAAGGGCAGCCAAAACTTTGCTCAGATAAGCAAAAAGGAAAAAAAAGCCACTTTACCTTTAATTATTTACTTGGGTCAAGTTTTAACTTTCTTTAAAGACTTGGAAGACTCTTAAGGAAGCTTTACTGCATCTATAAAAGCTACGGGAACACAGGATGTCCACCTGCCTTGAGGAAGAACTAGTTGGATACCTGTGCTTCGCTACGAAACTATGTGGTCAGGATTAGTTTTTGGGGAGGAAAATAAGGGAAAAAAATTCTGCCTCTGCCTACCAGCATCCACCGGTATTCATCTGGCTAGCATCCTGTCAGTGTGTGAGAGAGTTGAGGGCTGTTTGGAAACTGAAACAGTGTTTGCTGTTTGAGTAAGAAGGAGACAGCAAGGAGCCTGGGCATGGCTTAGCTCAACTGTTCTGTACCATGAGGATGCTGCAATGGCCGTAAGTATGAAAAATGGTTAGAATAGAATAGAATATTGGAATAAAGAATAGAATAGAATAGAATAAATAGAATAGAATAATGAAGAATGGAATGGAATGGGAATGGGAATGGAATAGAATAGAAATTAGAATAGAATAATGAAGAATGGAATGGAATAGAACAGAACAGAATAGAATATTGGAATAAAGAATAGAATAGAATAAATAGATTAGAATAGAATAATGAAGAATGGAATGGAATAGAATAGAATAGAACAGAACAGAATATAATATTGGAATAAAGAATAGAATAGAATAAATAGAATAGAATAGGAACAGAATCAAATTTTTTATTGGCCAAGTGTGACTGGACACACAAGGAATTTGTCTTTGCTGCTTTCAGTATCCATAAAGAAAAAATAAAATACATTCATCAAGAATCATAAGATACAACACTTAGTGATAATCAAAGTAATCAAATCATACTTGGAAACAAATAAAACAATATAAATTATAAAGATACAAGCAACACGGTTATAGGAAGGATGAGAAGAAGAATAGTAATACAGTCTTACTATTAATATTATTCTTCTCATCCTTCCTATTACCTATCTCTTCCCACTTATGACTATAACTGTGTTGCTTGTATTTTACAATTTATATTGTAAAAATCACTTTTTTCAATGCCGTTGTAAATCAAGGACTGCCAGTACTCGCCTCTCCATAAATCTTTCCGGGGTGGTGGTGGTGTTGTAATCTTTCCCCTCTTTAGCCCTTCCTCATCTGTCAATAAGCCAATTTGCCCTTCATTGTAATTGTATCCCAATCTCCAGTTCAAATATACCCTTGGAGAATTCCCTTACAACTCCCTAACAGCTCATCCCAAATTATCATGTAGTTGCACTGAAAAGTTTGAATATCAAATTTCATTCCCAGAGAGGGGAACCCCCCCTCCCAATAACCAAAGAGAGGAGGGAACCAACCATCTGGGCCTAAAGGTTGAACCCTGGTTTGCATTTTTTAATTCTGTCTTCAAGTATTTACGTCTTGCGAGGCCGTAGTTTCCTCACCCGTAATGCGTGTTTTAATATTTGCATTCTGAACAGCCCTGTGACCAGCATCCCACCTGGCAAAAAAATTTCCTTCCCCCAGATCAGGGTTGAAAAAATGGGGATTTCCCTCAGGAAAGAAACCGTCCAGTTTTTGACGTGTAATCTGTTTGTCTGTAGAAAGTGGAGCATATGGTGTCCTCTTTTCATATATTTCTGTCATGACTTCGTGGTGCTGCATTCCAAATTTGCACACCATGCTCTGGATGGAAGCAAATAAACCTTTGTTTTATGGGGCTGGGAAATGATTTTAGAATAGAATAGAATAGAATAGAATAGAATAGAATAACAGATTGGAGGCCTTCTAGTCCAACCCCCTTCTCAAATGGGAAACCCTATACCAGTGGTGGCTAACCTTTTTGGGCTCCTGTGCCAAAAATTGTGTGTGTGCTTGCACACTCATGCTCGTGTGCCAGCACCTAGAAGGCAATGCACGCTCCCCCCACAAGCCCTATGCATGCACACACAATCCACCCCACCCCCGCCGCCTCCTTACCTGCACTGAGCCTGATTTTTGGCCAGTTTGAGGCCTTTTTTGGCCTCCAAAGGCTTGAGGAAGGTTTCTGCAGGCTTTGCAGGCCAAAATCTAGCCCCGTTTCCTCACTTCTGGTATTTTTGGAAAAACAAGAAGTGATGAAACGGGGCTAGTTTTCGGCCTGCAAAGCCTGCAGAAGTCTTCAAACCTGCCAAAAATCAGTTGTGAGGTGCGCGCATGCGCAGTGAGGTAAGTTTGCCTGCAGCTCACATGCTGGCACAAATGGCATGGGTTTATCATCACGGCCCTATACCATTTCAGACAAACTGGTTGTCCAATCTCTTCTTTAAAAACTCCAGTGTTGGAGCACCCACAATTTCTGGAGGCAAGGCGTTCTGCTGACACAACCTTAGATTGAAGATTTATGGGGATTTAGGCATTCACATAGGTAATTATTTTTGTGACAATCAATTCCAGGGGTGGTATGCTAATGGTTTGGACCAGTTTGGTTGAATGGGTAGTAAAAAAAAAAGCTAACGATCAGCTGAGAGGAGGAAAAACATTCAGCTGGGAAGAAAAAGAAGAGAAAAGTACAGGATTGGCCCTCCCACCTGCCCATGTTTTTCTCTTCTTTCTCCTCTCAGCTAATTGGCACTGCAGGCCTCAGCTGGTGTGGGGAAAGCTGCGCACCAGCGTTAGACAAAGCACGCCCACCAAGCCATGCCCACCAAGCCACGCCCACCAAGCCACGCCTACCGGACCAATTTGGTAAAACAATTTGAATCCCACCACTGGTCTATTCCTAACCTATAGCCAAAGCTACAGTCATCCCAGGAATAATGTGTGGCTGTGACAGTTGGACCACGAGGAAGGCTGAGCACCGAAGAATTGATGCTTTCGAAGTGTGGTGCTGGAGAAGACTCCTTGGACTGCAAGGAGACCCAATCAGTCAGATCCTAAGGGAAATCTACCCTGAATGTCCTTTGGAAGGACAGATCCTGAAGCTCAAAGACTTTTGGCCATCTAATGAGAAGCGTGCAATTAGCGAACCCCTTGCATATCCCCGTGATTGGGAAATCCTGAGAAATTGAAATTTTATTAATTCCTGAAATGAACTACCACAAAGGTATATTTTCCCACTCAATCAGCCCTTCAATTTACTGTCAAAACAAAAAACAAACAAAAAACCAGAATGGCTACAGGAAGCTTTTTTTCCTAAAAGCTGCCTATTTATTTTAACACAACACTTTCTCACTAGTGTAAGGATTGGGACTGGTTTTTACATATTGTTTTAAACCCAACTGCTAAGCAGGATATTTCTTCCATTTTTTTTTTTTGAATTTTTAATGCAAAGTCTTGCCTTAAAACTGCCCCCTCTGCAAACAGAGAAACAAAAAAATAAAAAATTATTTCTCTTTGCAATAGACATCTTTTCTTCCCCTCTCCCCGCCCTGTAAAATATCAAATGAAACAACTTACAATGTCCTTTTGTGTGTGTGTGTGTGTGTGTGTATAAACTCCCTAAAGCACATGGCCAGTTAAAGTCAAATCTTGAAGCCTTGAATAATCAATGCTAAAGGAGACATGATTGGGAACAAAGAATTTTCTACATTCCGTATGTGCACAAACTGAAAATAAAACTGTTGTTTATTTTACCTGCTGTCTCCTAGCCTTTTCTCCTAGGTTAGCAATAATGTACTTTTGATGATGTACAAACATCATCCTGTGGCAATCCATACTGGACTCTCTCTAGCAGCCTTGTAGGGAAATCAATTTGCGCAGCTCCAGGTTCATCCTGAGAAAGAAAATCTGTCTACGTAAAAGCAGGAGGGTCAGAAAACCTGTGGCATCTACCAATTATAGATACTAACCTTCCTACTTCGGTATATATTAGTGTACACTCCTGCATGTTTAAGAACGTTACCAGGACTATACCCATGCTTTGCTACGAAACTATGTGGTCGGGCTTAGATTTTTGGGGAGGAAAATAAGGAGAAAAAATTCTGCCTCTGCCTACCAGCATCCATCAGTATTCCTCTGGCTAGCATCCTGTCAGTGTGAGAGAGAGTTGAGGGCTTTTTGGAAACTGAATTTGCTGTGTGAGCAAGAAGGAGACAGCAAGGAGCTTGGGCATGGCTTAACTCAACTGTTCTGTACTAAAGCTGCTTGGTGATCTTAAATCGAAATTGAAACTCCTCTGCTTGTGTTTTGCATTTGGAAGAGGTTTCTTTCCAGGTAGGGAGGGGGAATAGAACTCCTTAGCATCAGAGCGTGTTAATAATAATAATATAGGAAATACTCCAAATGCTCTGATGGTTATTTCGAAAAATCCTTTCTTAGTGAGCCCCTAGAAGCCAAGAGGAACTTACGTACCCAATTGCAAGTTTGTAGGCTTTACAGTTCTGGAGATTTTCTGATGATGCATGAGTGGTATTTTGCATAGATAGATAGATAGATAGATAGATAGATAGATAGATAGATAGATAGATAGATAGATAGATAGAGACAGAGAGATATAGATATGATGTAGATGTAGATATAGATAGATTTTCCAGGATCTTTCTAAGTGAGATTTAAATTGGGGGATATCAGTTTTATAGCTCATGCTCCTCAGATCTTGCAATTGTGCATTACCTTGATTCTTCAATTTATTTACTATAGCTCTGTACACCTTTGCTTTTTTTCTCCTCCATATTAATATAAGATAATATAAGTTTGGCCTGATGTCTAGAAAGCTGGATAGATCCCAGTCCCAACTGCCTTGCTTCCAAACGCTTCCTACCCCTGTCCCCTCCATTCCCCCCAAATGAGCTCTACATCCAAGCATGATCCTTTGTAAATCCTTTTTACTTTTCTTGGAAAAAGTTTCACCTGGAGTTGTAGATGAAATCAAGTTAGGTCTGTCATATCAACTGTCTAGAGAAGGGATGCCCAACCTTTAGCACTTCAAGACTTGTGGAAAGTGAAGATATCCCTACAGATAAGAATGTGATTAGGAAAGTATTAGAATGCGCAGAAATGAACAGATTAACACTTGTAATTAAGGAGAAAGAACAAACTCTATATTATATGACATGGGAATTATTTTATCGATGGTTAGAGAAGAAAAATGGAAGTTAGAAATAAAAGAAGGAATCAGTGAAATATAGAAAGTATGTTAAGATAGAGATGTAAACAATATGATGGTTGTTATTAATGTAATTATTAAGATTACTATGTTTAATACTATTATTATATTCTTATTAGAAAACATGTCAAAAGGGAGAAATGAACAGGTTTATTATATATAATATTATTATTGTAAGATTAGGAAATAATATCAACATAATAAATACTATTGTAAACTTTGATTATAATTGCACAGAGATATTTGTACCCAGATGACACATTGCTTAATGGAAGATGGAATGTTTATATAAAGAAAAAAATAAAAAAACTTTTTAAAAAAAGATCTGTGGATATAACTCCAGGAATTCCCCAGTCAGCATGGATGACTGGGGAATTCTGGGAGTTGAAGTCCACAAGTCTTAAAGTTGCCAAGGTTGGAGACCCCTGCTCAAGATATCTGCAGCCCAGTGTCAGATGGACAAAATGCCTTCAAGCTACTTCTGTTGCAGCATTAAACTATGCTGGAAATATCTCTGCAGCCTTTTGTCTTCCTCTAAAGATATATTCACTCATTAAAATGTATTAAAAGGTTCTTATTAATTTAACGGCCTGTGAAGGGAATAGCTCGTGTTTTAAAAGCCATAGATGCTGGCTCCGCCTCTGCTTACATTTTACACATTTCTTTTTTAAAAGGAAAGAAGATAAAACTAGCCTTGTGAAAACTTCAGTAACTCCCATATTTTAATAAAGACTTTCTTACCTCAGTCTCTAAGCTCTTAGCTCTTCCTCCATTCCCTGTTGGATTGGATCTAATCTTGGCAGGATTCTCTTTCTTAACACACAACATGGATTCTTCATAGTAATGCCAGCAAGTTTCAAAACAGGAGATTTTTGTCACAGAAACTAGCATTTTATTTGTTTGTTTGTTGCAGGCCAATATCTTGGTTGTGAAGATGGTGTTGTGGTCAGTGGAGCTGGTGACAGACTTGGACAGTGAGGAGGTTGGGGTGGAACATGGGCCAGTCCTGGAGTCTGGCGAAGGCTCTGATGAGGGCTCTGCGTCGGAGGCAGAGATGGGGCCTGGGCCATCTGACAGTTATCAGCTGCCTTCGGAGTTGGAGATCAGTGGGGAAGAAGTATAGCTGGAGCCTGTTTCCAGCGTGCGCATGCACAGAGCTGCCAGAAGAAGAGAACAGCTTAGGAACAAGGGTCGACTCAGGAGTAAAGCCACAGGTGGATGGTGAATGTCCCCTCCTATAAGGAATAAAGAGGAGTGAAAGGGGAGGGGGGTTTGCAGGAGACAATTAGTTCAATTCATTAAGGTGAAGGTCTGTTCTTGACTCCTTGCCAAGTATTGTCTGCTACAGCATGACATTTGGAAGCTATCGGCCTGACAACTCTCCAAGCCTGATAAAGGTCTGTAGTTGTGAAACCTCTTGAAAGACTGTTTTCCAAGACTTTGCTGGAGAAGAATTCCCTTTAACCTAAATAAAAGGGGGTTTATGGGGACGAGGAGTCGGCTTCATGATCTTGGGAAGCCTTAGGTCAGAACAGATGGATGGCTTGGAAAACCAATGAGAGCATGATAAAAAAAGAGAGTCCCAACCAATGGCAGGAAGGACAACAAGTCTCTAAGCTCTTCAGTTGTGCTTTTCTAAAGGAAGGAATTATAGGAGATGACTAGGCTGAGCCTGAGGGCAGGGTCAAATGCACCACCAGCTTAGAGTCCTTATGCTCCTATAAGAGACCCAAGTCCAGGCCCTCCCTTGAAGTCCATTGACTCCTGTCTGGTGCCAATTTGCCTTGATCGCTAAGTAGTTCAGATTGTGTATAGATAGCATGAAATAAACATTTAGTACTTTTGAACTCTTTCCTGACCCCCTGATCTCTTGCACCTGACAAGATAATAGGCAATAAGCATGACTGGACAACTGGAGTTGATAAAAGCACACAAAAAGA
This sequence comes from Bungarus multicinctus, assembly GCA_023653725.1. NCBI lineage: Eukaryota > Metazoa > Chordata > Lepidosauria > Squamata > Elapidae > Bungarus > Bungarus multicinctus. The sequence goes on from CM042849.1 coordinate 54,565,395, forward strand.
TACGTCTCAGTGGATTTTTCAATGCTCAATGGAGGACTTTTATAAGCTGAGTTCTTGTATTTTCTTTTTTATTGTTAATCTGCTACAAAGGACTGGAGAACATGATAGAACCAGAGACCTGGGAAACAAGAAAATTCAACTTTGATTCGTACATCATTTTGATATAATCAGCAGGTTTTCTACTTCATCCAGGACATTTCCTTAAATAGCTATAGCCCTTAGACTTATCTATCGCCCCACAGAACTTTCCAGCCCTCTCTAAGTGGTTTACAGAGTCAGCCTCTTGCCTCCAATAATCTGGCTCCTCATTTTATGACCTCAGAAGGAAAGATGGAAGGCTGAGTTAACCTGAGCTGGTCAGGATCGAACTCCTGGCAGTCAAGAGACTCAGCCTGCAATACTGCCTTCTAACCACTGCACCACCACGACTAAATGCAGGATCACAGAGAGTATTTTTGGCAATTTGTAAAAAATCTACGGTATAATCAGACTTTGGGGAGGAGCATATATTTCTGCAATAATGTTTTAGAAGGCTAGGAGAACTAGTGGGTGGCCTGACTAGCTTCTCTTCTTGAATTGTTCCACCTCTTTTAGTTTTAATTTAGTTTACTTTATTTTATTTTATTGTCATTGCACCTCTTACAACATAATTAAATACCATCTTCAGTGTACATTATGACTATGAAAATAAACACAAACACACATCCTTCACATTCTATACAATTGAATTGAAAACCCCTGATATTGCATTAATATTGCCCTATACAGTAGAATTCAATAGTTACTTGCCCTGGGATAAAAGCTGTTTTCAGCCTGTTTATCCTTGCTTTTATTATTGTCCTGTACCATCTGCCAGATGGTCATAGTTCAAAAAAAAAAAAAAAAGGTTTTCCAGGATGAAATGGATCTTTGGAGAGTTATAAAGCTCTTCCAAAGAGGGGAGAGAGCAGCCCATGATCCTCTGGGCAATGATGTTAACCCTCTGGAGTGCTTTCCTATCTGTCCCTGTGCAATTGGCAAACCAGACACAGGGGTAGTAAATTAAGATACTCTGTATGGAGCAGCGGTATTCTGAAGAGAGGCTGGGATTCGGCCCAGCTATGACTTGCAAACACCTCCATCATCTTGTTATTATCAGCTAACATTCAATTTGCTCAGCATGATGAAGGCCAAGCTTCTTGTTGGGCTCTGGAGCTCGTTTTTATTATTATTATTATTAATGAAAACATCGTGCAGGAGGGAACATTTCATTGCCAAAGCCAGGCTGCGTAGCAAACAATATGGCCGAAGGAAAAAAGAGCTGCTACGGAGAAGAAGAGCATGCGTAATCGTGATCTTATCATATTCGGCACCTAGAAATGCAAAGATAAAGGAGTGTTTATTACAGTTTACGGCCCCCACTTTCCTTAGCTATTGTATTAGCCATAAATCCTGGTTTGGATACTAATTTGATGCATTTAAAAACCAGGCCAACCAATCCATTTCATTCCTGTCATGGAAACATGGAGGGGGGGGAAAAAGCATCCATATCCTTCTTGCAGCACGTTGACACCTTGCAAGATTGATGCTCCTTGAACCCTCCCTTATTCTTGCTAAACGTACTGCATGTGCAAAGCTCCTTGCAATTTACTCGGGACTTGTGGCTTTCACAAATAATGTTAATATGACCGTTTTGATACAGCACATAAAATTTATTTAATCGGCTCCCTCCGTTTGAAATATATTCATTAGAGGCCAGCGGGATGGGGGAGGGCAACCCTTTCCCCATGCGAAGATCCATCCATTCCCTTTGAGGGGGGGGTGACATTTGCAAGTTGCGCGGAATTGAACCCGTGGAATAGATTTTGGTCAACTCTCCTCCTAGCCATTATTCGGGTGGTAAGCTCTTCTTATTGATTGGGCGCTGGTTGAAAATTTAAAGCTTATGCTACATTTCACTAACGCCATGACAATGGAAAGCATGAGCAATGGTCTGTCAAATGTGAGAAAATTGCATTCTTCTCCAAATAAATAAATGCACTGTTCATAACTCTATAAAAAGAGTGACGGCAACATTTATTCTGGAATTAAGCAATAATAAAAGAGAGGCCACGTTCCCAGCTCTGAAAGAAAGAGTTGAAGTTTACAGCATGAAAGCAATATGCTCATGGCTTGGTATGACATGACTGGAATCCAGGCAAGGCATCAGATACCAATATCTTTGTTTTGTTTTTAATCTTCTTTCCTTTTGCTCCTTGGGGGGCAAAGGGATGCAAAGGAGAGTTGCTTACTTTCCTAGGCATTTGCTTGCTATGGATAGAAGTCTAACGCAGATGCCCGCAATGCATGGTTGAGTTGGTTGCAGAATAGAACTGGAATAGAGCTGGAAGGGATCTTGGAGGTCTTCTAGTCCAGCCCTTTGCTCAAGTAGGAGGCCATAGACCATTTCAGATAGGTGGCTCTCCAGTCTCTTCTTGAAAACCACCAGTGTTGGAGCACCCACAACTTCTGGAGGCAAGTTGTTCCATTGGTTGATTGTTCTCACTGTTAGGAAGTTTCTCCTTAATTTCAGGTTGCTTCTTTCCTTAATTTCCATCCATTGCTTCTTATCCTGCCTTCTGGTGCTTTGGAAAATAAGTTGACCCCCTCCTCTTTGTGGCAGCTCCTCAAATACTGGAATACTGCTATCATGTCCCCCCTAGTCCTTCTTTTGGGCCATACCCATATCCTGCAACCGTTCTTCATATGCTTCAGTCTCCAGTCCTTTAATCAACTTAGTTGCTCTTTTTTGCACTTTTTCCAAAGTCTCTCAACATCTTTTCTGTAATGTGGTGACCAATACTGGATGAAGTATCTCAGGTGTGGCCTTACTAAGGCTTTACAAAGTGGTACGAATACTCCATGTGATTTTGAGTTTGTGCCTCTCTTTATACAACCCAAGATTGTGTTCACTTTTTTGGCTGTTGAGAGTCTTTGAGGGTTGCAAGAATACTTAAACTAATATAAAAACACTCACTGAGCACAAATCATCATGACCATTAAGGAAATCCAGCTTTCCCAGTTGACTTCACTTATAAGAAACTGGCTAGGAAACTGACTGCAGATTGCAATTACATGATGGCAAGATGCCACAACTGTTGAAGACATGAGCGAGTTGCCAACCACCTGAATTTGGATCATGTGTTGTGCCTGCGAGGATGGTATGAGCGATGGTCATTATTCTGAGGACAGGCTCTAAGTCACTTCTTCTGAAACTAGCATAACTTGGAACCATCATTAAACAAATAGTGGTAAGCTGAGCGCTCCCTACAGCCTCCATTTGATCATCATCTCACTGCAAAGAAGATCAGCTTAACCCTACATGTAACAAAGATAAGTTGCTTTTGTGTCTTCATTGTATGTGAATGAATCTGAAGGAAGATGTTGAGTTTCTAGAAAGATTGAAGAGAAGAGCAACCAAGATGACTAGGGGACTGGAGGCTAAAACATATGAAGAACAGTTTCAGGAACTGGGTATGCCTATTTTAATGAAAAGAAGGACTGGGGTGACATGATAGCTGTCTTCCAATATTTGAGGGGCTGCCACAAAGGAGAAGGGGGGGGTCAACTTATTGTCAAAGCACCTGAAGGCAAGACAAGAAACGACGGATGGAAACTAATCAAGGAGAGAAGCAACCTAGAATTAAGGGGAAATATCCTGACAGTTAGAACAATTAATCAGGGGAATGACTTGTCTCCAGAATATTGCATTCGGTTTTGGTCTCCACCATATAAAAAAGATGTTGGGATTCTAGAAAGTGTGAAGAGAACAGCAACCAAGATGATGAGGGGACTGGAGATGAAAACATATCAAGAATGTTTACTGGAATGGGGTATGCCTAGTTTAATGAAAAGAAGGACCAGGGGGGACATGATAGCAGTCTTCCAATATTTGAGGGGCTGCCACAAAGAAGAGGGGGTCAACTTATTTTCCAAAGCACCAGAAGGCAGGACAAGAAGTCATGGATGGAAACTCATCAAGGAGAGAAGCAACCTGGACTTAAGGACAAACTTCCTAACAGTGAGGACAATTATCTAGTTGAATGACTTGCCTCCAGAAGTTATGGGTGCTTCACCGCTGGAGGTCTTGAAGAAGAGATTGGATAACTGTTTGTCTGAAATGGTGTAGGGTAGGGGGCTGGACTAGAAGATCTCTAACAACTTTGTAGTCTGTTGTAGCCCTTAGTTTTGTTGTCTCAAAGTATAACAAAACTAAGAAAATGCCCTATATTGGAAACATTGGCCCCTCAAAGGATTGAAGTGGTGTTATTCTCAAGCTGCTATTGTTAAACTGCAACTTTATAATATCAGTCTCAATCAGTCTCACTCTCAATCTTACACGGGAAAACACCCGAACACGCCAAGACCTGCATACCTGTACCTGTGAAAATCTACAAAAACATACATACATGTAGACACACACATATACATACACACACATACACACACACACACACACATACATACATGCATGTGTATGTTTCAATGAGGTCCCACTTGTCATCAATGCAATGTTTCAATGAGGTCCCACTTGTCATCTTCAGGCTGGTACTTTCGGCTTCGTGCTTGTGCGAGCAAAGCGTGATCTGAGCTGCCGTCTCTCTATAAATACAGGTGGGGAAGTTGGCTGTATTGTCATTTCTTGATTGGTTGGTGGAGTTGATGTTTGCAGATTGGCTGTCTTTTTTGTAAGAACATGTGTGGCTGAGGTATTGGCTGTGTGTCTATCAGCCTCCTGTGTTGTAACGACCTGGGTAATGGGCTGTGTGATGTATATCTATATATGCAGGTCTTGGTGTGTTCGTGTCTTTTCCCGTGTAAGATTGAGAGTATCTTGGCAACATTTCAATGAGATCTCACTCACCATCTTCAGGCTGGTGCTTTCAGCTTTGTGCTGTGCGAGCAAAGCATGATCTGAGCTGCTGTCTCCCTATATATACTGGTGGGGAGGTTGGCTGTGTTATCATTTCTTGATTGGTTGGTGGAGTTGATGTTTGCAGATTGGCTGTCTTTTTTGTAAGAACATGTGTGGCTGAGGTATTGGCTGTGTGTCTATCAGCCTCCTGTGTTGTAACGACCTGGGTAATGGGCTGTGTGATGTATATCTATATATGCAGGTCTTGGTGTGTTCGTGTCTTTTCCCGTGTAAGATTGAGAGTATCTTGGCAACATTTCAATGAGATCTCACTTACCATCTTCAGGCTGGTGCTTTCAGCTTCGTGCTGTGCGAGCAAAGCATGATCTGAGCTGCTGTCTCCCTATATATACTGGTGGGGAGGTTGGCTGTGTTATCATTTCTTGATTGGTTGATGGAGTTGATGTTTGCAGATTGGCTGGCTTTTTCTTAAGAGCATGTGTGGCTGAGGTATTGGCTGTGTGTCTATCAGCCTCCTGTGTTGTAACGACTCGGGTAATGGGCTATGTGATGATCTTTTGAGTTTTATTGTTGTGACATCCTGGGTCTTGTATTGTAATCTCCTGGATTGTTGGCTGTGTTGCAACATCCTAAAGTTTTGTGGTGTAACCTCCTGAGTTCTGTGATGTGATATCCTGCGCGGGTGGCTGTGATGTGATGCTCCGGATTTTAGTTTGGCTATGAGTTTGAGGCCTGGCTCTGTGTTCATGGCGTGTGTCAGTTTGCTTGGTTTGGGGGTCAGGGTGTGTGGCAGCTGGAGATGCAGCTGTGGTCTGGTTTCTGGACAGTGGTTGCCTTTCGTCAACCAACAAATGAGTTTCAGCCACAAAAACCAACACTGGACCCAAAACAACACATGATGCCACCACCAATCTCCTTCACCAGACTCATACCCAAACCCACCCTATATATCTCCAACCTTTAATGAGTGGTAAAGGAGAAATTGATGTCAGTTGATCACATCCAAACCTTTAGGGATAATTGATGTTATCTGATGCCACCAACAACTCCCACATAATAGAGTCTTCCTGTAGCCTAACATAGATACTATGTCAGTGAAGTAGCAATCACAGACTGATAATCTTGAGCTCAGCAGGAAAAGTGATTCAATGACCTTGATGGGAGTTTAAGAATTCTTTACTAAGAGACATCTAAAATATAATTAAAGGCACTTCTGCCATCCAAAGCTTTAGCAAAACGCAAAGCATCGCTTTCATATATGGAACATAGAAGAGACTCAGCTTTTATAGCTGCAGAGCTTATGGTCAGGAGTGATATGAAATATTAGAAATGTGACAGTTTTATAATAATTTTAGACTTATTGGAATTGCTGGTAGCTTTTTCTCTCTCCCATCCAACTCAGACTGGAACAATGGCTTTAAAGATTTCTTTCCGTTTAGCTAAGTTAGAAGTTTGCTCCATCAACGTGATTTAATTTTAATGTGATAGTTACAGAGCAGTGGCACGAAATATGCTAACGACGTTAAGGATGTTGAATATTCAACCTCATGTCAAGAAAAAGAAAAAACAAGAACTCTAACGGATGTTTTTGTGGCATAGTTTTATGCTAGGTTCCTAAACTATATGTTTCACATTATCTTGTCAAACATGCCAGATATTTTTTGGGGATGGGGGAAGGCTAATATTTTTTCATATAATATTTTGTATAATCATGAGTTTTTTGCAAATATGTCACTGCTGGCTAATAATCCAGACTGCAAACATTGGTCAGAGTTTAACTTGCTCTGCTTTCCTTCCTTAGAATGTTAATACAGGTCACTACTTCCCTATGTTTTTTTTCCCCTAAACCAATTGAAAATTTATTTGCATTGCTTCGTGGTTGTTCTCTTTGATGTCACTTTCTCCCTACATACTTGCCTGCATCCCAATGGTCCATTTGATGTTTATCAATAACTTCCATTTGATGTTTATTGGTGACATCAGAGATGGTATTCAGCCAGTTTTAACCAGTTCTGGAGAACCGGTAGTGGAAATTTTGAGTAGTTCAGAGAACCAGCAAATTCCACCTCAGATTGGCCCTGCCCCCATCTATTCTCTGCCTCCCATTGAGTCCTTGCTGATTGGCTGGGTCTTCTTTGGTTGCCCTGAACAGGAGAATGGAACTGGAAAGCAGGTTAGTGGGGTGGGGAGGGAATGGAGATTTTGCAGTATATCCTTCTCCTGGAATGGGGTGGGTATTTTGCAGTATCCTTCCCCTGCCACATCCACCAAGCCATGTCCCTCAAGTCATGCCACGCCCACCAAGCCATATCCACAGAACCAGTAGTAAAAAAATTTTGAACCCCACCACGGGGTGACAAAATTAAATCAAAAACAAAATTATGGACAAGAGAAGCCGAGACAACATCTACATGTGAGAGGGATCTTGGAGTCCTAGTGGACAATCATTTAAATATGAGCCAGTAGTGTGTGGCAGCTGCCAAAAAAGCCAACACTAGGCTGCATCAACAGAGAGATGGAATCAAGATCACATGACATGTTAATACCACTTTATGAGGCCTTGGTAAGGCCACACTTGGAGTATTGCATCCAGTTTTGGCCACCAGGATATAAAAAGATATTGAAAGTCTAGAAAGAGTGCAGAAAAGAGCAACAAAGATGATTAGGGGACTTGGAAGCTAAAACATATGATGATATGAAAGCAGAATTGATAGCTGTTAAATGAGGCATGCCTTATTTGCAACCTTTTTTTTAAAAAAAACCCTGGTTGTTAAGCGAATTACTCCAGTTGTTAAATGAATTACACAGTCTGTAAGTGATGAGAAGATCTAGAAGTGGTCCCCTTCAGATGGAATAAGAAGTCTATTGGGAAATACAGCAGGCACAACTAATAAAATCTGAGGGATCTTTTTCGCCTTGCACTTTTTCTGCTGATTACTCACATATTTTGCACTCGGGTATTCATCTTCTAATCCTAAGAAAAGATCAATCACAAGTAAGAAAAGATTGTAGATACCTCTGAAAGATCATTTGTGTCCTTTTCCTACTTTGGGGCATTTCATAGCTTGGCATGCAGAGACCACAGACCATCCAGAAGTTGTACCAGATGTGCCACCGGCATTGTGATATATTGTCTAGACCAAGGGTTTTCAAAATTGGCAAGTATAAGACTTGTGGACTTCAACTCCCAGAATTCCTGAGCTAACGTGACTGGAGGAGGAGGAATTCTGGGAGTCCACAAGTCTTAAAAGCTGTCACGTTTGAAGATGCCCCTGGTCTAGGATGTGAAGCCAAGGATGTTCATGTTGTTGCTAAAACAAACACAAACTGTAGACTAATTTATAATCCAGAACTATATATGTCAAGCTTGGAAGATGAGGTCTCGCAAGTAGTTTGAGATCTGCTAAACAACTAAACACCATCTTGTGCCCCCAAATATCAAGCCACATGCCAGGCTGTATTGCTATTCTTCTTCTCATCATTTTCGTTATCTTCTCCTGGTTGGTATCTTATGACTATCACTTTGTTGGTTGTATCTTATGATTTATGTTGATTGCTTTTATTTAGTATCTTATGACTATCATTGAGTGTTGTATTTTATGATTTATGATGATTGTATTTTATGATTATGATCATGATTTATCACTAGTTGTATGTACACTGAGAGTTTATGCACATAATCCTTGTGTGTCCAATCACACTTGACCAATAAACTTCTCTCCTCTCTTCCCCTCCCCTTCTTCATTATTCTATTCTATTTTATTGTCTGTTCTGTTTCTATTCTATTCTATAATCTGATATTATTCTATTCTATATTATATTATAGTTTATTGTCTATTTTATTCTATTCTATTCCATTCTATTCCTATTCTATTCCTATTCTATTCTAGTTTATTGTCTGTTCTGTTTCTATTCTATTCTATAATCTGATATTATTCTATTCTATATTATATTATAGTTTATTGTCTATTTTATTCTATTCCATTCTATTCCTATTCTATTCCTATTCTATTCTAGTTTATTGTCTGTTCTGTTTCTATTCTATTCCATAATCTGATATTATTCTATTCTATATTATATTATAGTTTATTGTCTATTCTATTCTATTCTATTCTATTCTATTCCATTCCATTCTCTAAATTCTGTTCTATTCTATTCCATCCCATTCCTAGTTTTGTAAAGCACGCAAGCACAATGCTTTTATAGAGAGAAAATTCAGAGCAATTATACCTGACTAGATTTCATGCATGTTGTAGAAAGAAATGAAACCTACCCTTTAGAGTAAAAAAAAATCAGTTCTACCTGAGAGAACCTTCCCACTGTGTTCGTTTAGCCGTCTTGTTTGACCATCTTTTGATCTGCACGGGGTTATTCCACCAAGGAATAGATATCTCTTGGTTTCCAAGCATCAAATAACTTGTAGATCATTGTGTTAACAGGCTCCTCAGAGAAAAGCGGCGATGAAGGACATGGGAAGCGATATTTTTCTTTTCCACAATGAAGAAGTCTCTGAGTGTAAGTTGGAGATTTTCAAAGGGCAATTTCAAAGTTACTGGCAGTGACTGTCGTTAGAACAGCTTTTGCAATCAGAAAATTCCTTATCAAATGGAATTTCCTTCTTACAATTTCAGCAGAGAAGTTATCTCAATCCTGTTTAAACTGCAGGGTTCTTATAGAGTCATTATTAATGGATGAAAAAAAAATGAAATATTCAGTTCATAGCTCTCAGTTTTCATCATGAGGATAATGTGCTTTAGATGGGCTTAGATAGAGTTATGAGTTCAGAGAATCATCATGTAGAATTCTATTCTATCCTATCCTATCCTAACCTATCTTCTATCCTATCCTATCTTCTATTCCATTCCATTCCATTCTCTAAATTCTATCCTATCCTATCCCTATTCCTATGCTATCCTATCCTATCCTATCCTATCCTATCCTCCCAATTCCTATCCTATCCTATCTTCTATTCTATTTGATTCCATTCCATTCCATTCTCTAAATTCTATTCTATTCCATCCCATCCCATCCCATCCCATCATATCCTATCCTATCCTATCTTCTATTCTATTTGATTCCATTCCATTCCATTCTCTAAATTCTATTCTATCCTATCCTATTCTATCCTATCCTATCCTATCTTCTATTCTATCCTATCCTATCTTCTATTCTATCCTATCTTCTATTCGATTCCATTCCATTCTCTAAATTCTATTCTGTCCTATCCTATCCTATCCTATCCTATCCTATCCTATCCTATCCTATTCTTATTCCTATTCCTATTCCTATTCCTATTCCTATTCCTATTCCTATCCTATCCTATCCTATCCTATCCTATCCTATCCTATCCTATCCTATCCTATCCTATCCTATCCTATCTTCTATTCTATTTGATTCCATTCCATTCCATTCTCTAAATTCTATTCCATCCTATCCCTATCCCTATCCCTATCCCTATCCCTATCCCTACCTCTATCCCTACCCCTATCCCTATCCCTATCCCAATCCCTATCCCTATCCCTATCCCTATCCCTACCCCTACCCCTACCCCTATCCCTATCCCTATCCCTATCCCAATTCCTATCCTATCTTCTATTCTATTTGATTCCATTCCATTCTCTAAATTCTATTCTATTCTATTCTATTCTATTCTATTCTATTCTATTCTATTCTACTTCCACTTCCACTTCCGCTTCCTCTTCTAAAACCGAACTTAATTAATCATAGTTTTGGAAAGTTGATCCTGCCATCTAGATTCACCGGGGTCTTTTCTAGATCACGACTCTCCCAGTAATTGGTGTAATTTTATCAACTTCTAGCTTTAGCCCTCTCCCCCCCCATTTACAAAATATAACGTTAGAACACCCACATGATTTTTATCGGGGGTGGGGGGAGGGGAAGGAATGAAGTGTGTCAATTAAACCGGTAATGAAAAATAGTGGATATATCTAGAGTGGACCTCCTCCAGTTTTGACCCTCGAAAGCAAACCACTGGGACGATACCCTTTCCTAAAATCAGCCACATCTAAATTTAAATCCACTTGCATCCTTTAAAAAAAGGGGAGTGGTTTCAGATATCTATCTATCTATCTATCTATCTATCTATCTATCTATCTATCTATCTATCTATCTATCTATCTATCTATTTGGCTGCTAAGACTTGGTAACGTGATCCAGCAATTATCCACCGAAGTCTGTTTAAAAGTGGCATGAAGAATTCCAAAGCGTTTGACGCAGCTGGAGAAATATCACCCTTGCCTGAGTATTTCTGCTTACCTAAGCCGAACGCTATTCTCCAAGTCGATACCTGGAAAGTACCGTTTCTCTTTTAAATGTTCCAGACAACGATCAATCAGTGGGTTCAGCTTTCACCCTGTTTTGTCTTTGAAGCATCCATTATCTGGGCCAGAATGGGAGGGGACCTCTGCTATGGTGTGAATTAAATCACCCTATGGCTGTCCCTAACCCCCAAAAAATTTCTGCGATAAATTGCTTTGATGCCTCTTGTTAAAGCAGGAGGAGGCAAACAAACCTCCCCATCCTGTGATTCCCAAATAAGCCAGGGGTCCTTTGTCTTGGCAAGATAAGGGACACACTTCTGGGAAAGCAAGGCTGCATATCTACACAGCGGTCTTCAAAAGAGTCATAAAAGAGCTTCGAAGAAAACTCTGGTTCTCTGGAAAGAAAGCAGAGAGACATAGTGAAATTTTAGCAGCTTGCCAATCTGTTATTACAATCAGAATAGAGCCAGTAGGTACCTTGGAGGTCTTCTAGTCTAACCCCCTGCTCAAACAGGAGACCCTAGACCATTCCAGGAAATGGCAGTCCAGTCTCTTCTTGACAGTCTCCAGTGATGGAAGCACCCACAACTTTGAAGGCAACTTCTGTTCCACTGGCTAATTGTTGGGAAGTTTCTCCTTAATTCCAGGTTGCTTCTCTCCTTGGTTAGTTTCTATCCATTGTTTTGCTGGAAAAATATCTTTCTGGGTTCAGTTCTAAGTGGGGAGAAAGACACTGGAAACATGGAGGATGTTTGGAAAGATGGTTTAATGGTGGACAGGATCACATGCCTTGGAGCTCTTGGGTGAAGAAAAAGGGAAGAAATGCTGAGAGTCTCTGGGTTTTATGCCCTCTCTGAAGGGGTGGGATTCACTAGAACTGGCTGTTAACATTCTAAACAGTTCGGAGAACCAGTTGTTAGAAGAAATTACTGGCCTAATCCTGTAAGGAAGGCAGGAAGGAAACATTCTGGTGTTGCTTACAGAAACTGCGTCTCTGTTAACCCTTATTACGTTCTTGGCAGGACTAGACTTCCTGTCTCAGGAACATCTCTGGAGTTTTTTCCCCTTCCTTTGCTGGTACTCTGCTTGTGAGAAATGACCATTTAAAGTTACAATAGCACTGAAAAAAGTGACTTATGACCATTTTTCACACTTATGACTGTTGCAGCATCCCCACAGTCATGAGAGGCCAGGTGAGGAGATGCATGCCTCGATGTGAGTGATATAGATAGAGTTGACCACACCCAGCCAATATGACCACCAAGCCACACCCATCACCTAAGCCACACCTACAGAACCGGTTGTTAAACTTTTTGAATCCCACCCCTGCCTCTCTGGGCTTTGAACTTTCTGGGGCACAGGAAGAGTATCCTGATTAGTTGCTATCAGAAGTCCATAGCTAGCCTTGTAGGTTATCTGTGTGCTAAGTTGAAACTTGGTGGGTGGTGCAATGAAGGGCAATTGAATAGCTCTGTCTGAAGGAGGTAGATCTTTGTTATGTAGAATAGACTGCCCCAGGCCTTAATGGCCCATTAGCAAAGGTGGGAGGAAGGGGCTGAGTTTCTGCCTCTCTAAATTTCTACTTCTCTTTTAGGGGAAATACTCTGCCTTTTTAATATATCCTAAAACATTTCATTTTTCTAGGAAAGGGGTGGGTTTGAACTTCCAATAGTTTCTTGTCCTACCCTCTGGTGATTTAAAAAATAAGTGGATCCCCCCTCTTTGTGGCAGCCCCTCAAATACTGAAATATTTCTATCATGTCCTCCTTAGTCCTTCTTTTCACTAGACTAGCCATACCTAAATCTTGCAACCGTTCTTCATATGTTTTTGTCTCTAGGCCTTTAATCATCCTAGTTGCTCTTCTCTGCACTTTTCCCAAAGTCTCAACATCTTTTGTGTAATGTGGGGACCAAAACTGGATGCATTATTCCAGGTGTGGCCTTACTGAGGCTTTACAAAGCGGTATGGATACTTCACCTGATTTTGACTCTGTGCCTCTCTTTATACAACCCAGGACTACATTAGCTTTTTTGGCTGTTGAGAGTCTTTGAGTGTTGCTAGAGTACTTAAGCTCTTGTAAAAACAGCCCACATTTACAATGAAGATACCCTCCAACCAAATTTGTCTTCACTCTGGTGGGTGCAAGCAGGTGCTAAATGGATTCCATGCTTCATGTCACTTTGGCCTATCAAATCCAGTGAATATACCGGAGTCACCACCATGAATTCCCTCCCCACTCAAGTCAACGCCTGGCCTTAATAAATGGGGCGACCCTGGGAGGGTTGGGTTCTTTTACAGGTTAAGGGAGCTTTTAGTATTTATCAGCAAGAGACCCCCTCCCCAGCCTTTTTGAATGCCAGCCATGCTTGAAAAGTTGAGACTAATCTTCCCCGTTGGCTTAATGATTGTCAGTGAGCATTTGACCGGTGTCAAAACATTCAAGGCAAATAGAAAAATAAATTGCCCATGAACATCCAAAAGCGGTAATTCAAACCTGTCATTTGCTGTTCCAACATTTTGCAGAAGGTAAGATGATGAGATACAAAAATTATTTGAAATGGAGGGTAGGCTCTAAGTGGGCTTTGAGCCCCAAATCTTCCCTTCCCCCTTCCCCTTTAATCAATGGAATAGCTTGCCTCCTGAAGTTGTCAGTCCTCCCCTCCCCTTCACTCCCTCCCCTCCCCTCACCTCCATTCTTATCCCTCCCCTTCCCCTTCCCATTAACTAGTGGAGTAGATTGCCTCCAGAAGTTGTCGGTCCTTCCCTCCTCTCCTCTTCCCTTCACTTCCGACCCAAGAAGCTTCTTCAGCTCTGACTGAATGGTGGGGAATGGAAGGATTTATACTCCTTGCTGTTGTCCCGCTGGCGGCTGGTGGAGCTGGCATCAAAGTCGGACAGTGAGGATGTTGGGGAGGACCATGGGCCAGTCCTGGAGGCTGAGGAAGGCTCAGATGAGAGCTCTGCATCAGAGACAGTGATGGGGCCAGCTGGCAGTCATCAGCTGCCTTTGGGCTCAGACAGCAGTGAGGCAGGGGAGCAGCTGGAGCATGTTCCCAGTGTGCGCATGTGCAAAGCTGCTAAAAGAAAGTAGCAATTAAGACCTCATGGTCAACGTGAGAGCAAGGCTACAAGTGGATGGTGAATGGCCCCTCCCATAGGAATTAAACGAGGAGCAAAAGGGGAGGGGGCTTTTTCAGGAAACAATTTGTTCATTGCAGCAGTGTGAAGATCTGTCTGTGCATCTCAGAGACTCTGTACTGAGTCCTTCCTTGTCAGCACTGTGTTAGGAAATATTTATTTGGCAGCTCTCTAAGCTAGATAAGGTCTGTGCTCCTAATGACACCCTCGAAAGACTGTTTGCTAGGCCTTTGGCTGAAAGTGAATGCAAGAGATTCATCCTTGTTTAATAAAAGGGGTTTTGCCTGGAGAAAAAATCTGCTTAGTGCTTTTTGGGGAAACCCAGGTCAGAACACTTGCAGACAGCTAGTCATTTGCGTTCTTTTTAGACCACAACATCTGGCTCTGTATCATGATCTCCAGGTTCTCTGCTCTATAGCTAATGTGTGATCTTCCTAAAGGAGATCAATCATGACCATCCTTTTGGATGGACAGAAGTTGAAGTTGAAGCTCAAATACTTTGGCCACCAAATGAGAAGAAGAGGACTCCTTGGAGAAGACCCCAATGTTGGGAAAGATGGGAAGCAAAAGGAGAAGGAGACAGCAGAGGATGAGGTGGTTAGATAGGAAATGGCAAGGAACATGAATTTGGGCAGAGTCAGAGACAGCGGAGGATACGGGAGCTTGGCATGCTGTGCCTCATGGGTTATGTAGAATAGCAGAATTGGAAGGGACCTTGGAGGTCTTCTAGTCTAGCCCCCTCCTCAAGCAGGAGACCCTATACCATTTCAGTCAAGTGGCTGTCCAGTCTCTTCTTAAAAGCCTCCAGTGTTGAAGCACCCACAACTTCTGGAGGCGAGATATTCCACTGGTCGATTGTTCTTATTGCCAGGAAATTTGTCCTTAGTTCTGGAAGTTGTTAGACCTATGGTTGGTGGGTTCTAGGTTGCTAGAACTAAGGTTGGTGGGTTGGAGTCAGGCATGACTTAGCAACTGAACAATAACACAACGGTATACTTCCTGAAGAATTTGCTCTGAAGTTCCCACGGCGGTTCATATTTATTTATTTATTTATTTATTTATTTATTTATTTATTTATTTATTTATTTATTTATTTATTTAATATATTTATATACTGCCCTTCTCCCGAAGGACTCAGGGCGGTGTACAGCCAACCATAAAACTTTTTACAATTATAAAAGTTAAAAGAGAATTAAATATCTTAAGGCTGCCTAAAATTATACCCTCCCCCAATAAATTAATAAAACCCCAAATTTTAAAATCCCAATTTAAAACTCGAATACTAAATTACACTAAAAATCCCATTTCAGCTTAGGCCGACCTGCTCAAAGAGCCAGGTTTTTAATGCACATCTGAAAGCTCTCAGGTCCTACCTCTAGAAGTCGCCAGAGAAGGGGACTCAGGCCCTACCTCTAGGAGTCGCCAGACAGCACATGGAAGCCGTCGGCACCCGAAGAAGGCCCTCTCTGGGAACGCACAGGTCAGTGGGAGATTACCGGCAGAACACGGTCCTGCAGATAACCTGGTCCAATGCCATGGATCGCTTTAAAGGTCAAAACCAGAACCTTAAAGCGAACCTGGAAAACCACCGGCAATCAATGCAGCTCGCGCAGGAGAGGCGTCACATGGGCATTTCGTGACGCCCCCATAACCACCTGCGCGGCCGCATTTTGTACCAGTTGAAGTCTCCGGGTGCTCACCGCAGGGAGCCCCATGTAGAGAGCGTTACAGTAGTCCAGGTGAGAGGTGACAAGGGCATGAGTGACCGTGCGTAAGGCGTCCCGATCCAGAAAGGGCCGCAACTGGTGAATCAGACGAACCTGATAAAAAGCCCCCCTGGAGACAGCCATAATATGTTCTTCTAAAGACAGCCGTACATCCAGGAGAACTCCCAAATTGCAAGCGCTCTCTGTGGGGGGTAAGATCTCTCCCCCAATAGCCAGCGATGGAGTCAGCTGACTATATCGGGGCACTGAAAACCACAGCCACTCAGTCTTGGAAGGGTTAAGCTGGAGCCTGTTCCTGCCCATCCAAATCCGCACGGCCTCAGGCACCAGGACATAGCCTCCACAGCATCGTTGGGGTGGTTTGGGGTGGAGTTGTAAAGCTGAGTATCATCAGCATACAGATGACACTGCACCCCAAAACCACGGATGATCTCCCCCAGTGGCTTCACATAAATGTTGAACAAAAGAGGGGAGAGGACTGACCCCTGAGGCACCCCACAAATGAGGGGCCTAGAGGTGGACCTCTCCCCCCCCTGTCAACACAAATTGCGAGCAGTTGGAGAGGAAGGAGGAGAACCATATAGGACAGTTCCTCCAATCCCCAACCCCTCCAACCGCCACAATAAGATACTATGGTCGATAGTATCAAAAGCCGCCGAGAGATCTAACAGGACCAGGACAGAGGAATATCCCCTGTCACGGGCCCTCCAGAGATCATCAACCAACGCGACCAATGCTGTTTCGGTACTATGCCCAGGCCTGAAGCCCGATTGGAAAGGATCGAGGTAAGTCGCTTCCTCCAGGTACTGAGGGAGCTGACGTGCCACCACACTGTCAACAACCTTCACTAAAAAGGGAAGGTTGGAAACTGGACGATAGTTATTACAGCCGGGTCCAGGGCAGGCTTCTTGAGGAGGGGTCGCATCACCACCATTTTCAAGGCAGTAGGGAGCGACCCCTCTTAACAAAGCGTTGACAATCCCCTGGATTGCGTCACCTCCCTGGCGGTCGAAACCAACCAGGAGGGACACGGGTCCAACAAACATGTGGTGGTATTCAGCCTCCCAGCAACCTGTCCACATCCTCAGTGGTCACAGGGTCAAACTCCTCCCAGATAATAATCTCAAAACTTGCCCCGGACACCTCCCCCAGGACCACCCAATTGGAGTCCAGCCCGCCCCGAATCCGAGTGATTTTATCATGCAGAAATCAGGAAAACTCTTCTGCCCTGCCCTGCAAGAGGTCCTCCCGCGCTCTCAGCTCAAGCAGGGAGTGGGTCACTCTAAACAGAGCGGCAGGCCGATTTTCTGCTGATGCAATAAGGGTGGAGAAATGCGAACGCTTCGCCGCCTCTATCACCACAAGGTAGGTCCTAATATAGGGCCTCACCTGTGTCCGGTCGGACTCGGTGCGGCTAGCCCTCCAAATACTCTCCAGACGTCTTTTCCAGCACTTCATCTCCCTCAGCTCCTCCGTACACCACGGAGCTGGATGGGATCTGTGCCGGGTCAGAGGTCGCAAAGGCACAACTCGGTCCAGAGCCTCAGTAGCCAACCTATCCCAGGTGGCCACCAAGTCTCCAGGCGAGTTATGAGCCAGAGTCTCAGGAAATGGCCCAAGCTCTCTCTGGAACTGCTCAGGGTCCATCAGGTGCCTGGGGCGGAGCCGTGTAGTTGGCTCCGCCTCCCTGCAGTGGGGGGGTGGCGGTACAGAAGTCAAGTCTAAGAAGAGAATGATCTGACCATGACAAGGGTTTGATAACTAAGTCCCCGAAGCTACAGTCATTCAACCACTGACCAGAGACAAAAATCAGGTCCAGTGTGTGTCCCCCCATATGAGTGGGGCCAGAAACTAATTGGGTCAGGTCCATGGCCATCATGGAAGTCATGAACTCCCGAACCACCCCAGAGGTTTCCCCGAGCGAAGGCAGGTTGAAATCCCCCATGACTAAAAGCCTAGGGGTCTCAACCGCCAGCCCGGCTATCACCTCGAGAAGTCCGGGCAGGGCCAATGATACGTGGCAGGGAGCCAGACACGCTATCAAAAGGCCCATCTGAACCCCATTTTCATTCGACAATCCCGGTTGTTGTCAAAGAGGGGAAAAAAAAAACACTTCTATTCATACTCTCTACATTTTACATTGGTTTTACACCAATACCTCATTCCTGTTTCTTTGTCCATTTTTTTTTTAGCTCTAATGTCTCATGCTCCAACAATTCAAAGAGAGAATTATTAAAATTTAATCCAAATTTATGGTAGGCTGTGACCGTAATGTAGATTGATTTCATTTGGTTTAATTCAAATGGCTTTTTAAAAAAGCACTATTGAGCTAATTATGAGAAATCAGCTGATATATTTTTTTAAAAAAATGTCTTCACAGCTCAATTTCTGCCCTCCATAGAGTTTTCCCCCTGACCTAAGATTAGCTGTGAAAAACTCCATGTATTTAGCTACTTTTTGAAGGGTAAGGTCTAATGGTCAGTGAACTCACTTAGTGCTCTAGATATTTCTCCTGATGTCGAATTTTACAGCTTTTTACTCTGCAAAGGAAGATTGAGAACACTTTGCCATTTCCCTGCCAAATCGTGTTAGCTTGGCTCAGGGTGGGGCTTGACTGTTTTGTATGTCCCACACCCTAATGCTCACCAAGTATGGAAGAGATAACCTGAGACCTTGTTCTGACCCAGGCTTAGCAGAACCAAGCCTTCTTGTCCTGAAAATAACCCTCTTTATTTAGTTACTGTGAATTCATGGCATCCACACACAGAAAAGTCCTGGCAATAATCCTCCCAAGGGTTAATTGCAAGAACAGACCTTATCAGTCCTTGGACAGTTGCGAGGCCGAGAGCTTCCAGTGGCAAGGCTGTAAATTAAATATCAGCCAAGGAGTCCCTGTGAGGCACGAACTCTGATAAGCAAATCTTCCAAAAGAAATATGAACTAATAGTCTCCTGCAACCATCACTCCCCTTTTGCTTCTATTTATTTCCCAGGGAGGGGTCATTCAGTGTCCACATGTGCCTTTCCTTCCGAGTTGGCCCCTGTTCCTTAATTATTCTCCTCTCCTGACAGCTCTGTGCATACGCACATCTGGAACAGGTTCCAGCTATTCTTCTTCCCCACATATCTATGACTCCAAAGGCAGCTGGGAAATGTCGGACTGCCCTAGTCCCATCTCTGCCTCTGAAGCAGAGCATCCATCAGAGCTTTCCCCAGACTCCAGGACTGGGCCAAGTTCCTCTCCAACCTCCTCACTGTCCAAGTCTGCTGCCAGCTTTGCTGGCCGCTGGCAGGCCACAACAGATCTGAGTGACCCTCTCCAGAATGTTTTCATTGGAAATGATACAGCCAGCACTGGGTACTAACTGGAGGGCTTCTGCTAAAGGCCTTATGTAAAAGATAGAATACAGAATAACAGAGTTGCAAGGGACCTTGGAGGTCCTCTAGTTTATCCCCTTGCTCAAGCAGGAGACCCTATACCATTCCAGACAAATGTCTATGGAGATTCTCAGTTGTCTAGGTCATGATTGTCTCAAAGGTGCTTTTTTTTCATGAGGCAACTGGACTTTTGGGTTTTTCTTTGAAGAGATTTCATTTCTCATCCAAGAAGCTTCTTCACCTCTGACTAGATGGAGGGGAATGAAAGGATTTATGCTCCTTGCAGGCAGCTGGTCATTTGCATCCTTTTAGAGACCTATTGAGGGCACTTGGAGGTTTATCTGTGTCCTCAGGGTCACCCAAGTGGTGCAAATAGATGCGGAGCTTTCTTAGAACCACTTCACAAGTGCAAGGTGGACATAGAAGAACAAACCCATCAGGACTTGAGTCAGCAGTCCACCCATATTTAAAAGACACAGGCCACTCTTTTGAAGACAACAAAGCCCACATTTTGGATACAGAGGACTGCTGGTTTGGAATAGGGGGTCAAAGAGGCCATCTAGGTCAAAATTGAACAGCCTTCTCTCAGAAAGAGGGGGAGGGATATAACATCATCTATCTCCAGTCTATAACATGGTCCTTTCAACAGTTCCAAGAAGGCTGCACACTCATTTGCACCATTGCAGGTGACACTGAGGACACAAATAGAACTCCAAGTGGCCTCAATGACCCTCCGAAAAGAATGCAAATGACCAGATGACTGCAAAGAGAGTAAATCCTTCCCTTCCCCACCATCCAGTCAGAGTTGAAGAAACTTCCTGGATGAGAAGCGAAATATCTTCAAAGAAAAATGAAGTCCAGATACCTTTCGAAAAAGCACTTCTGAGATTATTCTGTCCCTCTGCCTTTGGTAAGTGCAAAGCCTTATTTTTCTCACCACTGAATTGCATTTTGTGGATTAGAGCCTGGATAACTAAACATTTCTCAAACCTAATGGTATCTTTTCTCTTGAACAGGCTAACTGGACTAGGATTAGCAGTAAAGTCACCTGCATGCACTCTAAATTACATTACTTCAGTAGGGACAGTGAATGTGGGAGGAATACACAGACGCAAAGAGTTAAATAAAGAGAGCCAACTTCTCAATCTTGGTATTTATTGGGTGTGGGAAAAAATTAAAGCTGAGGAAAATCCAATGCCGAGAGCCAATGAGGTGGGCTTTTTCCCCCAAGGGAAGGACATTCTCCGTTCTGCCTTTGCTTTATCCTCTTGGAAGTTGGCCAGAAGCCAGGTGAGAGAAAACAGCTCAGCCAGCAGAAATAGCTGGACTTAGTAAATTGGAAGAGCAAACTAGGGTCAGCGAAGTTAGACACGGTATAGATTTTGTTTTATTTTTATGGATGGAGATTTGGTCTGTGTGAAATTGTTCAGGGTGTGTGCTTGTATGTGTATGAGAGAGAGAGAGACTGAGAGACTGAGAGAGAGAAAGAGAGAGAGAGAGAGAGAGAGAGAGATGGTGGAACTGAGGGCACAACTGACGAAGATCAATGCTTTCCAAGAGCTCTTGTTTCTTTTCTTCTCCTACTCCTTTCCCTCTTTAGCTTTCTGCTAGGCTTCTGCCCTTGCCTCTAGTAAAGATCTGTAATTCCTCCCTGAGTCAGGGGTGCTCTCTCAGAGGAAAGGATCCAACCTTTAGCAGGCTGGTCTTGCCCCAGAAGGCAATAGGAGGAAAGGAAGGCTCCATTTTCTTCCTTTCTGAGAGAGTACAGGGTCCGATGGCAATAGACCTTCTGAGTTTCCACCTCGAAGTTCTGGCAAAAGGGCTTGAAAGATTGTGAGAAGAAGGTTTTGCTGGCAACCTCGTAGGAATCGGAAAGGGCTCCAACCATCATATCATATGCATTCAACGCATAGCAATAGAACTTAGATTTATATACCACAGTGCTTTACAACACTCCCTGGGCAGTTGACAATGTCAGCCTTTTGCCCCCCAACCATCTGGGTCTTCATTTTACTGACCCTCGGAAGGACAGAAGGCTGAGTCAACCTTGAGCCGGTCAGCATTGAACTCCTGACAGTGGAATGCAGATTTTGCCTGCAATACTGCATTCTGACCACGTAACCCTTATAAGGGTTACTTATAAGATTAAAAGAGGAGTCAAAAGAGGGGAGAGGAGGAGGGAACCAATAGCAGACTTATATACTGCTTCATGGTGCTTTCCAGCCTTTTCTAAGCAGTTTACAGAGTCAGCATAATTCCCCCCAACAATCTGGGTCCTCGTTTGATCCACCTCAGAAAGATGGAAGGTTGAGTCAACCTTGAGCTGGTCAGGATCAAACTGCTGGCAAAGAGCAGAGTCAACGTGCAATGCTTCGTTCTAATCACTAGGACACCATGGGCCTTCTTCCTCCTTTTTCCTTCTTTCCTTCCTTCCTTCCTTCCTTCCTTCCTTCCTTCCTTCCTTCCTTCCTTCCTTCCTTCCTTCCTTCCTTCCTTCCTTCCTTCCTTCCTCCCTCCCTCCCTCCCTCCCTCCCTCCCTCCTTCCTTTCTTCCTTCCTTCCAACTTAGCAGTAGCCCTTATATACAGCTTCCCAGTGCTTTACATCCCTCTCTAAGCAGATTACAGAGTCTGCCTCTTGTCCCCCCAACCATCTGGGTCCTCATTTGACTGTCCTTGAAATGACAGGTGGCTGAGTCAACCTCAAGCTGGTCAGGATTGAACTCCTGATAGTGGAAGGCAGAGTTAGCCTGCAAGACTGCATTCCAACCACTGCGCTACCAGGGCTCCTTTTCATTTTCATTTTAATTGCAAATATGGTTACAGATTTTTTTTTTTAATGGAATGAAACCACCTTATGGTTATAGAATGGATAGAATTCCCGTGTCGAATTAATTTGAGTAAATCGTGCTCCAAGTATTTGCATATACAGTTTTGAATATCAAGTTACAGTTGGTGGACAGGGGTTGTTTTGTTTGTTTGTTTTTGATGGAAGACCCCGCAGTGACAATATCAAATAAATTCATATCCAAAAAGCAAAGCTTGACAAAGGAAGAATATGACAGCCTTTCTGTGTTGCCTATTCTGCAGCTGTCAACTGCCACTTGTAGGGTAATTTTGTATAATCTGTTTGTGGTGAAGTGCACCATTCACACGGCAAGCTCCTGTCACATTTATTTAACTTCTCTGAGCCGGGAAATCAGAACATGTAAAGCTCAGGCCACTTCGTCTTGTTTTTAACTGGCCCCACCAACAGATCCATCATACAATTCCCTCCTCCCCTGAATTCAGATATCATTTATCTGAATTATAACACCCCAGGAAAGGAAGGATATTTCTTGAGCTCTGGAAGTAGAAACGATAAGCCTACGTGATTACACTCCTGATTTGAACCCAGCTCTTAGCTTTGAAATCCCCAAATAAGGCTTATTCAGGTAGAAAAGCCTCCATAAGCAGCTGTTGGGAGGGACTGTTAGTTATTCGTAGCCATTTCGCACAATCCTAACACCAAAAATTGATCTTAGGGATGAAACTTCCATTTTGCGACATGTAGAACACAGACTCGCCACTGGAAAGCTGACTGAATTTTAAAGCCAAGGAATGCGAATCTCCTTGAATGGAAGTGAAATTTTTATTTCATTGAATTGTAACCTTGACTCTGTAAGAATGTTGGGACAAAGTCCAGCATTTGAAGAAGAAAAGAGAAATGGTGTAACGTGTATATCGTTGAAGTCTCAGAAAAAGAGAAAGCTGCTAATCACCCCGTGACTTAAATGTCAACTCGTAAAGCATTCCTATGCCTGTTTTAGAGTTGCCATAAACAAAGGAAGAGGGAGGAAACTTGAAGGAGCAGGACAACAGTTTAAAATCAGAAACACATTCCACACTTATCTTACAAAGATGATAACTAAGCTATCGGATCTCCTGCCCACAAAATCCTTAATTGGAGAACGTGATTGATGCACCCAGCCCGGTGAACCTGCTTCATTGGAGAATCTGATTTATGATACACCAGAGGGGAAGGGAAAAACAGGATCACAGGTGACTGTAAATTATGTATGTCAGAGTTGACTTCATACAGGCTAATGCTGGATATGTTGCTCCTAATAAATCTTCTGGATTCTTTTGAAGCTTGGCTCAAGGCTCATGATTTAATTAGGGCAATTGCTGGAATCCTGACATTAAAATTATTCTAAGGGTCACATGTTCATTGAATGACTCTAAAGAAGATGGTTTAAACCTCTCCAGAAATTGTGGGTAGTGGAGGTTTTCAAGAAGAGATTGGACCCCCATTTCTCTGGTGAGATATAAGGTCTCCTACATGTTGGGAGTTGGACTAGAAGACCTCCAAGGTCCCTTCCAACCCTGTTATTCTCTGGTCTTCTACTATGTTCATTGTTTTAAAGACAACCAGGACTAAAAATCTTTTTGTAATCTTGCCCTGGGGGAGCAATTCAGGAGCCACTCTGAATAACCCATAATTGGATAGACACAATAGAAAACCCCCTGAAAAACCGGAGGAAGAAAAACTTAAGCATTTCTGTCCTTTTGGCATGAAGAATCAAAGTCATTGAACAAGGACTGGGCAGCCAACTCTCAGCGCCCCTACCTTCCTTGCAAACTTTGCCTCCCCCGGAGAAGACTCCTCAACAGTTCTGAATTCAGGTCTCCCTCATGGAATGGGCTTGAACCTAAATGAGTTTACCTCATAACAGGCAAAGGAGAATATTGGGCACTCAAGGAGCTGAACTTTAGTCAACTTGTTGGATGGGGCGGAACAGGCTTCAGCTCAACCCATCTAAGACTGAGTGGCTGTGCTTCCCGGCACCCCGGTACAGCCAGCTGGTTCCATCGCTGGCTGTGGGGGGGGAAATTCTTGCCCCCACAGAGAGGGCCCGCAATCTGGGTGTCCTCCTGGATGTGTGGCTGTCATTGGAAGACCATGTGGCGGCTGTCGCCAGGGGGGCTTTTGGCCAGGTCCATAGGATCTACCAGTTGCAGCCCTTTCTGGATCGGGATGCGCGTCGCACGGTCACTTCCGCCCTTGTAACCTCCCGCCTAGACTATGCCAATGTTCTCTACATAGGGCTACCTTTGAAGAGCATCCTGAGGCTCCAGCTGGTGCAGAATGCGGCCAGGCGGGTGGTGTTGGGGGCTCTTCGGGGCTCCCATGTTACGCCATTTCTGCGCGAGCTGCATTGACTCCCGGTGGCCCTCCGGGTGCGCTTCAAGGTCTTAGTTATCATCTTTAAAGCGCTCCATGGCTCGAGACCGCCTCCTGCCATTATCGGCCTCCCACCGACCGATACGCTCCATAGAGTCGGCCTCCTTGGGGTGCCGCCGGCTGGACAGCTGGCGACCCCAAGGATGCAGGCCTTCTCATTGGAGGCACTCTCTCTCTGGAACGAATTACCCCCGAAGATGAGGACCATCCCTGATCTCCTGACCTTCCGCCGTGCGTTGAAAACACATTTATTTCAGCAAGCCAGTCTAGGGGTTTTTAAATCTTTTAATCTGGTTTTAACTTCCTTAATTCCCTTATTTTTAATCTTTTGAAAGGGCCAATGTATTTAATTCTTTTAATTTTTAAATATTGTATATGTATTTTTATATGTGTATTTTATCTTGGCTGTTCACCGCCCCGAGTCCCTTTGGGAGAGGGGGGCGGTATATAAATTTAAATAAATAAATAAACCAGTACAATGCTTACCCATTGGGAGAAGAGAATCCTTTGTGTAGGAAAGTGGGAAATACTTCATGTTGTATACAAATAGTCAGTCTGAAACCTTATTACCCAGCCAGAGTGTCAAAATTTTACTGGGGTCCTTCATTTGTTAGGAGAATCAAGACCATTAGTTAGGTTGCAGTATAGATTTATTCGATATTTGTAGCTCAAGGTTGAAATGAGAGTCCTTGGTGCATTCTTAGATTAGTTATCTTTTTGTAGATTTTTCTTACTCAAACTAGGTAACATCGTCAATGCTAGTATTAGCGTCTAGCACTGGCAGTGTTAGCAGTGATAATGTGATGACCAGGGTGGGATATAAAACAAACACAGTCACAGAAAACAGGTGAAGCCCCTTTTATTCCTTCACTTTGCTTTCAAGCTCCCAATATTCTTAACAGAAGACAAAAAACTCCCACACAAAGTTATAAGAAAAAGGAAAAAGAACAACACAAACCAGGCAAGATAAGGGCTGGAGGATGTCCACAGATAACACACACTGGGAAGGACGCCAAACTCAGAGAGGAACCATAAACTAGAGATATTTCCATGCTTTGTTTCCAGCGTTCACTCATATGCATGTCCATCCTCTTATTCAGTTGTCACAGCTGCAGCCCATGAAGAGGATCAAGGCCCTCTCTTCCCAAGTAGACCATTCTCTCCCTAGGATGCCCTAGGATGGAGAGGGGATGGGCCTGGGTTTCTCCTGTGACTGCTCAGCTGGCCTCTGCCCTTCCCCAGCCTCCTCCACAACCTCCAGAGCCACACTTCCATTCCCTGTCAGCTGTTCCTTCTCTCCCTCAGAGTCAGTCTCCACCAGGGGCATGACAGATGATGTTATCTAGTTTGAGTAAGAAAATAAGCAAGTTCAGAGAGCAGTAAGGGCATTCAGTTTTATCCAAGTCTGTACACAAGGACCTGGTCAACTAAAGTTCAACACCCGATAAGGGGTAACACAGAATTCAGAAGGGGTTGGACTTAGAACGCTTGTGGGAATGCAACAACTCTAAGCTAATGATGCATTTAATTCTACCACCACCACCCCAACTCTGTCTGCTCTCCTCCTACACCAAGGTCCCTACTCATCTGGTCAAATGACCCTCCCTTCAGCCCCACAACATGCCTCCAGATGTTCACCCACAATATCATTAGGATTGGGGTTTGAATGTGAGAAGTTCAGTTCTAGTACAAGAGGCAAAGCCCACTCTGCTTAATAACAGATACGCAGATCCCTCTGGGATTTCCCACTCAACTGGGAAATCATTGTGTTTTATCTCCATTTTAAAACATTTTTTTCTTTCTTCCACTCTTGCTCTAGTGACATATTCCTTATATGAATCATTCTTCCTCTCTTCTTCCTCCTCTTCCTCTCCTCCTCCTCCTCTCCTGCTCCTCTCCTTCTCCCCCTCCTCTTCCTCCCCTTCTTTTCCTCCTCCCCTCCTCCTCCTCCTCCTTTTGTAATACTAACCATTTTTCTTGGGAGAAATATTCTGTAATTACAGTCTCTTGAAACAATCCAGCATAAAGCAAGGAGAGAAACCTTCCCAATTCTATCACTGCTGGTGTTAATTATTTTAGGCAGGCTGTCATTTATGTTTTCTAAAGTGGATTTTGTTCGTGCAGTCAGGAACATTGCTTAGTGCAGAATTAATTAATCTTTATAAATACAAAACCTGCAGTATCAGCGCCCACATTCAGGAAGGATTCAAGAGGCAAGGTTGAAAGAGTCGATAGGCTGCTGCGGGGAAGCACCCCCCCATCAGATACAAGGACAATTAAATTATGCACTTAATCATTACAGGGACACTTATTTCAAGTATCATTGACAAAAAAATTGAAAAGCATGCTTCATTTGAAATAAATGTTTCTAGCAAAACACAGCTATTCGGCGGGAGGGAAAAGTGATATTAAAGATGAGTGGCAGTGGGATAAAAAAAAATCCAATGGACTAAAATGTTAGAAAAAGCATATTAAAATAAATTCACCTGTAGTCTTTCTTGATCAGCAATTTCCAACCAGTATGTCTGGACAACAAGTCAAATCGTCACCTAGATATTATGAGACTCTTATGCGAAAAACATTTTAGCAAAGAGAAATCGGACGTTTTAGCCTGTCGACTGTGTATAAAACTCCTGAAATTTTTAAAGAGTTTCTTGTAACCTTAATTAAAAGCTTTCTGTTTGTAGATTTGGAGTTTCCCTGATGAGCATGGATTGGGAATTAAAGATGGATACCCTGGTAATTGCCTCAATATTAGCTGGAGTGCCATGAAAATATTGGGAAAGCAAGTGTGAAATCTTAAAACCATCACTGAGCAATAATAGTAATAAAGGCAAGTAATTAAAATATATCTAAGTGAAGGTAATCCCAGAATCATTAAGAAAGGCTATCCTTTGCTAATTTATGATGAAGGGTTGATTGATTGATGATGATGGGTCAACTCACCATTAACTCTATGCATTGTAGATAGAATAGAATGAAAGAATAGAATAGGAGTAGAGTAGAATAGAATAATTGAATGAAGAATAGATTAGATTACACTAGAATAGAATAGAACAGAATAGAATTCTTTATTGGCCAAGTGTGATACATCTTTTCCATGACAATTTTGTCCCCATTCTGGTCCCCCCCATTTTCTACAATGGGTAGTTTTTGACTTACGATGACAATTGAGCCCAAAATTTCAGAGAAAGGGAAGGAGAGAGAAAGCGAATGAGAGGAAAGAGTGAGCAGAAACAAGAGAGAGACAAGAGAGAGAAGGAGAGAAAGAGAAAGAGAGAAGGGGGGGGGGGGAGAGAGAGAGAGAGAGAAATCAAAGTTTCCCTGTTTCATAGCTCCAATTTATGTGAGGTGAATCCACACAATTTGGACCTCTCAATCTCCAGTTTCCAAATGCTCATCCTTCCTTCTCAAAATGGTCTTGGGCCCTTTTGGTTCTGTCCTTGACATCTGATGCAAAGACTATTGCAGACATTTTGAGCCCATGGAAATCATGCATTGCTCCTGGCTTACAGCTTAGAAAGCTATCAAAACTTTAGCTGACTGGGTGTCATTCAATAAAACATATAATTAAACAAGCTCTGCCTTAGTTGGAGATACAAGCCATCTCTGAACTTCCTTTGAAATTCAATCAGAAATTTTCTTCTATAAAGAGCCATACAGGGGTGGGATTCTATCAGTTTGGACCGGTTCTATAGAACCGGTTGTTATAATTCTGTGCAGTTCGGAGAACCGGCAAATCGTGCCCCGCCCCTCTCCACTCGCCCCTCCCCTCCCCACACAGTCAGTCCTTACCGCGCATGCCCAATATCGCTGACTGCATTCTCCCCCCCTGTCATTCCTTAAGGTATTTCTTTTTTCTCCTCCCGATGATCAGCTGTTCCGATGATCAGCTGTGCTGGGATCCCCCTCACTGCCTTACTGCTTCACCCAGGAGGCTTCCCTGAGGCCCAGGAGGCCCAAAAACAGAACACAGGGGAGTGTTGTAAAAAAGCCACACCCATCCAGTCACGTGGCCATGCCCACCTAGCCACACCCATATAACTGGTTGTTAAAAAATTTGAACCCCACCCCTGGAGCCACACAATACGTTTTGAAGGCTACCTTGTACGGATGTCTACAGGGATGTTAATTCTGTTGAAGCCCTCTTCAGATTTTGGATTTGCCAGGCAGAGGAAGAAAAGGGGGTCTCTTCACCATATCTCAAGCATGGAGAGGTATGGTTTTGCTTGTACAGCTTACATCACCAATTAGGTAGGCTCCCTTGGTTTTATAGCTTATAGTAAAAGAGATTATTTCATGATTTGTATGACTAAAATTATGTTTTTAATGGAGTTTTAATTGATTTTGAATCCAATTAAAAAATCCTTATTTCAAAGCATACCTCAGCTCTCGCCACTTGTAAGTATGTCAGATGGATGGGCTCTTAGCCGGTCCTATCACCATTTCAGTCTGCTCGATTTGGAAGTAATCTGGCTTTCAGATTTGAAAGTGATCTGCCAACCTAGAATTATCGATCAGAATAGAGCTGGAAGGGACCTTGGAGGTCTTCTAGTCCAACCCCCTGCTCAAGCAGGAGACCTATACCATTTCAGACAAGTGATTGTCCAATCTCTTCTGAAAAACTTCCAGTGATGGAGCACCCACAATTTCTGAAGGCAACTTCTTTTCCACTGGTTAATTGTCCTCCATGTTACGAAGTTCATCCTTAACTCCAGGTTGCTTCCCTCTTTGAGTTTTTATCCATTGTTTCTTGTCCTGCCTTCTGGGGCTTTGGAGAATAGCTTTATTCCTTCTTCTCTATGGTAGGCCCTTAAATATTGGAAGACTGCTATCCTGTCTTCCCTAGTCTTTCTCTTCACTAGACTAGCCAGGCCCAGTTCATGTAACCTTTCTTCATATGTTTTAGCTTCCAGTCCCCTAATCATCTTTGCTGCTCTTCTCTGCACTCTTTCTAGAGTCTCAATATCTTTTTTATATTGTGGCAACCAAAACTGGATGCAGAGTTATTCCAAGTTTGAGGATTCCATAGTTTAGGGATGGAGGATTGTGTCCTCTGTTCTAGCAACGATGATGTTAGCTGATGATGCGCCATGGTGGTACAGTGGAGTGTGCAGTACTGCACACTACTTCTGCTGACTGCCAGCTGTCAGCAATTTGGTAGTTCGAATCTTACCAGCTCAATGTTGACTCCGTCTTCCCTCCTTCTGAGGTCAGTAAAATGAGGACCCAGATTGTTGGGGGCAAGACTCTGACTTTGTAAACCACTCAGAGAGGGCTGTAAAGCACTGTGAAGTGGTATATAAGTCTAAGGGCTATTGTTACTGCTACCTATTTTGAAGCATGAAATGTTTGCAAGAAAACCACCAAGCTGAGAGGGCACCAAGGACCCCTCATGTCAACCCTGAGCTGCAAATATTCTCCTGTATTGGTAGTTTGAGGAAGTTTGGTTGAGATGACTGCCCTTTCCACAGAATATTCTCAGTCTATAAAGACAACAATCTTATCATCTCCAAACAGAGGACAACTTATTAGCTCTTTAGTTTAGCTCACTCCTCTCTAATCCCAAACGCCAGATAAATTGGGACAACAGCTGGCGGTAAATCTAGTAGGTGTCGTCCCTTTCCTATCTGGAGGCCAGCAGATTGTGGGATCCTCACCTGTTCCTTCTGTTGTAAAGCATTCTTCTCTCCTAACTATCAGAAAGCAACGCCATTTTTACATTAGCGGAGGGATTTTGCTCCTGCCTGTTAAAAGCCTTTTTCAAATGCATTTGCAGCAATTCCTTAACAATCCGATGGATGGCTTGGATTTATTATCTGCCCCTAACTGCATTTAATTGTGTGCAAGGTTGTGAAGCCACTATGTCATTGTTTGTATTTGGCTATTTATAGGTCTATGGCCTTATAAATAGGTCTTTCATTCAGCTATTGTGGCCTGCATATGACTCAACCAGAAACTGAGTTACTGGCATAACCTCCAATAATTTGAGGCCCCATCCCTTCCCTTCCCTTCTGTTTTGCCTTCCCATTCATGTTGGATCTAAAATTAGACTGTGAGTTATTTTCAGCAGGAGCTATTTATTTCTTTATGCGCTGTGAAAAGAGCAGTTCACCATTGGCTTCAGATTTCCACCAGCTCTGCATAACGGTCGGTATTGCTCATCCAGCATCTTCTCTCCCAGTAGCAGGTGCACTTGGAATACGATGACGTGCAAATCCATCTGCCAAAATCAAAGGCATGGGTTGAACAATGAGTGAGTGAGGTGTAAATTTCCTCCCTATTAGTAACTTCGTTATTTCTAAATCTCCACCATTTAAATATGGCAGCAAGGACAATGGATAAATTCTAGCTAGTCCCATATAATCCTGTTTTTATCTCTGTCCTCTTCTTCTGGGGGTCTTCTAATTTTTCACAAATTACAAGAGAGCCTGATGGGGGCTTGAAGGGTTTTTTGTAAAATATGGGTGAAGAGCACAAATGTATTCTAAAAAGAGAAGTGCCTTCCTTTCTCTCTCTCTCCCTTTTTCTCCCTCCCTCCTTCCTTCTCCCTCTCCCTCTCTCTTTCTCTCACACATACAAGTACCCACATATCCACATATCCATACATCATTATTTCATGTTCAGTGCAGAAAATACGCCATCAGGATTGGTTGCAGAGAGTAGTTGACCAAGGAAACATTTATTTATTTATTTGTTTGTTTATTTATTTATTTAATTTGTTTGCCAAACATATACAAGATAACAAGTGTAGGTATTAACATAAACAAGAACAAAGGAAGTAAATACAGGTAAATGGGGACAGTCAGACAGGGATGGTAGGCACGCACACCCCCTTTAAGGACCTCTTAGGAATGGGGTGAGGTCCACAGTAGACAGTTTGAGGTTGAAGCTGTGAAGGGTTGAGGCTGTAACAATGGAGATGTTAGGTAGGGCGTTCCAAGCATTGACCACTCTGTTGCTGAAGTTGTATTTTCTGCAATTGAGTTTGGAGTGGTTTACCTTGACTTTGTCTCAATTGTTTGCCCGTGTGTTATTGTGGTAGAAGCTGAAGAAATCATTGAACATGCTAGCAAGGGAAGACAGAAACATTCCCTTCCTCTTACAACTTATCTTCTGCAAACTGAATCCTTCCGTTTTTTACTTTGTGATATAGCTGAATAGCTACAGCTGTGTCAACCCTTTAAAAGAAGTTCTTGAGTACATGGAAAAAATAAAGACAAAGCTGCCCCTTGGGACTATTAAAGCAGCTGCCTCTTTCCCCGTGTTTGAGCAGCTGCTTTGAAAAGTTGTGTTTTTATGTGATATATGGACAACCAAGTAGCTGTGTGTGTACATGTCCGTAGAGACAACTTCTGAAACAGGGTTAAGGTTAGGGTTGCCCTCAATGCCTGCCTCCTCCCTTCCCTTTGATGGCAGGAACCGAGCCAGGCACCAGTCAGTGGTGGGATTCAAATAATTTAACAACTGGTTCTCTGCCCTAATGACCAGCTGGGTGGCCATGGCCATGGTGGGCGTGGCCAGGGGTGTGACAGGCAGCACTTAGTCTCCTGCATCCTCTTAGGAGGAGTCCCCACCCTGTGCCCTGTTTTGGGCCTAGTAGGCCTTCCTGCCGCCTCCTGGGAGCAAACAGGCCACGCTGCACCCACAACACTCTGTTTTGGGTCTAGTAAGCACCCCTGAACTTACCTGGGAGCCAAAACAGGGCACGTGGGGACTCCTGGAAGCAGCAGGATGGGGAGGGGTGGGGCCAGCCAGAGGTGGCATTTGCCAGTTCTCTGAACCAGTCAAAATTTCTGCAACCGGTATGCCAGAACCAGTCCGAACCAGCTGAATCCCATCTCTGGTGCCAGTCTGACAGTGGAGATCCTGAGATCTAATATCATTAAATAATCATTCCCTTAACACTGTCCAACTATTTACAAAGTCTGCACTACTATTGCTATTAATCTTCTCATCACTCCTTATCACCCATCCCCTCCCACTTGTGACTGTATGACTTGAAACTTTATCGCTTGTATCCTTATGATTTATATGGACTGTTTCCCAGTATGACTTGATGGCTTATTGTACCCTATGATTATCATTAAGCATTGTACTTAATGATTCTTGATGAATGTATCTTTTCTTTTATGTACATTGAGAGCATTTGCACCAAGACAAATTCCTTGTGTGTCCAATCACACTTGGCCAATAAAGATTTCTATTCTAAAAAGAATTCTACTTATTGGGAAAGGACATTGCTTGGAGATTTTATAGTGACTTCCCCACTCCCAGACTAAGTCTAGATGAGTCAAATCTGCAGCCTGAAGAAAAGCAAGGAAATGGTAATTTTCCAGCAATAAAAACACAATTAGTCATTCTAGTCAGAGACCGATCGTCCACCAAGGAAGAGAGGTGACAGAAGGTGAATGTTCTGTTAAATGATGCAACGTAAACTAATACTATGGATGGTATCACCAGAACCTTTTCATTATTATTATGACTATAGGCTTGACTTATTGATTTGAAAAGCTTCCGGGATAGTTACAGTAATCTGGCAACTGAAATTCTTTTAGCAAAATTAATTCTTCAGATGAAGGCATTGGGTTGTTTAATGAATGCTGCAGAGCTCTCCCATTGCAAGTGCCACATCAGAAATCCACCAATTAAGGTATTTTCCAAGTTCTTAGTTGTACTGTTTTCTCTTTTAGAGAATGTAATAATCCTTTACTGGAAGTGCAATTCCATTCTCTTTCCCCTAAATGTTTCCTGATGATGATGATGATGATGACGACGTTATCCATTTGGTTGTCTCCAACTCTTGGAGACTCTCTGGGCCAGGTCTCTCCATGTCTTCCCATCTTGCGCTACTTCTTTGAATTGTTCTGCACTCTGGTTGGGGTCAGCTTTGGGGGTGTCCAACCACTCTGTCTTCTTTGATGGCCTGGTGGTTTCCCTTCATCACTAACTCTTCCTGACATAATTTCTTTTTCCAGTGAATTCTCTCGCACGATGTGGCCAAAGTAAGTGAGACGCAGTTTTGTGATTTTTACCTTCCAGTGACACGTCTGGGGTTATGCCCTCCAGGAGTTGCTTGTTAGTCACTGTTGCTGTCCAAGGAATATGCAGAAGCCTTCTCCAATACTGCAGTTCAGAGTCCATTTTCTTCCCATCTTGTTTTTTTAAGGTCCAACTTTAACAGTGAGAGGTAACTGTGGGGAACACAATAGAGTGGACTAACCTGCATCTGGGTGCCAGGCTGATGTTCTTCATTTTCCATATTCGGCTCATATTCATCGTTGCTACATGTCCCAATGAAATCCAATTTTTTTATTTCTAAACTTTGAGTGATCTGCAATCCTAAGTGAATTTTCCCATGCCTTCCATCCCTTCACGATCAATTTTTATTCTTCTGCTTCCATTCCTTGCAGAAGTCAAGAGCTTGGTCATTTCCGACGTTCAGAATGCTTTTTTTTTTTTTCCAAGTCTAGCAGTTGAATTTTAGTGAACTGGGGGACAGAATAGCCTCCTTCATTTCATGCGTAGGCAACAGTTCTGTCTTCCACTCCCTTTCTCATAACCTGCCATTGATTCCTTCTGCCCAAAGTCCGGCCCGACATTGGCTTCTTCTGACACGGAATCCAGTGTCTTCCACAGGTTGGCTCTAAAGGCTAAAGATGAAATAAAACATAGGAAAATAGCAGAACAGAAATGACCAGCCAGAGGCCATTGGAGTTTGGGTGGCTCCTAAATGTCAATAAATTTAAACTTCACACTCGCTTGGGAATGTATCCTTGTTGTGGCCCACCGGAGGCTAACGGAGCTGGCAGCAGAGTCGGACAGTGAGGAGGTTGGGGAGGAACATGGGCCAATCCTGGAGGCTGAGGAAGGCTCAGATGAGAGCTCTGCATCAGAGGCAGTGATGGGGCCAGCTGGCAGTCATCAGCTGCTTTTGGGCTCAGACAGCAGTGAGCAGCTGGAGCATGTTCCCAGTGTGCGCATGTGCAGAGCTGCTAAAAGAAAGGAGCAATTAAGACCTCGTGGTCGACATGAGAGCAAGGCCATAGGTGGATGGTGAATGGCCCCTCCCATAGGAATTAAGAGGAGCAAAAGGGGAGGGGGCTTTTTCAGAAAGCCATTCATTCATTGCAGCAGTGCGAAGATCTGTCTGTGCATCTCAGAGACTCTGTGCTGAGACCTTCTTTGTCAGCACTGCATTTGGAAATATTTACTAGGCAGCTCTCCAAGCTTGATAAGGTTTGTGCTCCTAATTACATCCTTGAAAGACTGTTTGCCAGGCCTTTGGCTGAATGTGAATGCAAGAAATTCACCTTTGTTTAATAAAAGGGGTTTTGCCGGGACAAAGAGTCTACTTAGTGCTTTTTGGGAAAGCCCAGGTGAACAATCCTGCTGCAAAGAGAAATGATGTGTAAGAACTATTTACTAAAGCGATAAAGCACTTAACTAACCTTGGCCGGTGTATGGAAGCGAAGGATGGTCAGTCCTGGTTAACACTCAGTCGGGGAGCTACAGTACGTGGAAATTCAGGGAGGTAGCTAAGAGTGGAAAATTAAGGGGGGAAAATTAGAAAGAAAGTTATGCCAACCTGTTCAGTGCTGTTTCCAAGAAAACTGCATGTTTCCATGAAGTTATCAGGAGTTCAATTCAGCTCAAGGGTGTCTTTATTCTTTTTATACCTTCCATCTGTTTAATAGCCACTATAAAGAAACATTTCAGCTATTAACAGTTCAGGACCAAGGAGACTTCCCTGCCATTTTTATTTTATTTTGTACCAAAAAACCATTAGCACTTAGAAAGCATGTGTGTGTGTGTGTTTTCGTAGATTTTCATGGGTACAGGTATGCAGGTCTTGCATGTTCGGGTCTTTTCCCGTGTAACATTGAGACTATCTTGGCAACGTTTTGATGAGATCTCACTCACCATCTTCAGGCTGGTGCTTTTGGCTTTGTGCTTGTGCAAGCAAAACATGATCTGAGCTGCTGTCTCCCTATATATACTGGTGGGGAGGTTGGCTGTGTTGTCATTTCTTGATTGGTTGATGGAGTTGATGTTTGCAGATTGGCTGGCTTTTTCTTAAGAACATGTGTGGCTGAGGTATTGGCTGTGTGTCTATCAGCCTCCTGTGTTGTGACAACTTGGGTAATGGGCTTTGTGATGACCTTCTGAGTTCTATTGTTTTGACATCCTGGGTCTTGTGCTGTAATCTCCTGGGTCGTAATGACCTGGGTAATGGGCTGTGTGATGACCTTCTGAGTTCTAATTTTGTGGCATCCTGGGTCTTGTATTGTAATCTCCTGGGTCGTTGGCCACAGTACATGAAATTAATTTTGAGGGAACCAAATTAATCTCCAATACTGAACACTTCAACAAAAGAATAATCAGGGAAGCCATCAAAATAGAGAAACACCTCCATAACATGAATAAACAGGACAATACCTCTCACCTACCAGACATTTGGAAACTAGCCCTTATCAGCAAATGAGTCCCAGCCATGAAAACCAACACTGGACCCAAAACAACACATGACACCACCACCAATCTCTGTCACCAGACTCAAACCCAAACCCACCCCATAGATGAAAGGCAACCACCATCCAGAAACCAGACCATGGCTGCATCACCAGCTGCCACACACCCTGACCCCCAAACCAAGCAAACTGACACACGCCATAAACAAATAGCCAAGCCTCAAACTTGGAGCCAAACCAAAACCCGGAACGTCACATCACAGCCACCCACTCAGGATATCACATCACAGAACCCAGGAGGCTACACCACAAAACCTCAGGATGTTGCAACGACCCAGGAGATTACAATACAAGACCCAGGATGTCACAAGATTAGAATTCAGAAGGTCATCACAAAGCCCATTACCCAAGTCGTTACAACACAGGAGGCTGATAGACACACAGCCAATACCTCAGCCACACATGTTCTTAAGAAAAAGCCAGCCAATCTGCAAACATCAACTCCATCAACCAATCAAGAAATGACAACACAGCCAACCTCCCCACCAGTATATATAGGGAGACAGCAGCTCAGATCACACTTTGCTCACACAAGCACAAAGCCGAAAGCACCAGCCTGAAGATAGCGAGTGAGATCTCGTCGAAACATTGCCTAGATAGTCTCAATCTTACACGGGAAAAGACCTGAACACACCAAGACCTGTATATATATATATATATTGGGGCAAAAAAGTATTTAGTCAGCCACCAATTGTGCAAGTTCTCCCACTTAAAAAGATGAGAGAGGCTTGTAATTGTCATCATAGGTATACCTCACCTATGAGAGACAAACTGTGAAAACAAATCCAGACAATCACATTGTCTGATTTGGAAAGAATTTATTTACAAATTATGGTGGAAAATAAGTATTTGGTCACCTACAAGCAAACAAGATTGCTGGCTCTCACAGACCTGTAACTTCTTCTTTAAGAGGCTCCTCTGTCCTCCACTCATTACCTGCATTAATGGCACCTGTTTGAACTTGTTATCAGTATGAAAGACACCTGTCCACCTCAAACAGTCCAAACTCCACTTTTGTGAAGACCAAAGAGCTGTCGAAGGATACCAGAAACAAAATTGTAGACCTGCACCAGGCTGGAAAGACTGAATCTGCAATAGGCAAGCAGCTTGGTGTAAAGAAATCAACTGTGGGAGCAATAATTAGAAAATGGAAGACATACAAGACCATTGATAATCTCCCTCGATCTGGGGCTCCACGCAAGATCTCACCCCGTGGGGTCAAAATGATCACCAGAATGGTGAGCAAAAATCCCAGAACTACACAGGGGGACCTAGTGAATGACCTGCAGAGAGCTGGGACCGACGTAACAAAGGCTACCATCAGTAACACGCTACGCCGCCAAGGACTCAGATCCTGCAGTGCCAGACGTGTCCCCCTGCTTAAGCCAGTACATGCCCAGGCCCGTCTGAAGTTTGCTAGAGAGTATTTGGATGATCCAGAAGAGGATTGGGAGAATGTCATAAGGTCAGATGAAACCAAAGTAGAACTGTTTGGTAGAAACACAACTCGTCGTGTTTGGAGGAGAGAAAATGCTGAGTTGCAACCAAAGAACACCATACCTACTGTGAAATATGGGGGTGGCAACATCATGCTTTGGGGCTGATTCTCTGCAAAGGGAACAGGACAACTGATCCATGTACAGGAAAGAATGAATGGGGCCATGTATTGTGAGATTTTGAGTGCAAACCTCCTTACATCAGCAAGGGCATTGAAGATAAAACATGGCTGGGTCTTTCAGCATGGCAATGATCCCAAACACACCTCCTGGGCAACGAAGGAGTGGCTTTGTAAGAAGCATTTCAAGGTCCTGGAGTGGCCTAGCCAGTCTCCAGATCTCAACCCCATAGAAAACCTTTGGAGGGAGTTGAAAGTCCGTGTTGCCCAGCAACAGCCCCAAAACATCACTGCTGTAGAGGAGATATGCATGGAGGAATGGGCCAACATACCAGCAACAGTGTGTGACAACCTTGTGAAGACTTACAGAAAACGTTTGACCTCTGTCATTGCTAACAAAGGATATATAACAAAGTATTGAGATGAACTTTTGATATTGACCAAATACTTATTTTCCACCATAATTTGCAAATAAATTCTTTCCAAATCAGATAAAGTGATTTGTTTTCACATTTTGTCTTTCATAGGTGAGGTATACCTATGATGACAATTACAGGTCTCTCTCATCTTTTTCAGTGGGAGAACTTGCACAATTGGTGGCTGACTAAATACTTTTTTGCCCCACTTTATATATACACATACACACACACAGAGAGAGAGGACCTCTACCATTATTTCAACTTTATCTGCGAGATATCTGCTCTTTCTTGTAAGATACATACACAAATAAATCTTAAAAGGTTAGATTCCTAATTATTATTATTATTTCTTTTGACATTTGGAAGGTCCTTTAAAGCAGTAGAAATTTTGGAAACAAGGTGTTCTGTTAAAAAGAGGTGTCCACATACAATGGTTAAAAAGTCAGGACGGTGCCCTCAAAATTCTGCTTAATTTTTTTATATGTGCATCACACTTAAAAATAGGTGGAGTTTCAGACAAACCCCAACTTTTTGAGAATATTCTCCAGAACAATATTAGCACTCTTTTATTGTTCGGTGTGCTAAATCACAGAAACATTTCTAGTCTTGTGTAACACATTTTTGTTTTGTTAAGTTGTTCTTCCTAAAGTTGGCGGTATTTTTGGCATGTGAGGATGGAGACTGAGGGTGGGAGTGGGTGAGAAGGGATAGAAAAAGAAAGGGAAAAAAGGGGCTATACAGGACAATCCAATACTCTTTTTACGTGTCTCATATAAATAAAATGAGTAAAAAGAGGCAGGGGCCACTTTGGTTATCTTTTTTTTTTAACTTTATCTTTTATTATTTTATCATTGAAAATAAAATGCAAAACAGTAAAACAAACAGACAAAATGATGTAAAACAAAAACATACATTCAACCCTAACAGTCACAAAACAGGGAAGAAAATAATGTACAAAAAGAGGAAAATCACTAACATTTAAGTTAACATTTAGTATGTAAGACCTACCTTAGTTGGGTGCTGAAAGAAAAGAAAAGGCAATAACAATTGACCTCCATTTTTCTCACATTCTCATATAATATCTTTTGTTTTTCATGAGTCCAGAAGTTTTATTCTTCCAGCTGCTAGCTATGATCTCAATTGGATAAAGGCTTTTGCACTGGCAAATGTTTATGTGCGTTTATGCATATGCACAAAACACACACACACACACACTTAATCCTGCTTCTAAGGCTAGAGGTATTTGGGAAGACAATTGTTTGAGTCTTAACTCCTTGTCAACAAGATTACTTTTTAAACCTGCATTTTCTTCCCGCTCCCCTCTTTCCCCCGCAGGAGAAATAATGAGAAAATAACCCTGCCTGTGATAAGAAAAGATCCAGAGGAATGCTGGCTAGCTTATGAAGTTGAAATGAATGAAGATAAGAGAAAATATTTTTTTTTAAAGAATACAATAGAGTTCTAAAGAATTTATCTCTAGATGTAGGATCAAAGGGAAGGAATTTAAATATTATCAACAAGCAAAGGTTCTTTCTTTTTGCAGAAAGCCTTTACTTGGCAAAACCAACATGAAAATGAGGTAAACATTTATTGGAATATTACAAACTAAAATATATAGAGTTGTCACGCCCCTGTTGGAGACCGACTCCGAGGGAGAGGAGGAACAGCCGACAGGGAGTGGAAGTGTGGCTCCAGAGGTTGTGGAGGAGGCTGGGGAAGGGCAGAGGCCGGCTGGGCAGTCAGACCCAGGCCCATCCCCTCTCCATCCTAGGGTACATAGGGAGAAGAGGATAAGGGCGAGACATGAATGGTATGGTCTATGGGGAAGGATAGGGCATGGGCTGCAGCTGTGAGAACTGGTTAAAAGGATGGACATGCGTATGGGCCAGTGCTGAAACAAAGCATGGAAATATCTCTAGTCTGTTGTTCCTCTCTGAGTTTGGCATCCTTCCCAGTGGGTGTTCCGATATCTGAGATGTCTTCAAGCCCTTATCTTGCCTGGTTCCCTTAATTGCTTCAGTGTGGTTTGTGTTGTTTTTACTCTTTATAATTTATAGGCATTTTTAATTTAAATGGCATTTCCTCCTTTTCGTAAATGCTTGTGGGGGAGTTTTTTGTCTCCAGTCAAGGATATTTGGAGCTTTGAAGCAAAGAGAAGGAATAAAAGGGGCTTTACCTGTTTTTGTGA
Organism: Bungarus multicinctus; assembly: GCA_023653725.1. Lineage (NCBI taxonomy): Eukaryota > Metazoa > Chordata > Lepidosauria > Squamata > Elapidae > Bungarus > Bungarus multicinctus. The sequence goes on from CM042849.1 coordinate 54,605,788, forward strand.
CTGTGTTTATTTTGTATCCCACCCTGGGTTATCACAAGACTTAGGAAAGTGGATTTAAGCAGCTTTTCTAAGCTAACTGTGGTTTGAAAGCTAATGAAGTTTCGGAGTATAAATATAACAATCAAGGCTGAGATATCTGAATTCTCTGTCTTGAATCTTCTACCACATAATTATTTTTTTCTGTTGAGGCTTGGACAGATTATTTAGATAGAAATCACACAAGAATAAAGAAGGTAAACAATTAGTAATATAGTTGTGAAAACATTCGGGGGGGGGGAGTTTTCATAATTCATGCTCACGTCTCTTCTATCGTTGCTCAACTGCTAATATCTAATATCTAAATATTACATATCTAAATATTTGTACTGTACTTTGAATGTTAAACATTGGAGGCTATTGTTCTGACCAAGGCTTGCTGAGACCGTAATTAAGCACGCGCTTGATCCAAACAACTCTTGTTTTATTTCAACGGCTGGGAATTATGTTCATTCCCAGCCTGTAATGAGTCTTGAAATAAGCACCCACCTTTCTCTCCTTTGAATTGCGGCCAACAACTAAAGTGCCAAATGAACTGTAAAAACCGAAGTACAAAGTCCACACAGAGCTTCAAGGATTAATCCGAATAGAACAAATGACTTTGCTTCCTGCAAAGGTTTCTTCACCTTTGCCTGTCTTTTATACCTTATGGGAGAGGCAATCACCTCCCAGTTTTACTCCCGAGTTGCCCCTTTTGTTTCAGCTCCTCTTGCCTTCTAGCAGCTCAGCTCACACGCATACTGGGAACAGGCTCCCCCTGTTCCTCTGCCTTGCTGCTGCCAGATTCTGGAGGCTCCGGAGTCAGCACGTAACTCCCTGGTGGTCCTGGACCCATCTCTGCATTGGATGCAGGACCCTCATCTGAGTCCTCCCCAGACTCCCCACTGTCCGATTCCACTGCCGTCTGCACAGGCTGCCGGACTGGTCCCCATTCTTCCCCACTGTCCGATTCCACTGCCGTCTGCACAGGCTGCCGGTGAACCACAACAGCTATTGCTACTATCGGTTTAAGTCATTCCCTCTATTGTTTTGACTGGTATCTTAACCCATTTTTTAGAAACTATATTCCAATTGTCTGAATTTGCCTTGCCCTGTGATGTCTAGCATGTAAACCAGGGGGTCTCCAACGTTGGCAACTTTAAGGCTTGTCGACTTCAACTCCCAGAATTTTTCAACCAGCTTTGCAGCAATAAAAACGTTGGGCTCAATTGTAGTCAAGGACTGCCTCAATAGAACCTAATGTTTAATATCCTCCACCTATCCAGGACCACGAAGGCAAAAGCATTGGTCCACTAGCACATTGGTAACTCTTCTTGTCAGAGTATCACCATATCTCATTGGTTTTGGAAGACTGGCCCATGCTCTGTGTATTCTTAGGTTTTGGGGACATCTTTTCTTTGGTTGAAACTGTTGAGTTAATCCAACCATGGTGTCTCTCTACATTTTTGCCAGTTCTGCCTGATTTGAGCTCATGATGGCTTGTTACTCAATTGGCGTTGCATCTGAAGAGATAGAAAAGGATAAATCCCTATTATTAACTGGAACTGGTGTTGCTGCAGCTTCAGGAACATACGATGGTTCACAGACCCCCTTTTCAGCATGGAGCAAGTCACCCAGACTGGACTTTCGGCTCTAATATTTATAAAGTAACATTGTCAGTTCTTGCAATCTGGCTATAGCCAGGAGCCCAAATGTGTTACATTTGACAAAAAGGACAATTGTGGAAAATGACCTTTCTATAGATAATGTTCCATGCTTCATTAGGGCCATCAACTTGACTGCAAGATATAAATGCGTTGGGGGTATGAAAGGTTATCATTTAGACATGGTTCTTATAACATGCTAAGCTATAATGTCACTCGTGTGATTTGGTTTAACTTGTTGTGTCACTCTCACCATTGTGGGCTTGAAAGAATGATTTATAGCTCATCATAGGGCGTGAATTCAGGTTATTGTGGCTCATGTCGTAAAGTATCCTGGGTTATTTCATAAACCATAGGCCAAATAGTTTCATGACCCATGAAACTATCCTTAAATTAAATAGCCATATTGCCAATTCCAGTTCAGATAGTCTTTTCTCCTTCTCTGACATTATTTCATATCATGACACCTGCAATAGTGGAGTGGCACCAGCTCAGGGACAGGAAATGGAACTGGGTCATTTTTTTCAAGCTGTCAGATGATGTCATGGACATCAGAAATAAGGAAAGGGGATGAAGACACTAAGAGAAGCAATGTTGGTATTTTTGTTTGTAGATGGCCCTGATGATCCTCTGGAAGGCAGATAAAAGAGCTTGAAAATGAAAATAATCCAGAATTTATTTATTTCATATCCAAGATTTAGATCCTACCCAATTCCATAGAGCAGGAGCCCCCAAACTTAGCAACTTTAAGACTTGTGGACTTCAACTTTCAGAATTGCCCAGCCAGCATGTCTAGCTGAGGAATTCTGGGAGTTGAAGTCCATAAATCTTAAAGTTGCAAAATTTGGAGGTCTCTGCCATAGAGTCAAGAAGGTAGTGGATTTGGTGAGGTCTTGCACTTAGCAAGTCTCAGCCAGTCCTTGAGTCCTTTTTCTGATTAATTTTTTTTTAACTTCTGAAGGCATCTTCTGTTCCACTGGTTAATTGTCCACACTGTTAGGAAGTTTCTCCTTAATTCCAGGTTGCTATATTTCAAATCTGAGGTAATTAATGGTTCCAGTTCTTTAATTCTAGATCCTTATGAACCATTGCATTTGTAATTCCAGAGAGGTTGGCCCATAAATGATGCCTTCTTACCAATGACTTAAGATCTTTACTGAGTTCTATTTCCATGGAAATAGTTTAGAAGACAGTCATTATTTACACTCAAGAGCCCATTCCAAAAGAGGGAGAAGACCAGGACAAGGTATCTCAAGAAGGAAATTCAGTGTCTTCAGGACTAGTAGTGATCCTGAGATAGGGTTTGGCCCCATTTTGGAGTCTCAACTTCTCAGACACTGAAGACACCTGTATCTGAAAAGACATCTTCAAATTAGAGCATCAAATCAAGAAAATCTGGCATGGGTACTCAGAAGCAACCTGATGAAGGAAGTCAATTTGAACTGACTGGATATACTTGTACTCAAGGTTATTAGGGAGCAGTGATCCAATTTCAAAGCCACTGCCCCAAAGAACGGGGAGTCAACCTATTCTTCAAAGCCCCAGAAGGCAGGAGAAGAAGCAATGGATGGAAACTCATCAAGGAGAGAACAATCTGGAATGAGGGAGAAATTTTCTGACAGTGAGAACAATTAACCAGTGGAACAACTTGCCTCCAAAAGTTGTGAATGCTCCAACACTGGAGGGTTTTAAGAAGAGATTGGATGATCAATTGTCTGAAATGGTGTAGGGCTTCCTGCCTGAATGGGGGTTGGACTAGAAGACCTCCAAGGTCCTTTCCAACTCTGTCATTCTGTCCTGTTCAACATCCTGAGGATTTGATTCAGTTTGATTTCAGCCCATGTTTTTTGGCTCCATGTCTGCTCGGTAAGCTTGCTTATATGTATACACAACCTGAATTGAGTTTATAACTTGGATTTATTGGGCCAGATTGATTTATTGCCACTTTAAGTAGATTCCATTCATGAGAGCAGGACGTACATATTTTTAAAAGGAAGAGTTAGTTGGGAGAAGTGGCTGAAAATAGGCCTGGAATTAACCCAGAATCTGTTAAACCAACCAGCCAACTATATTATATCTTACAACGATGTGTTAACCAACCAACTGCTTCCAGTATTGCAAAACTCTTGGGTGGAATGCAGGGGTGGGATAGGACAGGGTTAACTACCAGTTCAGGATTTACGAGCTTCCCTGCACGCTGTGAACTGCGCGCCTGTAACTCGTCATCAGCATGCTGTGTGCAGAGACGCAGCCTTTGAAACAGCCCTGTTTTCCTGCTTTTTTAACTACAGCTGTGCCGGCAGCTGAAGTTGAAAAATCAGGAAATAAAGATCAGGTAAGAGCCCAGGTGGGCGGGTGGGCAAAAAGATCAGCAGACATAGAACTGGTTCTATGTCTGCTGCTCTTCAGAGCTACCGGTTCTACAGAGGTGGACAGAACCGGTAGAAACCGAGCCCTGGTCAAATGTCATCTAAGCACAGACGTGCGAGCCATTTCTCTTGTGGTCTCAAAAATATCACAACCTGGACGTGGAAATGGGACACCTATTTGCCTTTATCCCCTTCAGAATTGTTATATAAAACTGTTAACAATGTTTATACGTGCTCCTTCTGGGTTCAGTTCCAAGTGGGGAAAGAAAGACACTGGAAACATGGTAACTGCTTGGAAAGATGGTTTAATGGTGGACAGGACCACATGGCTCGGAGCTCCTGGGTGAAAAGAATGAGCACATACATAGATGTTGGGCGATGGGAAAAAAAAGGGAAGAAATGCTGAGAGTCCCTGGGTTTTATGCCCTCTGTTGGGATTTGTATTCTGATTGGTTGTCAAGACTCCCATGGGGCCATGCAGGGGCAACTCTGTAGGCTGTCCTGAGCCCCAGGCTTGGTTGAGCCTTCCTGGATGATGATGTAATGAAAGGACTTTGGGCAATTCCTATTATAGCTCTACCTGGAGATCTTTGTTATGTAAAATAGACTGGCCCAGGCCAGAGTAATGGTCCATTAGCAAAGTGGGGAGGGGTGAGTTTCTGCTTCTGAGTTTCTACTTTTCTTTTTTAGGGGAGATATTCTGTCTTTTTAGTAAATCCTAAAATATTTCATTTTCCTAGGAACGGGGTGGGTTTTAACTTCCAACATATGGATAGTATAGATGTCCAGATCTGAACTGGTTTGGAATAGTTTGCAGGAAGTGACTATCTGGAATTGATATAGTGTATTTGATGTTACATGGGAATGGTGGCGAATAACTTCCTGATCATAACCTTCGCTAATAATATCATAAGGATACAATTTATGGACAGAGACTTACCTTTGTTAATAAGGCTAATTGGCCATTAATCACCCACCATGCATCTCGAGATGGTTTGCCTTATATGGGGCTAGAAAAATATATCTCACTAATAGGTGCATTATTTAACAGTTACGAAGGGGCTTCAGTTGGTTGCCCTGCTTTGCTATCTTATAGCTTTGCACATATGGAAGCTGCTTTTCCCATGTGCATCCCCTGAATAAAGTCTTTTGCTTGGCAAGTCTTGGTGATGGAAAGGGAAAATCATAATCTCCATGAAATGGAACTCACCTCTCTACAGATAATCAGAGTTAGAAGGGGTCTTGTGGCTCATCTAGTCCAACCCTCCACCCAAGCAGGAGATCTTAACCCATTTCTGATAGATGGCAGTCCAGTCTCTTTTTGAAAGCTTCCAGTCATGAAGCTCCTACAACTTCTGAAGGCAACTTCTATTCCATCTGTTGATGGTTCTCACTGTCAGAAAATTCCTCCTTAATTCTAAGTTTGAATCTCTCCTTGATCAGTTTCCATTCATTGTTCCTTGTCTGGCCTGTTTTGGAAAATAGCTTGACCCCCTCCTCTCTGTGGCAGCCCCTCAAATATTAGACCTCTGCTATCATGTCTCCCCTCGTCCTTCTCTTCCCTAGACTAGCCATGCCCAGTTCCTGCAACTGTTCATCGTATGAATGGTTTATAATCTTGACATCTACCAAGACTTAAAAACCTATGGTATCTTTTCCAAGCCGGTTGGGATTCATTCCCAATTGGCAAGAATTTGACATGACTCATCATCTACATTAGAGGTCTCCAAACCTGGCAACTTTAAGACTTGTGGACTTCAACTCCCTGGGAGTTTGGGGACCCCTGATGTACATGCCTCTATTTTATGGACTTGGGTGAGTTCCATTCTTCAATCATTTCCCTTGCTGAGCATTATGCCTTGTTAAATAAGCATTAACCTGGCTAGCGAAGTTATAAGTTGCACCACCGTTTTTAACGGGGATTTAAAAATTGCCTTTTCCTCTAGTTCCCTGCTCTTGCCAATCATTCTAGCAGTTGACTTTGAGCAACTCAGCTGTTTAAATTGGCCGGGATCAACCCAGCAGTCAGTGTTCTGACTGAAGTTGGAACAAAAGCTTAACGAGAGGGCTTGTCATGCAAGAACAGCTTTTTCCACTGTTCTGTCTTGTTCTCTGTTCTCATCATGTGTCCAGCCCCTTCTGGGAAGGAGAGAGAGAGAAAGAGAGAGAGAGAGAGAAGGAAAGATGTAATCTTTGCAAAGATTAAATCCAATCTTGTCCTTCTCCACTCAACGGGATGACATTGTCTTCATCCTTTCAAATGAAACCTAATTAGCTCCTTTGCAATAATCGTAAGGAGTATAGGTGCAATTTCCTGCTGATTGCTAGGATTTACTGATTAGTAAAATTTGACAGTCCTGGATATCAAGATGTGCCTTTGCTTGCTTTGGTCTATGTTTCAGATAATTCTGTCAGCCTTCAATAGATGCGATAAAATGAACAGAGGCAACCCAAAGATGCTTTTTTTTCAAGAGGCAACTGGACTTTCTGTGTTTTTCCTTGAAGATGTTTCCCTTCTCCTCCAAGAAGCTTCTTCAGCTCTGACTGAATGGTGGGGAATAGAAGGATTTATGCTTCTTAAAGCCAATTGGTCATTTGCATTCTAACAGAGAGGTATTGAGGCCACTTGGAGGTTTATCTATGTCCTTGGGGTGCTTTTTTTGAAGAGGCAACTGTACTTTCTGGTTTTTTTCTTTTGAAGACATTTCACTTCTCACCCAAGAAGCTTCTTCAGCTCCGACTGGATGGTGGGAAATGGAAAGATCTATACTCCTTGCAGGCAGCTGGTCATTTGCATCCTTTTAGAGAGTCGTTGAGGCCTCTTGGAGGTTCATCTGTGTCCTCAGGGTCACCTAAGTAGTGCAAATGGGTGTGGAGCCTTCTTGGGACTGCTGAAAGGATCTGTGTTGTAGACTGGAGATAGATGATGTTGTATCCATCCCCCTATTTTCATTTTTGACCTAGATGGCCTCTTTGACCTCCTCTTCCAAACCAGAGGTCCTCTCTGTCCAAAATGTGGACTTTGCTGTCTTCAAAAGAGGGCCCTTTGTCTTTCGAATGCAGATGGAAGTGCTAAATCTTGTCCCGATGAGTTTGTTCTCCTGTGTTGTGTGGTGCATTTGTGAAGTGGCTATTTTGTTTCCCCAAACGTACAGATCTGCACATGGCTCACTGCATTGTACTGCCTATGGCACATTGCTCAGTTTGTGTCTGGGTGTTTTATCCTTGGGGTGGAAAAGCTTAGTGTATTCTTGGGTTTGAAGTGTGCACGTATGTTGTGTTCTCTTCCTATGTTTAAATGAAGCTTTTCTCACTGGGAGTTTCAATTGCAAATACATTTTAGAAAGTTTATTTTCTTTATTGTTTAACCTTCCGTATTTAAAGTTAGAACATTCGGGTTGCTCGTTGCTTCAGATTTCATTCCCAAAAAGTTGCCTTAGAAAGACGGGGGAAAAAAAAGATTGTACTATTTGTTTGCAATTATTTAGCAAGTGCACCTTTTGGGAAAGGAATCGGTGTGGCACAGCCTTATGAGAAAATGACTTACGTGGAAACAAATTAATTGCACAGTGTGACATGAGCAAATATGGAAGGCTAATTGAATAGTCTGAGCGATGAATATTCATATCAGTCATTTGGTGTGTTTTTTTTTCTTCTTCTTTTTACCTCCAACAATAAAAAATAAAGAAATTGCTTTGGCTGCTGAGATGACAGGACACAGAGAGAAACTGGTCAGGGGGAAAAAGTGGTCCCCATCCCTCCCCTCCCCTCCCAAGAATCCCCACGTGGCCCGTTTTGGGTGCACATACATACAGGGTGTGTGTGGAGGCTAAGGGATGGCGAAAAACGGGCCTCCTAGAAATTTGGGAAGGCTGGAAATGGGCCTGTTTCTGGCTTCCAGAGAGCCTCTGGAGCCCATTTTTGCCCTCCCAGAGGTTCGAGAAAAGCCTCAGGAGTCTGGGGAGGGCAACCCCCCCCCCCCGCTGTGGTGCAGGAGGCTGACTAGGCCATGTTCAATCAGCAACCTGGCTAAGATTTTTGAAGCCCACCCCTGGCCAGGGGCATTGCGAGCTGGTTCTTTGCTACTTCCAGACCGGCTCCCCACGGGCCGGATCTGGTCCATGGGCCTTGAGTTTGACACCCCTAATCTAGAGAGATACATAGAGGCAGTTTGGTGTAGCGGTTAAGATACCTGGTTAGAACCCAGGAGTTGGTGAGTTCTAGTCTTGTCTTAGCCCAGGATCCTTACCCTGGATTCAGTCCTTCAGCCCAACCTGCCTCACAGGGTTGTTGTTGTTGTGGGGAAAATAGGAGGTGGGAGGTGTGTTGGATGTGTTTGCTGCCTTGAGTTATTTATAAAAATAAAATAATAATAATAATAATGCCACAATAATAAATTAGGATAAGCTGTACAGGTAATCCTCAACTTATGATCACCATTCAACTCAGAATTTGTGTCACTAAGTGAGACATTTGTTGAGAAATTTGTTCAGTTTTGCACAATGTACGACTTTTCTCGCCATGTTTCCTAAGTGAATCCCAGCTCTGATCAAATTTAGCCACATGGTTATGAAGAGAATCTGGCTTTCAGGTTTATTGGAAGGTCGCAAAAGGAGATCATGGGCCACTGAGACCGTCATATATGTGAGTCAGTCACCAAGCCTCCGAATTTTGATCATGTGACCCTGGGGATGGTGCCCCGGTCATAAGTTTGAAAAAGGATCCTACGTCACTTTTTCTCAGTGCTGTCATGTTCTCAAATGGTCAGTAAATGAACAATTGGAAGACTAGAACTACCTCTATATGGATGTTCTAGATCTAGAAGCTAACAGATTAACAGAATTGAGAGGGACATTGGAGGTCATCTAGTCCAACTCCTCCCCCCAAGCAGGAGACCCTACACCAAGGGCCTTCAAATTTGGCAACTTTAAGACTTTTATTTATTTTATTTTTATTTATTTATTTATTTTTGTCAATTGCTTACAAGATAATAGGTATAAGTAAAAACTCAGTTATGAATACATGGATACATATAAGAAACATAAAAAAAATAAAAGAAACAATAGGACAGGGAGGGTAGGCACATTGGTGCGCTTATGCACGCCCCCTACAGACCTCTTAGGAAAGGGGTGAGGTCAATAGCAGACAGTCTAAGGTTAAAGTTTTTGGGGTTTGGGGAAGAAACCACAGAGTCAGGTAGACTATTCCAAACATTGACCACTCTGTTGCTGAAGTTGTATTTCCTGCAATCAAGTTTGGTGCGATTAACCTTGAGTTTGTATCTATTGTTTGCTCTTGTTTTGTGATGGTTGAAGCTGAAGTATTCATTGACAGGTAGGACATTGCAATGTATGATTTTATATATTATACTTAGATCGGACCGAAGGCGGTATAGTTCTAGAATTTCTAGATCTAGAATTTCGAGTCTGGTGGCAGAATTCCCAAAATTCCTGAGCTAATATGACTGGAGGAGGAATTCTGGGAATTGAAGTCCACAAGTCTTAAAGTTGCCAAGTTTGAAGACCCCTGCACTAGACCATTTCAGACAGATGGCAGTCCAGTCTCTTCTAGAACACTGTCAACTCGTAAAACAGAATAATCAAGGACGGATCACTTACCCTAAGATGTTCTCCTTGTAGCGCTTATGCAATCCTCTCTCTTTTAAGGAATATACATACATATCTATATCTATAAAAGCGAAAGGCCACTCATGCATCATCACGAAATCTCCAGAACCGTAAAGCCTACAATCTTGAAATTTGGCACCTATGTTTCTCTTGGCTTCTAGTGCTCTCTAGGAAAGGATTTTTCCAAATGACCCTCAGACCATTAGTATTTCCTATATTGTAATTATTAACACACTCTGATGCTAAGGAGTTCTACTCCCCCTCCCCACCTGAAAAGAAATCTCTTCCAAATGCAAAACACAAGCAGAGGAGAGGAATTTCAGTTTTGATTTCAGTTTCAGAGCACCAAGTAGCTTGAGTTCAGAACAGTTGAGCTAAGCCACGCCCAGGCTACTTGCTGTCTCCTTCTTGCTCACACAGCAAATACTGCTTCAGTTTCCAAACAGCCCTCAACTCTCTCACACACTGAACAAAACACTAGCCTGATGAATATAGATGGATGCTGATAGGCAGAGGCAGAATTCCCCCCCACCTTATTTTCCTCCCCAGAAATTAAGCCCAATCACTTCGTTTCATAGTGAAGCACGGATATTGAATTAATGTGCGTGTGTGTGTGTGTGTGTGTGTGTGTGTGTGTGTATACATACACACACATTCATAGACACACATATATCTCCACCCACCCACATACACACGTACATACATACATATATACATATGTATATTTATTGTATGTATATATATATATATATGTATATTGTGTGTCTATTGTGTATAAATACACACACACGCACACACACACAGAGAGGATAAGCACTGTTGGAGAAAAGAAAGCCAAATATTTAAAGAAAGGGCATTACTCTATTTGCCAAGTACCAATTACCCATCTGTGTTTGGTTCTGCTGCTGTCAAAGCCGACCACTTTTATTTTATTGCAATTAAAGTTAATAGTCGGCCGCAATAATTAGAACCTCAACTTGAGATCCTTTATTCCTCAGTCTGCCCTCTCCTGCTTGCCCAAGGACAGAAAGCAAAGGAACGGAAGCCAGCTGACAAGTATTTAGCTCCAATAACAGAGGATATGAGGAAACTGAGAACAACCAGAGGAAGCCTGAGAATCGGCAAGGGAACTCTCAGGATGGTGGGTGGCTTCTGCATTTTGGGATCGGCCATTAATGCGAAAGGAACAAAACTGCTCTGAATACTTGGCCAAAGATCTTCAAATCCACTGTGTTCTCACCTGCAGCAATTCGTTCAAAGTTACAATGGGATTGCTGGGGGACTTCTGTTTTTCACACTTATGACCATCCTACATCCTCACGGTCACCTGATCCAAAGTCAAATGCTCGGGAACTGACTCATATTTACGACAGTTGCAGCGTCCCACAGTCATGTGATTTTGACCTTCCAACAGGCAAAGTCAATGGAGGTCAGATTCACTTAACAACCTGGTTACTAACTTCAGGGATTCATTGAACATAACTGTAGCAAGGAAGGTTGTACAATGGGGCAAAACTCACTCAACAAATGTCTCCCTTAGCCACAGCAATGTTGGGCTCAGCTGTGGTCATAAGTGAATGACTACCTGAATACCTAGAAAGATCACAATTGGGCAAAACTTGGTATATCCTTGTGATGTCCTGGCCCAAAAGTCAGACATGACTGAATGGATACTATCATCGTCATCTTCATCTTTGTCTTCATCTTCATCATAATTTTCATCTTTGTCTTCATCATCATCTTCATCTTTGTCTTCATCATCTTCAACTTTGTCTTCATCATCTTCAACTTTGTCTTCATCGTCATCTTCATCTTTGTCTTCACCATCATCTTTGTCTTCATCATCTTCACCTTTGTCTTCATCATCTTCACAATTGTCTTCATCTTCATCTTTGTCTTCATTGTCATCTTCATCTTTGTCTTCATCATTTTCATCTTTATCTTCATCTTCTTCATCTTTGTCTTCATCACCATCTTCTTTTTCATCACCATCTTCTTCATCATCCCTTTGTGCTCCTTTCCCAGGAAACAGATGGTCCTATATTTGGTAAAATGGCCTTCTAAGTTATTGAATAAGACGTGAAGCATGAAAGCTTATTATTTCCTGGTTTGTCTTATCTCTCTATGTCTTTTCTTTCCTTTCTTTTTTTGATGGTCAACCTTCATTGTCATTGTCAGCAGAGTTAAATGGCACTGATGATTTCGTGCTGTTCCTGGTGATTTGGTGGCCCATTTTGACCTGACCTGGCTACAGTTCTTGCAAAAACCCATCTACCCTTAGCATCTATTTTCTGTTGCTCTCTCATGCTTCTACCATCCACAAACCTTGCCAAGCATGATGGGTCCCTAAAACAAATTCCTTTTTCTGTGCATTTATTAAATATATATAGGTATTCCATAAACCTCCTCAAATAGAGTATGTGACTATTGTTTGTTACAGACTTTAGTGAGAAGACTAATCAGATTGAACTAAACGAGCTGGATTCATTTTTTTTTCAGTGCATATTCAGGATTACAGTGCAATGAAACAATTTTAGAAGTATTCTTTCATTTCTTTCCATAGATTCCTCATAACTAAATGTTATTAATGTATTAGTTGGAAGAGGAAAAATATATTCCAAGATCTTTCCAGTTACAAGCAAGAATTGTACCATCTTGGTAGTTTATAATCTTTTATGCTTTAATTTTTTGGTTTGGTATCTTTTTTTTAATCTACCTGTTCTTGGTGGCTTTTTATCACTCCATAGAACAACAGTTCTAATTTCACAGCAGCTATTCCTCGAAGCCAATATTTTTGAGGCACGAATCGCTATTTCCGGAGGCCCCCCAAAAAACAGGAAACTTCACCCATTGAACCTTCCTTCCCTTCCCTCTTGTTACAGCTCTCTCCCTTAAAAAAAGATGGCTGCCAGCTAGTTATAGGTTTATCTTCCCTATTTGAGAGTCCTCCAATAAATCACGTTTGCCTGCAGCCATCATAGGTTATGTGCCTTCCATTATCATCATGAAATAAGCCCACTGGCCCACTGGCTGTTTGCAGAAGATTGAACATTCCTGGATATTTCGCTTTTTATATGGATACGCAGAGCTGTCATTATTATTATTATTTTTTTCTTTCCAGAAGCCATTGTTACATTTAGCCTGGCTTTCATTGGGCACCTTCTTTAACAACGGTAATGATTTTTTGGCGAATTGTGAAACATCGGTGCTTCTTGTCAACTTGTGGCATCGGCAGCACAAAAGGATGAAGTTAATTTTAGGACATTAATGCCTTCCGATCATTCTTGCTCGCCTCTTCTTTTAACTTGAAGCACTTAGAAGTAATCCCGAAGCAAACCGACTGAAGTTGAGAATAATTACAGAGAGATTCTTCCCTCTCTGCCTCTCTGGGATATTCTGAAGGGCTTTAGTTGGCTCGTGTGCTATGCCATATCCAGATGGCTGTAGAAATCTGTTGGTGGTTTCTGAGATAGAGTAGAATAGAATAACAGAGTTGGAAGGGACCTTGGAGATCTTCTAGTCCAACCCCCTGCCTAGGCAGGAAACCCTATATCACTTCAGATAAATGGTTGTCTAACATCTTTTTAAAAACTTCCAGTGTTGGAGCATTCACAGCTTCTGGAGGCAAGTTGTTCCACTGATTAATTGTTCTTCACTGTCAGGAAGTTTCTCCTTAATTCCAGGTTGCTTCTCTCCTTGATTAGTTTCCATCTGTTGCTTCTTCTCCTGCCCTCAGATGCTTTGGAGAATAGCTTGACTCCCACTTCTCTGGGGAAGCCCCTCAGATATTGGAAGACTGCTATCATGTCACCCCTTCTTTTCATTAGACTAGACATACCCAGTTCCTGCAACTGTTCTTCATATGTTTCAGCCTCCATCCCTTTAATCCTCTTGGTTGTTCTTCTCTGTACTCTTTCTAGAATCTCAACATCTTTTTTTACATTGTGGTGACCAAAACTGGATGCAGTATTCCAAGTGTGTCCTTACCAAGGCCTTATAAAGCGGTACTAACTCTTCACATGATCTTGGTTCTACCCCTCTGTTTATATAGCCCAGGACATTTTTGGCATCTCCTGCACATGGCTGGCTCATATTTAAAAGGTTGTCCACTAGGACTCCGAGATCCCTCAGATTTCAAGATATTCTTGAAAACATCCTAAGCAGACCACAAGACCCAACAACCCCAGAAGGAAAACAACAGGAATCACCTACAACATACAATATAAGGCCTGCAACAACCACTGTGTAGGACAACTAGGCAGAAGACTGGCAGAAAGCATCCACAAGCACCAACCAGTAGTCAGAAGACACGAGGAAATCTCTTTAATTTCATAACATCTGGACAGATTTAACCACAGTTTCAATTGGGAAAATGGGACCCTCCTAGACCAAGCCAAGTCCCAAAAAATGCCAGGGAATTTCTAGAAGCCTGGCACTCTGACAACTTGACCATCAATAGACACGCGGACATGAACAACATCTATCAGAGGTCTCCAAATTTGGCAACTTTGAGACTTGTGGACTTCCACTCCCTGCAAGTCTTAAAGTTGCCAAGTTTGGAGGCCTTTGATCTATAGATTATGAGACAATCAATGTGCCCCAAAGAGAAAAAAAAAGACCCCAGTACCTCTCTACCAGCAAACATCACCTAGACCAGCATAGGTTAACATCAGACCAACAATCAAGTCAACAATATCCCAAATAAGGAACAGCAAACAGCCCAAGCAAAGAACCTCCAAGGCCATCCTCACCAAACCACTAGAATATAAACTGAAAGCAAAACTCACTCCTTCCTAGCACTGATAATGTTACCTAGTTGGGTAATGAAATGTCTGCAAGAAAACCAACAGGCACAGAGAGCACCAAGGACTTGAAATGTTCATCACAATTACCTTCTCAATGAGCAAATAGGAAATTGTTTAAGAATACTCTTCTAGCTAAAGAGAGTTGGCCATTGGTCCAGATTTGCTCAGTGACTCAATGAAGTGATTTGCTCACTTGCTATTCCAGAAGAAAAGTCTGATTTCTCCTGCCTTCTCTTCAGCATTCACACCCATCAGCAGGCTAACAATATACTATTCGATACAATATTCTAAAATGCAGGGCAATGAATATTTATTGCTTATAGCCATAGGACATTGGAAACAGAACACCATCTTCAGAACTTCCTGCCTGGGAACTCTTTATGAAATCAGCATGAACCCTGGTAATCTCGTTGGCATCTAAATCTGATTTTATGATTGGGAGCGGCTTTAAGAATCATTAGCACTGAAAGGCATTGTACTAATATTGTAAAATAAAGGAAATAAATAATATATAGGCTATTTAAATGTTTCCAGTGAGAGGCACTGAGTCAAACTGTTTATCCATGATAAACATGCTGTCCCACTCACTCACACAAACATGAAACCATGGCTTAGTGGATTTATTAATATTCTCCCACAACTCCCTTCAGCAAAAACCCACAAATGTCCCAATTAAGTCCAGCCACAAGCAGATCGATGTTAGCCCATAGAGCAATGGCTAGTGAGTCCACAAGGCACTTGAAAATTTCCCAACTAAGATGACTGAAGGCCTGGAGAATAAAACATGAAGAACAGTTATAGGAATTGGATACAGCCAATTTAGAGAAACAAAAAACTAGGGGTGACATGATAGCAGTCTTCCAGTATTTGAGGGGCTGCCACAAAGAAGAAGTCAACCTATTCTTCAAAGTCCCTGAGGGCAGGACAAAAAGCAACGGATGGAAACTAATGAAGGAGAGAAGCAACTGAGAATTAAGGAGAAACTTCCTAACAGGGAGGACAATCAACCAATGGAACAGAAATTGCCTTCAGAAGTTGTGGGTGCTCCACCACTGGAAGTTTTGAAAGAACAGACTAGACATTCACTTGTCTGAAATGATATAGGATCCCCTTCTTTAGCAGGGGGCTGGACTAGAAGACCTCCAATGTCCCTTCCAGCTCTATTCTGAATTTGAAATCTGTCTCCCTCTCTCCCTCCCTTTCTCTCCCTCCCTCCCTCCTTTGAGAGCTATTGATTGTAAATTTCATATATAAACCCATAAAACTAATGGAGAGAAAGACTCGAACAAGGGTTTTCAAAAGGCACCATTGTGTCAGACCTATGTTACCATTTCTATTTCTGGGGTTAGGGTTATTCGATCACTATTTCCTTTCATCTTTTCTTATCAGCCGCAGGAGAATTGTACGATTGCCACCCTAATTGTTACGATGGAAACTTTATCTGAGTGCAGATACCAACGCAGACGTACGTCTCTGTGTATGCCTAAGTGGTTGTGTGATAACTGTATTTGAGGGTAATATCGGGTTCTTTATATAAACGCACTTCATTTTGTGCCATTTTAGCAGGGAAGAAAAGATGTGGAGGGAGGGAGTCCAAAATTAATGAAGGAGCACTTCAAAGTCGAAATGTACCATTGAAATCTTGTAAGCTGTAAACAAACAAGGATAAGATACTGTAGTCAAAGAGGGAGTTGGAATAGGCTGTGCCATTCATTACCTTGGGTGTACAATAGAAGGACTACTTTATGTTTGTTCTGTTTTCTAATCTTTGCAGTTGGAATGACACGTTGGAGCAAAATTTCAGAGACCACAAATCCACCCTATTCCCAGGTTCTTTATAGGCGTTACTCAATTGATGGTACACTGTTCTACAATTTATTCAAATCTCTGTTCCTGTTGTGGCCCGCCAGTGCCAGCAGAGCTGGTGGCAGACTTGGACAGTGAGGAGGTTGGGGAGGAACATGGGCCGGTCCTGGAGTCTGGGGAAGGCTCTGACGAGGGCTCTACGTCGGTGGCAGAGATGGTGCCAGGGATGTCTGACAGTTATCATCTGACTTCGGAGTTGGAGATCAGTGGGGAAGAAGAACAGCTGGAGCCTGTTCCCAGTGTGCGCATGCACAGAGCTGCCAGGAAAAAGGGAACACCTAAGGAACAAGGGTCAACTTAGGAGCATTCTGATTTGGAGTATTTGAAATAAAAAAATATTTCCTTAAGCTGTTATTCAAACAAACAATTCACATCATCATTTCTTCTTGGGTTTTCAAGTGGCCATGTTACAACATGCTATCTTCCTTATGTTCACCTAACAGAATAATGGGTTTTAAGATCACATGTTGGGGGCATACGATGGCTTCGGAATGGAACAACTCACTGAAGCCAATAACGGCGGGGCAATGTCACCATTCCATTTAATTATTTAAAATAAATTAATTTTAAAAAATCTATTTTAATTTTTGCCCTTCACATGTCATTCTGTCCTTCCTTTTGCATTCTTTCTTAATGATTCTGTTCCACCATTTCTTTGATATTAGTGTAACTCTGGTCCCACGGTGAATTGTCCCATGGTGAATTGTCATAGATCCCATTGGTTCAGTGGCTAAAGATGCTGAGCTTGTCTGTTAAAAAGCTTGACAGCCTAGGTTCAAGACCCAAGCACCATGCTATAGGGTGAGCTCCCATTCCTTGCTCCACCTCCTCCCCATCTAGCTGTCAGCTTTGGAAGCCATATTAGCACCAGATGCTTTCTTACTGCCACATTCTTGAGCCTGGGAAAATGAGAGGAGATGTCTCAAGTTGGGACAGATGGTGATTGGGGCATGTGATGCGATGATGGATGCAGGGGGTGGATTTATAATTTTTTGCTTATTGCAAGGAAACCCGGAACTTTCAGATTCAGGATTTCCCAGATGTACCAGTTTACTACTCTAATAAAAATAACTTTGGAGAGGATGTCTGTCTTGGAGTTATTTGTTGGAGTGGAGGTTTTCTGGAACACTGACACTAGCAGGTCTAAAGCATGCAACTGCAAGTAGATCAATAGGTACCACTTTGGTGGGAAGATAACAGCATTCCATGTTCCTTTGGGCATATAGCTGTGCTGGCCACATGACCATGGAAATAATGTTTGGACAGCACTGACTCCCTCTGCAAGAAACAGAGATGAGCTCTGCCCCCAAGAGCTGTACACAACTGGACAGGGGGAACCTCTTCCTTTTCCTTTAAGAATACATTTATTCAAACTTTTGTACAGTTATTTCCCTAAACTAATCTCTGATTCTTTCCTTATCATAATTTCCTAGAGGATGACAGGCCACTATAATCAACCTAAGGATTTGCACAACAAGCTGGATGATATCCATTTATACTTTTTGACATACACCGAGGCCCTTTTGTTGATAAATAAAATTACATCTTCACTTCTGGGCATGCATTCATCAGCTCAATCCCAGAAAATCCAGCTTTCCTTCCTCTTACTTGTTTTCCTTTCCTCTTCACAAATATATAACAAGGCTATTTTTTTTTTAACCTTTCGTTTTCTCTGTTAATTTGTTCTCTTTTATCATCCCCTCTTCTTGCCTTCCAAGTCACAGCCTTCCATATGCTGTATAGTCATTAGATACTCTGGGCTCATAAATATTGTCAGGCTTCCTTCCTGAAGATCTAGAATGGAAAACAGGTAAAATCCAAGGAGCCTAGCTCTTAAAGGCTGCAATTCTGTTTGTTTATTAAATTTGTGTAGCTGCCCAACTCTGTGAAAAGCACCTGAATAAAAATCAACCAACCAATATAATGAAGAGTATTAAGAAGAAGTTAAAACAGTTAAAAACTAGGATCACAAAAAGATAGAGTGCAACAATAACGTTTACAAGAAAAATGTTATGTTTCCTATGCAAGAAGTCCACTGTGTCATGAAGTTCGTAAAAAAGGACGCTATTATTAATTTAAATGAATAGAATTCTTTATTGGCCAAGTGTGATTGGACACACAAGGAATTTGTCTTCGATGCAGATGCTCTCAGTGTACATAAAGATATAGGTGATAAATCATGATCGTAGTCATCATAAAAATACATTCATCCTGAATCATAAGATACAATGCTTAGGGTTAGTCATAGGATACTAAATTAGCAATCAACATAAATCCTGCTAGGAAACTAAATAAAACAATATAGATCGTAAAGATACCAGCAACAAGATTATAGTCGTAAGTGGGAAAAGATAGGTGCTAGGAAGGATGAGAAGAAGAATAGTAATACAGTCTTAGTAAATAGTTGGACAGTGTGGAGGGAATTATTTGTTTACCAGAATGATGGCGTTCAGGAAAAACTCCCCTTGTGTCTAGTTGTTCTGGTGTGCAGTGCTCTCTATAATGTCATTTTGATGGTAGGAGTTGAAACAGTTTAAGTCCGGGATGTGAGGAGTCTGTAGATATTTGGGATAGTTACACATAAGCAATCTGGAGGAACAAAATCCTTATCCACTCCATATTTTGTTTTGTTTTTTTGTTTGTAGGTAGAATATGCTGAATTTCCTCCTTGGTGAAGGTGGGTCAGCCTATGTAGTATCTCTGCCCTGGTTTGACAAATGCTCTTTCTGTTGGTGTTAGATGTTGTGTGTTCTGACATCGGTCAATTAAGGCTTGGGATCATTGCTTGTTTGCAAGACATAGAAGATACACATCGGATTACTTGCCTGAGTAATGGCCATACCATAAGCAGCATTGCCTGCCCATAGTAAGGTCTTAGTACATGTATAGAACAGTATATGGCACACTTATACTCATGAAAGACCAAACAAAGGTGGTATTCAGCAGGTTCTGACCAGTTCTGGAGAACCGGTCGTGGAAATTTTGAGTGGTTTGGAGAACCGATCAATCCCGCCTCTGACTGGCCCCGCCAACCCCATCTCTTCTCCACCTCCCATTGAGTCCCAGCTGATTGGCTGCGTCTTCTTTGGTTGCCCTGCACAGGAGAATAGAGCTGGAAAGCAAGTTAGTGGGGTGGGGAGGGAAGGGAAGGGGGATTTTGCAGTATCATTCCCTTGCCATGCCCACCAAGCCATGCCACGCCCACAGAACTAGTAGTAAAAATTTTAGAATCCCACCCCTGCAACCAAACCCCATTTTCCAGCTTCTTCCTCTTATTCTAACAAGGGTCTTGTGCTGTCCCAGCCAGCCTATAGAAATTGTGAGCTGTCCCCTTAAGGGAATGCTTCATGGGAAATGTAGTTCATGTCACGTGGCAACATCTGTAATCCTGATTGGCCACTAAATTGACCCTTGAGGGGTTGAAGGAGGGCCTCAACCCCTCAAGGGTCAATTTAGTGGCCAATCAGGATTACAGATGTTGCCACATGACATGAACTACATTTCCCATGAAGCATTCCCTTAAGGGGACAGCTCACAATTCCTATAGACTGACTGGGACAGCACAGGTCTCTAATCTTTGAGGCCTATATAAGATTTGCAGCACCCCATCAACTAAGAGATCCAAGGAATACAGAATAACAGAGTTAGAAGGGACCTTGAGGTCTTCTAGTCCAACCCCCTGAACAGGCAGGAGACCTACAACTTTCCAGACAGCTGTCCAGTCTCTTCTTAAAAGCCTCCAGTAATAGATCAGCTCCAACTTCTGAAGGCAACTTCTGTTCCACTGGTTAATTGTTCTCACTGTCAGGAAATTCCTCCTTAATTCCAGGTTGCTTTTCTCCTTGGTTAGTTTCCATCAGTTGCTTCTTGTCCTGCCTGCTTTGGAGAATAGGTTGACCCCCTACTCACTGTTGCAGCCTCTCAAATATTGGAAGCCTGCTATCATGTTACTCCTGGTCCTCATTTTTTTTTTTTACAAATAACTCAAGTCACACCCAACACATATTCCTCCTCATATTTTCCAAAACAACAACAACCCTTTGAGGTGAGTTGGGCTGAGAGAGAGGGACTGAGAGTAACCTGAGGGCACACAGCTGGCTTTCATGGCTAAGGCAAGACTTGAATTCACAGCCTCTTCCTTTCTCGTCAGCTGCCTTAATCCCTGGACCAAACTGGTATCCCATTCAGTGTGGCTTTACAGGACCAGTAATATTTGGGGGCGCTTAAAAAAAACAACAACAAACCCAACTCAGTTACAAAATGTTTAGCATGCCAAGTTGGAAGACCCTTGAAAATTGTGTGTGTGTGGGGGGGACTTTAAAATAAACTTGTTCCGCATCTTGCTGGCAATATACTGCAAGCCGCAGCATACAAAATAGTCCACGGTGAAGATGTTTTCATTAAGTTATTAGATTCCTGCGAGATTAATATTTACAACTGCTGATGCCCTGCATAACAATAGAACCTTTTTCATTGCTACAGCTCTTTAAAAATAGGGCCTTGTTTTTCTTTCTTATCAGTTCCTGCCAGAAGACTGTCATAAGGAAAATCCTCCTTCCGTGCAGCAGCTGGGAAAGTCAGCTCCGGAGATAAGAAAGGTTGTGGCGAGTCACAGCAAGAAGTAAAACGGACTGATTTCTTTTTCGCCAAGAAATAATGGGATCTTTCTGCAAAGGCGAAGCCAATTTAACAAATTTATACATACATTAATCTTATGTATAACGCTCATCTTGGGGAGCGTTGAGCTAATTCCTGCTCGCTGCAATTTACCTTGGCTTTGTTGGCTGAGAATGATCGCCTGAGTTTGTTATTCAATTCTGGGGCTCATGCTTAGTCTAACAACCCCACTTTTAGCTGTATATTGATAGGCATCAATCTTTTCCACTTCATTTCTGTGTGTGTGTGTGTGTGTGTGTGTGTGTGTGTGTGTGCTTAAGAAAGCCACTTCCACCTACATCTTTGCACTCCTTCAGAAAGAGATCTGGACTTGCCCCATTATGTAGAACAGGGGTCTTCAAACTTGACAGCTTTAAGACTTGTGGACTTCAACTTTCCAGAATTCCTCCTCCAGGCATGTTAGCTCAGGAATTTTGGGAGTTGAAGGCCACAAGTTTTAAACTTGCCAAGTTTGAATACCTGTGATGTAGAGTCACTTTCCCATGAGTTAAAACTCAGCTACACTCCTTCAGGTAAGTCGCTTGTAAGTCCTCCAGCCCCACAGAATTTGCAATCACTCCATTCTCTCCTTGATAGAAAAATCTCGTCTCTCCCTGTTTCCTCCTCTTTTTTCCTTGTCCAGTTCTGAGATTGGTGGAATTGAAGAATATCCTGAATTAAGCTTCAAGGGCTTCAGTGAGATACAGAAGTAGAAAAAGGAGTGATAACAGCGATGAGAAGGAGAAATTTCCTGATAGTGAGAACAATTAGTTTGTGGAACATCTTTCCTCCAGAAGTTGTGGGTACTCCAACCCTGTTGGTTTTTAAGAATAGATTTGTAGGTTTTTAAGAAAAGATTTTAAGATTTAAGAAGATTTTAAAAAAGATTTTAAGAAGAGATTGGACAGCCATCCAATGGACCAGGAGTCTTCAAACTTGACAGCTTTAAGACTTGTGGACTTCAACTCCCAGAATTCCTCCTCCAGTCATGTTGGCTCAGGAATTCTGGGAGTTGAAGTCCACAAGTCTTAAATTTGCCACGTTTGAAGATCTTGTGATAGATGATGGATGGATGGATGGATGGATGGATGGATGGATGGATAGATAGATAGATAGATAGATAGATAGATAGATAGATAGATAGATAGATATGGATGGATGGATGGATGGATGGATGGATGGATGGATGGGGAGATGATAGACAGACAGCAGACAGGTAGATGATAGAATTCAGGGGTCTTCAAACTTGACAGCTTTAAGACTTGTGGACTTCAACTCCCAGAATTCCTCCTCCAGTCATGTTAGCTCAGGAATCAAGACTTGCAATGGACAATGGCTTTTCAATGGATATTTGAGGGGCTGCCATAAAGAAGAGGGGTTCAATGTATTCTCCAAAGCACCAGAAAGCAGGATAAGAAACAATGGATGGAAACTAACCAAGGAGAGAAGCAACCTGGAATTTTAGGAGAAATTTCCTAATAGTGAGGACAATTAACCAGTGGAACAGAAGTTGCTTTCAGAAGTTGTGGGTGCTCCATCATGGGAGGTTTTCCAGAAGAGATTGGACAGTCCTTTTGTCCACAACTCTCTAAGGTGGCATGAAAATTTCATCATTAACCTCTTTTATAAAAATAAATTTATGATACCCACTTAGTTTTCTTAGTGCTTGAAGAAAGCACCAGCAATTCCACCTATCCTGTTCTGCATTCCAAACTCATTTATCGCAGATAAGACTACGATCTGGTCATCGGGAAATCCTCCTTACCGTAACTTACAATGCTTTATCCCAGTTCTTACAAGATGATTAATTCACACACATACACCAATACAGCATAATCAACATGGTGAATTTCACTGCCCGTTCTGTCTTTACAAATAGAGATGACATTTTTTCCCAGCAGAAATGACCCAGGTCTGAATGATGGCAATGCCTCCGTCTAGCTGTTGCCTTCACACCCGTCCTGACCTTACCCAATACAATTACCTGCTTTTATATCTTCTGCTGAGTTGGAGCACTTATCTACATAATGAAGTGTCCTGGCCAGGCATCCAGGAGTGGAATAAAAATGGATATTCTCAGGTGTCCTTCCCAGAGAAAATGAATGGTAGATTCTGGGTAACGGACTTCCAATTTATCCTTCCATGGGGCTGCTTTCTGTCTTAGCGATATTTGCTCATAAAATCCTGCCTGAGCTGTAGAAGTGTTCAATTCAACTTATATTGTTTGATTTACAGGGAGCCCAGGACGGTGGGATGTATGTGATGCAGGGGTTGCTAAAAATCTGCCAACTGTGCCTTATGTGCTAGTGAGGGCCGGCATGCCTTTCTCCACTGCGCCTCGAACGAGCAGTCATTTATTCTGAAACAGCCAATTTAAACTTAGTTTCACTTGTAAACACTAACCTGAGAGTGTTAAATAGCTCCCAGCTGAGATATTGAAAAGTGAAGTTGAAACGGAATACTGCTAGAGGGAGAATAAAATGTTTGAGGGAAGAACAAGATGGTTCTTGATATTTATTGGGCATCTTTTTTATTGTTCTTGTGACATGAGTGACGGGAAAAAGACTAAGGCATGCAAGCTAAGGGAACACACTCGGGTTTTGGTCAGGTGATGAGCTAGGAATAGAATAGAATTACAGAGTTGGAAGGGACCTTGGAAGTCTTCTAGTCCAGTCACGCAGGAAACCTTCTACCATTCTGGAGAAATGTTTGTCCAGACTCTTCTTAAAAACCTCCAGTGATGGAACATCCACAGCTTCAAGAGGCAACTTCTGTTCCACTGATTCTTTTTTTAAAATAAACTTTATTGGTCTTTTATGTCTTTTGAAAACAAAAAGATAATCATTACATTAACAATTCTGTGACATCAGTCTCATACATTTCTATCTTTTGTGCATATTTGCAAATATATATAATTTGTGCAAATATATATATATATTTAATCTGTAAATTGCTTCTCTTAAATTCCTTCGTTTTCCATCTGTCTTAATTCAATCCAATTATACCATTTCCCCCAGATGTTGTAATATTCAGGCTCATCTTTTTCTTGTAACATTAACGTCAGTGTGTCCATTTCAGCACATCATAATTTTTTGAATGATCAATTCATCTGGGGGAATACAGTTGTGCTTCCAGCATTGAGCGCAAGGTATTCTGGTAGCTGTTAAAATATATATTTCATGGTTTTCCATATTTCTTTTTAAATATCCCTAACAAGAATAATTCTGGTTCCAATTCTATTTGATCCTTAAGAATTTCTTGCAGCCAATATTTAATTTTAAGCCAGTATTTCTGGGCCTCAGGACAAGATCACCACACATGATAGAAGATACCCTCTTTCTTTCTACATTTCCATGTTAGGGTATATCTTCGCCAGTCTCGCTGGGGGCAGATACCATTTATAGAACATCATATTACTATTTTCTTTGTATGATGCTGATTTTGTTAATTTGTAGTTTTAATAATAATAATAAATATTTATTTATATACCGCTCCTTTCCCGAAGGACTCGGAGCGGTGCACAGCCATACAATTAAAACAATAAATATGTGAAAAGTTAAAACTAAATTAAACTAAAGGCCCTGGTTGAAAACAATTAAAACCCCTCCCTAAAACCCTAAAATTTAATATAAAAATTAAAACACCCAAATCTAAAATCAGCCCAAGCCGGCCTGGTCAAAAAGCCAGGTTTTCAAGGCACGCCTGAAAGTCCCCAGGTCCGTGGCTATACGTAACTCCGGAGGCAACCCATTCCAGAGGGCAGATGCTCCCACAGAGAAGGCCCTATTCCTCGGGGTCACCAGCCGGCACATAGATGCCGATGGGACCCGCAGGAGACCCTCCCTGTGGGAGTGCACTGGACGGTGAGAGGAAAATGGCAGTATTTTGGTTCCAAATACTTTCCCAATCTGTCAAATTTATATTATGTCCTATGTTTTGAGCCCAAGCTACATCCCTTAACAACTTTTTCTTCTAATTCTACCTCTAACAAAAGTTTATAAATTCTTTCCGTTCTATGATTAATTGTCCTCACTGTTAGGAAGTTTCTCCTTCGTTCCAGGTTGCTTCTCCCCTTGATTGGTTTCCATCCATTGTTCCTTGTCTTGCTTTCTGGTGCTTTGGAGAATAGTCTATGGAGGTTCTCAGTCATACAGATCATGGTTGTCTCAAAGGTGCTTCTTTTTCAAGAGGCAACTGGACAAGAAGTTTCTTGGATGAGGAATGAAAGGTCTTCCAAGAAAAACTAGGAAGTTCAATTGCCTCTTGGGGTGGGGAAGCACTTTTGGAACTTTGGAGAATAGGTTGGCTCCCTCTTCTTGGGGGCAGCTTTGTGGAAAACCAATACTTTTGAGAAAACAATCATGTTCCAAGGAATTAGGAGGGGCAGCATACAGTTCACAGCCAGGCTCCCTGGATACTTACCTCCAGCTTTGTTCAAAGTAGAAAAATATATGGAAATTAGCACATGAAGATCCAACTTTACAACTACGTAGTTCATACAGGGCCATTCTTGAGTGTTATGTGTCTCCCATTGTTGTATTTGCATGGTTTGTACTAAACTAGGCAGAAAACTGTTGATGATCTCAATTAGTTAGGTGTCATGCCTCTGGTGGAGACTGACTCTGAGGAAGAGGAGGAACAACCAACAGGGAGTGGGAATGTGGCTCCAGAGGTGGTGGAGGAGGCTGGAGAAGGGCAGAGGCCGGCTGAGCAATCAGAGGAGGATCCAGGCCCATCCCCTATCCATCCTAGGGCACGCAGGGGGAGAGGATATGGGAGAGATGTGGTCTCCTCGGGAGGAGAGGGCTATGATCCTCCTCATGGGTTGCAGCTGTAAGCTCTGTATAAGAGTTTGGAACTGCGTGTTCACAGACGCTGAAGTCAAATTAGTGCTTTTCTTGAATGAGGTTTATCTTTGTTGGCGTTCTTCCCATGGACTCTCCCCGGTTATCTTCCTGGAATGTGTGATTACTTATCTTGGTTTGCCTTGGAACTCTCATCAATATGGTTTGTTTCTGGCTTCCTTTTGCTTCATTATCTACTTTTTAAATTTAAACTGTGACTAATAAAACAGCGAAGCTAAGTTGAAGGCATTGAAAGACTTCGATTCATGTTTTAGTTTTTGTGTTATTTTTGAGACACTATGGGTTATCACATTGGGTCATGAAAAATCTGCAAGACATGCACTAAGCTCAGAGAGCCTCAAGGACTCCTCTCTATCATACAGTAGAGAGAGAAAGAGTGAGTGAGTGAGTGAGAGAGAGAGGGAGGGAGGGAGGGAGGGAGGGAGAGAAACCTGGGGTGAGAATACTTTTTATAAATTATTCCTCTATATTATTCTTTCAACTAGTGCATGATAGAAACCTTTCTTTATAGGGAGGCTACCCTTATCAGCTCTAATATTTATCACTGCCTATTGATGACATACTGTAAAACGTTCCTATAATGACAGAGCTAAAATTGGCTTTGATTTCCTCAAAGCATTATTGTACTGAGCCATGTAACCAGAAAATCACAATGCAGTGATCTTTCCCTCCACTAATCCTTCTACGAGCGCTTAATGACTTGTCTGTCCAACTTGAAGATAATAAACTTCACCAGAGAAGCAAGAGATGTGTGGGTGACTTTGCATAAATCATTATTTGCAAAAAAAAAGGGGGGGAAAGAAAGAAAGAGAAAGAAAGAAAGAAAGAAAGAAAGAAAGAAAGAAAGAAAGAAAGAAAGAAAGAAAGAAAGAAAGAAAGAAAGAGAGAGAGAGAGAGAAAGAAAAGAGAAAGAGAAAAAAGGGAGAAGGAGAAAGTAACAGAGAGAAAGAAAGAAAGAAAAAAGAAAGAGAGAGAGAGAGAAAGAAAGAAAGAGAAAAGAGAAAGAGGAAGGGAAGAAGGAATGACTTCACAAAAAGAAAAGAAAAGAAAAAAGGAATGAAACATGCCTACATACAGGCCCATACATACTCACACTATATGTGACCATGGTGCTAGTTTTTAAAGTAAACCAACCAATGAATTTATATTTATTTTGGTTACAATCTGGGCAAAATGGAACAACTTTAAATTTCCATGGATTTTGGACAAATCTGTGACGAGTTTCATTTTTAAAAATAAGGCATCCTAAAGCAACACACAGTTATTAAGCTGAATTGTCTTCCTTTCTTCTGAAGGCCTTCCCAAATTTATTAGTGTCGTGTTTTTCTATCCCTCCTGCTCTTCCTTCCATCCTTCAGGAAATTGAAGATAATAGGGGAGCTTTCCCCAAATTCTACCTAAATTATCCATGGGCGCTGTGAGGTTTTAACCCCAAGATTTAGCTGTCTGGTATTAGTTGCTGTTATCCCTGAGAATAGAATAGAATAGAGTAGAATAGAATAGAATAGAATAGAATAGAATAGAATAGAATAGAATAGAATAGAATAGAATAGAATGGAATGGAATGGAATGGAATGGAATGGAATGAAATGGAATGGAGGGGAGGGAAGAGGAGAGGAGTTTGAAGGGACCTTGGAAGTCTTCTAGTCCAACCCACTGCTTAGTCAGGAAACCCCTATACCACTTCAGACAAATACTTCTGGAGGCAACTTATTCCACTGGTTAATTGTCCTCTCAGGAAATTTCTTAGTTTTAAGTTGCTTCTCTCCTTGATGAGAGAGGCATTGCTTCTTCTCCTGCCTTCAGGTGCTTTGGAGAATAGCTTGCCTCCTTCTTCTTTGTGGCAGCCCCTGAGATATTGGAAGATTGCTCTCATGTCACCCTTAGTCCTTCTTTTCATCAAACTAGACATATCCAACAGTTCCTGCAACCGTTCTTCATATGGTTTATCCTCCAGTCCCCTCATTCTCTTGGTTGCTCTTCTCTGCACTCTTTTTAGAGTCTCAACATCTTTTTTGTATTGTGGTGGCCAAAACTGAATGCAGTATTCCAAATGTGGCCTTCCCAAGGCATTATAAAGAGGTATTAACACTTCACATGGTCTTGATTCTATCCGTCTGTTTTTATGCAGCTATAATACTCCATAATAATAGCTAGGTTTTGATATTCTGCTTTCTGATTCTTTTCAAAAGAAAACTTATGGTTTTCTTACGAGTGCCATGAAGGAAAAGATATACGGATGCAACATGCATCTAACTTGCTTTTTTAAAAATGCGCCTTTTAATGAGACTTTTGCATTACACATTCTTAACACAACTGGCAATGTCTATGCTTTTCAAGATGTCAGTTAGAGAAACAATGAGTAGAGGCAACATCGTTTGTTGGTCCTGAAAAAGATTCTTGAGAGCCCCTTGGAATTGCAAGAAGATCCAATTGGTTGATCCTAAAGGAAATCCACCCTGAGTGTCCTCCAGAAGGACAGATCCTGAAGCTGGAGCTCCAATATTTGGGCCAACCAAAGAGAAGAGAGGACTTCTTGGAGAAGACCCCGATGTTGGGAAAGTTGGAAGATCAAAGGAGAAAGGGATGGGAGAGAATGAGATGGATGGATGGATGGATGGATGGAGTCCTCAATGCAATGAACATGAATTTAGACAACCTCCAGAAGATGGTGGAGGATGGTGGGGGAGCTGGTGTACTATGGTCCATGAAGCCACAAATGGTCATACACAACTTAGAAACTGAACAACAACATCATTTGTTCTTTTAACTCCGGGCCACCTTAAGTGTTGAACATCGGTTGCTGAAAAGTAATTGCTAGGGTTTCATAAAACTTGTGGGAAGTTGTAACTGCTGCAACCTGTCGGTCTGAATTCTTAAGTTTAATCTACAAACATCTGTAGCAGAAACTTTTCATGCACTGGTCATAAACGCCAGCTAATGTCTGCAGCTTAAGAAGAAAAGGGCAGTTATCACAGTTGTTTGCAATAAATGTAAGGCAATGAATATGCATTATGTAGGCATACGCATATGTAGAATTAAGCTCATTTGAAAATCCATGAAAATGTGTTTAGGGCTGGGATTTAAGTATCGAAACATATGGAAAGAGGCATTTGATAATTTGGTAATAGAAACCCAAGGTGCTTATTAAGGCTTATTGCGGTACAATATTAAACTGGGATGGGACATTTTAACATGCACCAAGCATTGCTGGATTAAAAGATCTGGATTACTAGGGAGACCATAACAGAAATAGCAGATTAACCGAGTTGGAAAGGACCTTGTAGGTTATCTAGTCCACCCCCCTACCCAAGCAGACCCTATACCATTTTTGACAGTTGGCAGTCCAGTCTCTTCCAGTGATGAGGCTCCCACAATATCCAAAGACAACTTCTCTTCTTGTCTCAGTGTCAGAAAATTTCTCTTTATTTCCAGGTTGAATCTCTCCTTATTCAGTTTTCATCCATTATTCATCCATTATATTTCAGCATTATTCGGGTGCTTTGGAAAACAGCTTGACCCCTTCCTCCTCTCTATAACAGCCCCTCAAATATTGGAAGACTGCTATCCTGTCTCCCCTGGTCCTTCTCTTCCCTAGACTAGCCAGGCCCGGTTCTTGCAACCATTCTTCATATGTTTTAGCCTCCAGTCCCCTCATCATCCTGGTTGCTCTTCTCTGCACTCTTTCCAGAGTCTCAGCATCGTTTTTATAGTGTGGTGACCAAATTTTTCAGTGATGTTGGAACTTCAAATGGTCATTAAATGAACTGTTGTAAGAAGACTTCTGAACTAAATGTCTCAGCTCATGGCAGTCTTGGCTGGTTTGACTGTAATCCCAAGAAGTCAAACTTGGTTTGAGAGATGCGTTACCTTAATCCTTAAACACCAGTTTAGAAGGAGATACCCAATGGAGAGAGAGATGGCTGCAGAATTTCTCTCTCTTTCCTCTCTGTCTCTCTTCCTCCTCTCTCTCTTTCCTTCTTTCTCTCTTTCCTTCTCTCTCCTCCTCTCTCCCTCTTTCCTTCTCTCTCTTCTCTCTCTCTCTCTACTTTTCCTCCTCCTCTCTCTCTCTCTCTCTGCATGTATATTTGTGTGTACTTTGCATCTGGTGGTTCTCTATTGAAACAAGAAACTCTTTGGGGGTTTTATTCTCACCATGAGAGGGCAAAACCGGTTTGATGATTTTTGAAGCACCTGGCATTTACATAACAGTGTTTGAAAATATTTTCAGCCTTTCTCTTTGCTGCAAATTTCATTCCAGGAAAATGATTTTTATGGAACCAAATAAACTATATGCAAGTTTTGTTTGCTTTGCTTTATTTTGCCTGTGTTCTCAGGACTTTATTTTTTATGTATTCCTCCTTGATGGATCACACTTCTTTTCTTTGCCTTTTAAGCTCAAAAACCATTTCCAGTGAAATCCTGGAAATCCAGCCTCCGTGATACAGTTATCAAGCTTGTGCATTTCCTGATTTATTTATCTTACTGCTACGTGGACTTCTATTATCGTCTGTAGTCTCTTAAAAGGTGCCGGGGTATAAAAGCTTTTTACAGCTTTGCTGGTTAGCTATTTTATGTTGCCGCTTTATGGAATCATATCATCGTTTGTCAGATCCCCCCATTACAATTATTAGCATGTCCTATATAACAAAGACTTCATTTCTTGACACTTTGCGTGACGACAAAGAAAATAGATTATTTTGCTGCAGCCTCCACATGAGCTAACATGCAATGTAGATTAATTGGAATGCTAATTGACTTTTACAATCATGTAGGTTTATGGTTTATTGTCTTTTAAGTCAGCAAGGTAACCTCCTTTTTCTCCTAACAGGCAGGAGGTATTATTGTTTGAAGGAAAGAAAAAAAAAGACTCAAAGAGTTTAAATGGCACAATGGAAACAACATGTGGAGGGTCCATTTTTAAATTTGTTTTGGAATAGGGAGGCAAAGCAATTTCAAGGAGAAAATGCAGATGAAATTCGGAAAGCAACTTAAGATTAAATTGCAACACACACACACACACACCAAAAATTAACTGACCACCACCACAACAATTGTTTCTGGTCTATACTAGTCTCCCTTTATTTCTTTGTCAGTAAATATAAATTTAACATGTTGACACCTGTGGTGCTTTCGTTTCACCTTGAGTAATACCTGTGAGGTGCAAAAAAATCGCATGTAATGTCACTATTATTATTTTTTTCTCTCTGCAAAATTGTTAGGTTTTTATTTTTTATTTTTGAAGTAAATTTTTAGTTTCAAAACGAGCCTTCTTAAATAGATCTGGAACTATATTCCAAAGCCATGCGAAGTTGTCGTGCGTCCCACAGTTGAAGCAGAAGGCAAATTTATTAGTGGTTAGAGCCTTTAGCTGATTTTCCCCTCAATGACATCACCTCTATAAGCCATATTAACCTTTAGGTATGATTCATCAGACTGTTCAAATCCATGAAGTGCCCAAGGTTAAAAAAAAAAGTTAAATAGTGTTACTTAAAGAGCAGATTTACAGATCTACAGATTAACAGAGTTGGAAGGGACCTTGTAGGTCATCTAGTCCAACCCCCCACCCAAGCAGGAGACCCTACACCATTTCTGACAGGTGGCACTCCCATCTCTTCTTGAAAGCCTCTAGGGATGAAGTTCCCACAACTTCTGAAGACAAGCTGATCCATTGGTTCATGTTCTCACTGTCAGAAAATTTCTCCTTATTTCTAGATTGAATCTCTCCTTGTTCAGTTTCCACCCATTATTCCTTATCTGGCCTTCAGGTGCTTTAGAAAACAGCTTGACCCCCCTCCTCCTCCTCTCTGAGGCAGCCCCTCAAATATTGGAAGACTGCTTTCCTGTCTCCCCTGGTCCTTCTCTTCACTAGATTAGCCAGGCCCAGTTCCTGCAACCGTTCTTCATTTTGTTTTAGTCTCCAACTGCTCTTCTCTGCACTCTTTCTAGAGTCTTAACATCTTTTTTATAGTGTGGTGACCAAAACTGTATGCAGTACTCTAGTAAGCTGTGATCTTACTAAGGCTTTTTAGAGTGGTATTAGCATCTCCCTTAATCTTGATTCAATCCCTCTGTTAGTGCAATTTAGGATTGCATTGGCTTTTTTGGCTGCAATGGAGCATTGGAGCACTGGCCTATTGATAAAAGACAGGAAGTTCAAATTATCCGTGATATTGTCCCATTTTTGAGTTTGAAAAAAAGGAACAAAAAGATATCATTGTTTGAATGAATATGTACCTTCTTGCCTTCTGACAATGCCTTCACTGGTCTTCCTGGAGATGTTGCACAAATAATCCACTGTTTAAGACCGATGATTCCATTAGTAGTTGGCTGTCCATCTTCAGTTGCACTAGAGTAGTTCAGACCAGGAAGGCAACATTATTTTTTATTGAGATTGGCTATAATATCAGAATCTAGGAAGTTTGATTGTACTAAACTTCTCTCTCCTGTAAGAAAAAACATCCTGCAGCCAAGAAGGATCCACACCCATTTGTATTATTTAGGTGACTCTGAGGGCACAGAGATAAACCTCCAAGTGGCCTCAATGACCCTCTAAAAGGATGCAAATGACCAGCTGTCTGAAAGGAGTCTAAATCCTTCCATTCCCCGCTATCCAGTCGGAGCTGAAGAAGCTTCTTGGGTGAGAAGTGAAATGTCTTCAAAAGGAAAAAACAAGAAAGTCCAGTTGCCTCCTGAAAAAAACCACCTTGGGGACAACCAAGGACTTGTAACTGTCATAAATGTGACTCAATTGCCAGGCATCGAATTTTGATCACATGACCATGGGCATGCTGCAATGGTTTTAAGTGTGAAAAACAGTCATGTCCCTTTTTTCCAGTGTCATTGTAACTTTGAACGATAACTGAATGAACCATTGTAAGTTGGCATACCTGGACTATGTTTTTCATTCGCGCGTCAGATTTTGTAAGCTGCCCCAAAGTCTTGTTGGAATGGAGCAGCAATAACAAATTCAATTGAATAATAATTAAATACAAAGAATGATATCGTGTATTAGGAAGCAAGTACTGATACAAAGTTCCTTGCAGCTTGTTTAGGATCCATTGCAGAAGATATTAAACGTTGAAATCAGTACATTGTACTGGATTCCCCTTCAAAATTTGAAAATTGTATTTGAAAGTGCTGTTTTAAGTAGGCAATAACTGCTTAAATCTGACTTAAAACATATATGTGCATATGTGTTATGTAGTAGTTAGGGGATTATTGCTATTAATGTAGAATGTGGTAATTAAAAAATAATTATATTATGGGAAACTTTTACAATGAATTAAAGGGAATAAAATTGAGGAATGCATAAGGTAAAGGGATGGCAATCTCGAATTGACAATGAAAGGGGATAATAACTTTGGGATAATTAGAATTAAGATTAAATTTATTAAACAATGAATGGAACAATAGTATGTGATAAACTTGCAAACGTGACCAATAAAAGTAAATATGCTTAATGAGTATAGAAGTGAAACAAGAATTTAGATAATATTGTAAAATAAAGCATGAGAATATTTAAAGAAAAATGATATAATATGAAGAAATTGGATTAAATGAATGCAATGAATATAATATATGAGAATATTTAAAGAAAAATGGAATAAGTAATAATATGATACCAAATTGAATATGAAAGCTGAATACGTAAACATGGTCCTGTTTGTATTGAAATGTAAAAACATGGAACCACATTGTTCACCCAAAGAGATGTTTTTTAAAATATAAAAATTAAAAATTTATCACACAAAAAAAGAGAGCAGGCAATAACATTTCATTCCCCACTGAAATAAATTAAATGTAACTTTTACTTGATTTGATTAGAACATGCTTTAGATATTGAAAAGAGCTTTGTGAGTATTCGTCAAATGCAGTTAGTTCTCGACTTATAACTGTTCACTAAGTGTCCGTCCAAAGTTACAATGGCACCAAAAAAAAGTGGCTTATGACCATTTTTCAGACTTATGACTGATGAGTGTCCCCAGGGACACATGATTTATATTCAGATTACATCTGACTCACATTTACGATGGTTGCAATGTCCCTGCAAAGTCAACGGGGAAGCCAGATCTGCTTAACAATCGGGTGTCTCATTTAACAACTGCAGTGATTCCCTTAACAAAGGTGGTGAGAAAAGTCATAAAAAGGGGGCAAAACTGACATTAACAAATGTCTCGCTTAGCCACATAAACTTGGGGCTCAATTGTGGTCATAAGTGGAGATCTACCTGTATAGAAAGGAGAAGGTCGGATGTCCAATTGATAAGTTTTGCAAAGTTTTTTTTTTTAGGTGAATTATTTGACATCGTGGGAGGGATGCAGTGGCTCAGAGGCTAAGACGCTGAGCTTGTCGATCAGAAAGGTCGGCAGTTTGGTGGTTCGAATCCCTAGCACTGCATCACGGAGTGAGCTCCTGTTACTTATCCCAGCTTCTGCCAACCTAGCAGTTCGAAAGCATGTAAAAATGCAAGTAGAAAAATAGGGACCACTTTGGTGGGAAGAGAACAGTGTTCCGTGGGCCTTTGAAGGCGTTTAGTCCTGCCGGCCACATGACCACAGAAACGTCTTCGGACAGCGTTGGCTCGTCTTCAGCTGCGTAACGAAGAAGAGCATTGGTGCCCCCTAGAACCGAAAAACGACTAGCATGTATGTGCGAGGGGAACCTTTACCTTTATTTGACGTCATCTTGTTGGCTGCTCCTTTTCAAATCCAGTAACTCAACCAAGCAAATAGTTCTTTAATGTCTTGATAAAGCGTTTAAAAAAACTGGGCTGAAGAAAATACCAAAAAACCAACATAAAAAATAAGAGACATAAATCAGAAGGAAGAAGAAAAAAAAACAGAACAGATGAGCATCGGAGCCTGAAAAATAAATGACGAAATATTTATTTCAAAGCTCAGGGTTGCCTGGCTAGTGCTGAGAAGGCCTTTTGAGAGATCTGGGGTCAGAGGTGGGATTCTACTGGTTCAAACCGGTTCAAGTGAACCGGATGTTAAGTTTGCATCGGATTCATTGAACCGGTATTTGAACTGACCACCTGGTCCCTCCCACCTCACCCCTCCCCTCCCAGGAGTCTCCACACAGCCCATTTTCAATGCAGGTAAGTTCAGGAGCTACGCAGAGACTCTGGGAGGGGGGAAAATGGGCCTTCCGTAAGTCCAGAAACAAGCCTGTTTCTGGCTTCTGAAAGGCCTTCGGAGCCTGGGGAGGCCATTTTTGCCCTCCCAGAGGCCCGAGGGAAGCCTCCGGACCCTTGGGAAGGCAAAAAAGGGCTCTCCTGGAAGTTCCAGTAGGCCACACACCCGACATGGCCACACTCACCCAGCAACCGGGCAGCAAACAGGTTTTTGGGATTTTTGAATCCCACCCCTGCCTGGAATACTGGGTGGCGACAGCCAGGGAGCATCACTCACAACTTCTCCGTTGTTGCAATCGATTGTGCTTGAGAACAGATGACTCAATCCATGGCTTCCCCCTTGACAAAACTCTGAGTCGGCGATGGGATTTATCCTGAAAAAGTTGTTCTGTTTTGTTGGCTGGACCGAAACCTTCTCCCACATTTCATCTTTCAGTTGCTGGCAGGTACTTAAAAAAAAAAGGAAATGGAGGGAAAACCGCTTTACGCTTATGAGTCCCCAGCCTCACTCACTATTTCACCTCTTAGAAATGTCTTTAAAAGAATCTTTTTGTTCAAATAGAATATTACTTGGGCCCATGGAGGACAATTTCTCATTCCCAAGTCTCCGAAATTGTCACCAATATAACGCTAAAAGAATCACATGCTTTTATATAGGAGGGCAGGGGGTGATGATCTTTCTTTCTCTCTCTCTCTTTCTTTTTCTTTCTTTCTCTCTTTCTCTCTCTCTCTCTTTCTGTCTCTCTTTTTTCTTTCTTCCTTCTTCCCTCTCTCTCTCTCTCTCTGTCTCTCTTTCTTTCTCTCTATTTCTCTCCTTTCTCTCTTTCTCTCTCTTTCTTTCTCTCTTTCTTTGTCTCTATCTCTCTCTATTTCTCTCCTTTCTTTCTTTCTTTCTTTCTTTCTTTCTTTCTTTCTTTCTTTCTTTCTTTCTTTCTTTCTTTCTTTCTTTCTTTCTTTCTTTCTTTCTTTCTTTCTTTCTTTCTTTCTTTCTTTCTTTCTTTCTTTCTTAAAATTAAATTAAACTAAAATATCGTGGAAGATACAGAATGAATTTATGTCATAAGGCAATAAGCCACTGTATGTCATTCCATCTGCTTTTCTTCATTCTTTAATACAGGTGGTCTTCAACTTACAATCACAATTGAGCCCAAAATCGATGTTTCTAAGTGAGAAATGCATTAAGTGTATTTGTCTCATTTTATGACTTTTCTCATCATGCTTATTAAGGGAATCACTGGAGTTCTTAATTTAGTAACAGGGTTGTTAAGACTTCCCCATCGTCTCTGTCGCAAACGGGGATCACACAACCCTGCAACTGTCATAAATGTGAGTCAATTGTCAAGCATCCCAATATAAATTACATAACCGAGGGGATGCTGCAAGAGTCATAAGTGTGAATGGCAGTCATAAGTCACTTTTTCAGTGCCGATAAAGAATCACATGCTTTTATTTAGGAGGGCAGGGGGTTCAAAGTTGTAACTTTGAACAGTCATAAATGAACTGTTGTAAGTCAAGGAATGCTTGTGTTCCATTTCTCTCCCTCCTCCCCTTATTCTTCTGTTGCCCGATAACTCCTGAAACTTTGGCTTTGGTTTCATCAAGTTAGAGGCTCTAAAGTTATAACAAAGTAAAACAGACATTGAGGATTCTGGGTGATAAGCAGATCAGATGAAGAGCCATCTGCACAATTAAAATTGGGTATCCAACGACAATTTATTTACTTATTTTATTTTATTTCATTTCATCTATTTTGTTGGTCAAGCATGTATGAGAAAGCAAGTATACGCAGGAACATAATATATAAACCTATAAATATAAACTGGTATAAGTACTGTATATACATAATAGATGAGTACGAATAAATGGGAAGAGTAGGACAGGGACAGTAGGCACGCTGGTGCGCTTATGCATGCCTCCTTACCAGAGATGGGTATTCTGCTGGTTTAGACCGGTTCTGGAGAACTGGTAGCAGAAATTTTGAGTAGTTCGGAGAACTGGCCAATCCCACCTCTGACTGACCCCACCAACCCCATCTCTTCTCTGCCTCCCATCAAGTCCCAGCTGATCGGCTGGGTCTTCTTTGGTTGCCCTGCACAGGAGAACAGAGTTGGAAAGCAGGTTAGTGGGGTGGGGAGGGAAGGGAAGGGGGATTTTGGCAGTAACCTTCCCCTGCCATGCCCATCAAGCCATGCCCACAGAACCAATAGTAAAAATGTTTGAAGCTGCAGTTGAAGCTGAAGTAGTCGTTGACAGGTAGGATGTTGTAACAGACAATTTTGTGTACTAAGCTTAGATCAGACCATAATCCACATTTTTGTTCTGTTATAATTTCTTTCATTGTATTGCAAACAGTTGCTGGGGTGCATCCACAGTTTCGTTGTACTTGTACAGTGACAATAAAGTTCTTCTTCTTCTTCTTCTTCTTCTTCTTCTTCTTCTTCTTCTTCTTCTTCTTCTTCTTCTTCTTCTTCTTCTTCTTCTTCTTCTTCTTCTTCTTCTTCTTCTTCTCCTCCTCCTCCTCCTCCTCCTCCTCCTCCTTCTCCTCCTCCTCCTCCTCCTCCTCCTCCTCCTCCTTCCCCAGCCCCAGGCCTTTACTTTTAATATGTATTGGAGTGGATACCTCAGGAAGCCCCAGCTATGTCTGGATGAGACTGTCAAAAAAGACTCTTCAGAAATAGATGGGTCTCCAAAGTGGGCATTTATCTTATATCCTCCTAAGGCTAGCAGGGAGAACTTCTGGTTGAGTAGATGAAAAGTAACATGAAAAATCGAACCTGCAGAGGTAGGAAGGATTCCCCTTGTAGTTTGTCTCCCCCTGAACAGTTCCAATTGGATCCGGAAAGTGAAAGACGAGGTGGCAGTTTGGAAATGGACTTCCTACAGTTTGATCCAAAGAAGCATACTTGTCAAATGATGGCAGATTCCCACCGTTCTATCCATTTATGCTGGGAAGGTAGGGCATTTCTCCCCTGGCCCTTTCTGATGAAGGACAATGCTGTATGAGTTACCGTTCTGGGCTTTTGGAAGCTGAGGCCCACAACCAAAGGCTTATTGTCTAAAACTCACAACTGTTGATCAAACTGGTTTTTTTTTTTTAATCCCCTGGCCAAAAAGCCACCTACAACTACGGATGCTACCAACGTGTTTAAGCGAAGAAATCCTGAACAATAAAAATAACGCTTGGCTATTCTCTCTTAAATGTCCCAAAGGTGGTTTCCCACCTCCCCCAAGAGGCAACTGGACTTTCTTGTTTTTTCTTTGAAGATGTTTTGCTTCTCATCCAAGAAACTTCTTCAGTTCTGATTGGATGGCGGGGAATGGAAGGATTTATACACCTTGCAGGCAAGCTGGTCATTTGCATCCTTTGAGAAAGCCATTGAGGCCACTTGGAGGTTTATCTTTGTATCCTCAGGGTCATCTGAGTGGTGCAAATGGGTGTCCTTCCAGTAGTTCCAAAAAGGCTCCACACCCACTAGTGTTACTCAGATGACTCTGAGGACACAGATAAACCTCCAAGTGGCCTCAATGACTCTCTGAACCACCCTCAAGCAGGACACCCTATACCATTTCGGACAGGTGGCTGTCCAGTTTCTTCTTAAAAGCCTCCAGTGATGGAGCACCTACATTGTCTGAAGGCAACTTCTGTTCCACTGGTTGATTATTCTCACTGTCAGGAAGTTTCTCCTTAATTCCAGGTAGCTTCTCACCTTGATGAGTTTCCATACTTTGCTTCTTGTCCTGCCTTCAGGTGTTTTGGAAATTAAGTTGACCCCCTCTTATTTGTGGCAGCTCCTCAAATACTGGAAGACTGCTATCATGTCTCCCCTAGTCCTTTTTTCCTTTTTCTTTCCTTATTTTTTTTTGTCTTATTTTTCTTCTCTTATCTTGGAGACAACAATGTCATCTTTGTTCTCACAACGTTAAAAAAAATAGTCCTTGAATGATGAGGTCTAAGAGGACCATATCACTTCAAGGTTTTCCTCAAAGGCAACCTTAGCACTTGACCCTTCTAGAATTAAGGGGGGAAGAAGGTCAAGAAGAGCAACCCAAGGCAAAATGTCCCACCTGCACCATTTCTGAAGCCAGATCGTTTCCAGAAGGAGCCTATTTCTACATGCAAGGGCTGTTCATTAGTTTGCTGAATCAGGTCTAGGGCAAAGGAATCAAATTATGTTCACGCATGTGTGAAATTGGCACGAAGAGTGCAGAAGAAAATAGCAAGGGGAACAAAATGAAATATGTGTTTTTTCCACATATGAAAGGCAAAAGCGGAGTGTTCTTTTTTCAGTCGAAACACATGATGAATTACTGACATGTTTGTCCATTGCATTTATACTCGGCTTCCCTCAAATATGGTTGACAAGCCATTATGCTTAGCTTGGTAACTGAATGTTTGGCATGCACCAGGGGTGGGATGTAAATTTTGTAACAACTGGTTCAGTGGGCGTGGCTAAGTGAGTTTGGCTAGGTGGGCATGGTCATGTGACTGGGTGGTTGTGGCTTTTTTTTTAGCAGCACCTGCCATTTTGGGGGCCTTCTGGGCCTCAGGGGAGCCTCTTGGAGGGCATTTTTGCTCCTAGAAGGCTTCCCTGGGGCCCAGGAAAGAAAAAAATTGAGCATAACTGCATTCTGTTTTGGGGCCTCCTGAGAACGCAGTCAGCAATGTCGCGCATGCACAATAAGGACTAACTGGGCGGGAGGGGCAGGGAGGGCAGAGAGGGGCAGGGCTAGCCAGGGGCATGAGTTGTCGGTTCATAACAACCAGTTCTATAGAACCAATCCGAACTGATAGAATCCCACCCCTGGCATGCACACATTACAGTAGTTCTCGACATACAACTACAAATGAGCCCCAAATTTATGTTGCTGAGTGATATATTTGTGAAGTGAGTTTTACCCAATTTTACGACCTTTCTTGCAACAGTCATTAAGTGAATCATTGCAGTTGATAATTAGTAACACGGTTGCTAAGGGAATCTGGCTTTGCTTATCAGAAAGTCGCAAAAGGGGATCATGTGACCCACGGATACAGCACCGTCACAAATACAAGTCAATTGCAAAGCCTCTGAATTTTGATTCTATGATCCTGCAAAGGTCGTAACTGTGAAAAATGGTCACAAGTCACGTCTTTGGAGATTTGCAGCCATCTAGGTCTTGGTTGTCCCAAAGGTGCTTTTTTTTCAAGAGGCAACTGGACTTTCTGGTTTTTTCCTTTTGAAGACATTTTGCTTCTCATCCAAAAAGCTTTCTTCAGCTCCAACTGGATGGTAGGGAAAGGAAGGATTTACACTCCTTGCAGGCAGCTGGTCATTTGCATTCTTTTCAGAGAGTCATTGAGGCCTTTTGGAGGTTTATCTGTGTCCTCAGGGTCACCTGAGTGGTGCTGGAGCCTTCTTGGAACTGAGGACACAGAAGTGTCCAAGTGTCCTCAATGACACTCTAAAAGGATGCAAATGACCAGCTGCCTGCACGGAGTATAAATCCTTCCATTTTCCCACCATCCAGTCAGAGCTGAGGAAGCTTCTTGGAGGAGAAGTGAAACGTCTCCAAAAAAAAACCAGAAAGTCAAGTTGCCTCTTGAAAAAAAGCACTTGTGGGTCACAAGTCACATTTTTCAGTGTCCTTGTAACTTCGCATGGTCACTAAATGAACTGTTGTAAGTCAAGAACTACTGTACCCCGTCAACTAACCAAATGGGCCACTGGCTCTGCGGTCCAATCCACAAAATAAATACGAGTTAAAGCAAATCACCTGTAGTTTTGAACCTAGCTGAGGAAATATATTGTGCGACCAGTCCAAGTGAATAAACTGATCCATGGCCAAGTTAAAACTCAATTTACTCAGAAATTAAAGTCTAGAAACCAACGAGGACGGATTAAAACTGCCAGGGTGGGAATTTATAGTACCAAGTATTTAATTATTCACACTGTTTAAACATCTTCTATCATTCCTCCTCCTGTGCTTTTGCCTTCTTCGTATTCTGTTTTGAGATTACAGCTTTTTCCCCTGGGATAACGTGAA
Source organism: Bungarus multicinctus (assembly GCA_023653725.1). Lineage (NCBI taxonomy): Eukaryota > Metazoa > Chordata > Lepidosauria > Squamata > Elapidae > Bungarus > Bungarus multicinctus. The sequence continues at coordinate 54,646,815 of CM042849.1, forward strand.
CCTAAAGATATATTCCAACTTCGTCTCCTGCCCTTCTTCTTTCAGACTTTTGATTCCTTCTTCTTTTTTTAATCTTCTTTTCATAGGATTTCCTCTCCCCCTTTGTTTTCCATTCGTATATCTCATTTCAGACAGATGGTATCTAAATGTAAATGTTCAAGGAAAACTGAAATGAAATATTCCAGCAGTGGAAAGGGAGCACTTTAAATCAGTTTGCACCTTAAGTTAGTATTAGAGAAACATCGCCTAATAGTTGTTTTTGGTAAAAGAGATTAGCTTATTTTTAAGCCGTATATAAACTCTTTTTTCCCCCTTGCCGTTTCCGCTTGCATTAAAATTTAGGGACAAATCCTGAATTTCACCAGAAAAAGTGATTTGGGAGTTTTCGGGGAGCTTCCTGAGCAACAGTCAATCCCTTAACCCTGAGCCAGCCATGTGCCACAGCAGCCAAAAAAGCCAATACAATTCTGGGTTGTATAGAGGCACAGAATCAAAATCACGTGGAGCATTAGTCTCACTTTATAAAGCCTTAATAAGGCCCCACCTGGAATCCTGCATCCAGTTTTGGTCACCCCATTGCAAAAAAGATGTTGAGACTTTGGAAAAAGTGCAGAGAAGAGCAGCTAAGATGATTAAAAGACTGCAGACTAAAGCATAGGAAGAAGGGTTGCAGGAATTGGGTTTAGCCAGTCTAGAGAAAAGACGGACTAGGGGGGACATGATAGCGGTCTTCCAGTATTTGAGAGGCTGCCACAAAGAGGAGGGGGTCCACTTATTCTCCAAAGCTCCTGAAGACAGGACAAGAAGCAATAAGGATGGAAACTCATCAAGGAGAGAAGCAACCTGGAATTAAGAGAAACTTCCCAACAGGGAGGACAATCAACCAGTGGAACAGAAGTTGCCACCAGACGTTGTGGGTGCTTCCATCACTGGAAGCTTTTAAGAAGAGATTGGACAGCCACTTATCTGGGATGGTCTGCTTGAGCAGGGGGTTGGACTAGAAGACCTTCAAGGTCCCTTCCAACTCAGTTACTCTGATATTCTGTTAACAGAAGAGCTCCTCCCCCTGAAGGGAAGATGCCAGGAACATCATTTTTTTTTTGGCCAGGGAATAATAAGGTTGCCAGGAAATCAATTTCCTGGCCGAAAACAAACAAGATGGCCGTTTTCCCACCAAGAGTAAATTTCTGACCCCTCCAGAGTTTTTGCAACCCTTTTTGTCATCTGCTGTTTCCTTTTCGTTCATCTTGCAAATGGAGGAACATCTATTCCCTGTTTGGGAGTCTCAGTTGCTAAAGGGATGAGAGATTCCTTTTCCTTTCCCTTGCTTTCCCTTCCCTTCTTCATCCATATACTTTATTTCCTTCCCTTTCCTTCCCTTCCCTTTCTTCTTCCTTCCCTTTCCCCTTCCCCCTTTCTCCCCCCTTTGTATACAGTTAAAAACCATTAACATAGCCATCTGTTGCTAACACATCAGTCTCAAAACCTTGTAAATTTCCCCCTGATTCTGATAAATCCAAGCAACGTTAACTTCCACTTGTCCTAGAAGAACCCGAAGAACTTGCAATAATAATAATAATAATAACAACAACAACAACAACAACAACAATAAGACAAAAAGCTTACTTGGAATTGACTTGGGAATACTGAAAAAAGGAACTGAAGGCTTTATTTTGGCTGCTCAAGAACAAGCCTTAGCCACAAATTGCATAAAGGCAAAGATTCAGCATATCACCACCAACAGCAAATGCCGCCTCTGTAATGAGAAAGATGAAACAGTTGACCATTTAATCAGTGGATGTCACAAACTGACTACCTAGAGCACCATAACAGAGTTGCTAAAGCTATTCACTGGAAACTATGCCAAAAGTTTGGATTTGAGTATAGTAATAATTATTGGGAACATCAGGTTGAGAAGGTTCTGGAGAATGAAAAAGTCAAGATCTTGTGGGACTTCAGGATTCAGATGGACAGATATTTGACCCACAACATGACTGACATAACAATAGTTGAGAAGAAAAGGGTTTCGTTCATTAACATTGCAATACCTGCTGATGCACGAATTGTAGACACAGAGGAAGAAAAAATCACAGAGTATTGGGACTTACAAATTGAAGTTAAGCGACTTTGGAAAAAGAAATCGTTTGTTATCCCAATTGTAATTGGAGCCCTTGGAATCATACCTGAAGGGCTACCTGGCTATTTGGAAATTCTGGATTTATCTGACTTGAATACCCTGATTCTACAAAAAACCACCCTACTTGGAACAGCTTATATCCTCTGATGCTACCTGAACAGTTCCTAGGTCCTTGGTTAAGACTCAAGCTGTTGAGCTACCAAACAGCCCCAAAGGCTGTGAATCTCACTAAAGATTTAATAATGATGATGATGGTGATGATGATGATGATGGTGATGATATTATTATTATTCTTAATAGTCTGGATATTGGATGTGGCAGTGAAGAGAACTGGAGAAGATAACAAAATCCAAAGACCTACAAATAGAAATAGAACGACTGAGGCAAAGGCGAGCAAGGGTAGTACCAACAGTCATAGGTGCCTTGGGTGCAGTCCCCAAACAACTGGAGCACCATTTGAACATCATCAGTGGCACTGACAAATTTTCCATCGGTCAATTGCAGAAGGCAGCTTGATTTGGAACAGCTTCCATCCTTGGTGATCTCTGTAACACCGTCAAACATCCAGATCTGCCTCTCCCAGGTCCTTGGGAAGGACTCGATAGGGAGACAAAAATGCCAAACCCCAGTCTGAACATCTGTCTGACTGTGTGATGAGTAATAATAATAATAATAAACTCATTTAATATATTGAACAATTAAATAATAATAATGAGGTGACATAACTGCAACTTTGGCTTTCATGAGATGAAGAATTGGGGGGGTGGGGGGCACTATTTCTTTTACATTTCTTTTGCTTTCTGGCTCTCTTGGGCGTCCATCCCCTCTTCCCCTTGCTCTCAATCCTACGTCCCTCTTTTTAGGAAAGGGACTTCAAGGACAGCTTTTTTGCTTGCCCCCATCCGGAAGAGATCTAATTGGAGTGCTGCAAAAGGATCGTCCTACAATTAGGTGGCTTGGGAGGTTCTTCGTGGGGAGGGAAGAGTTTGCAAGGCAGCAATCGCTCCTGGTTTTTTTTGCTGAGGAGGCAAAATTTAAGCTGTCTGAAAGATTGCACGGAATTAAGGCCGTTCTTCCTGCCCTCCAGTCCACAGTCCTGTGCTAAGTCCACAGTGCTCGGGATAAATACACAGAGATAATATTCCCTTCAATGGTATCTGATGTCTTTATCTTTGTTTTGTTTTTGTTTTAATTATCTAACTAGATAATTATATTGTTCTTTTCAAGGTCTGGGTTTTTACAAAGTGGCTCACGTTCCTTCTCTCCATCTTTCTTTCTCTCCTTCCTTCTATCCTTTTCTCCCTCCATCTTTTTTCTTTCTTTCTCCTTCCTTCCATCTATCCAACTTCCTCCCTCCCTCCTTCCCTTCCTTCTATCCATCTTTCTTTCTCTCCTTCCTTCTCTCCTTCTCTCCCTCCATCTTTCTTTCTCCTTCCTTCCTTCCTTCCATCTATCCAACTTCCTCCCTCCCTCCCTTCCTTCTATCCATCTTTCTTTCTCTCCTTCCTTCTCTCCTTCTCTCCCTCCATCTTTCTTTCTCCTTCCTTCCTTCCTTCCTTCCATCTATCCAACTTCCTCCCTCCCTCCCTTCCTTCTATCCATCTTTCTTTCTCTCCTTCCTTCTCTCCTTCTCTCCCTCCATCTTTCTTTCTCCTTCTCCCTTCCTCCATCTATCCAAACTTCCTCCTCCCTCCCTTCCTTCCTTCTATCCATCTTTCTTTCTCTCCTTCCTTCTCTCCTTCTCTCCCTCAATCTTTCTTTCTTTCTTTCTTTCTTTCTTTCTTTCTTTCTTTCTTTCTTTCTTTCTTCTTTCTTTCTTTCTTCCTTTCTTCTTTCTCTCCCTTCCAACTTCCTCCTTTCTCCTCTTCCTCCATCTTTCTTTCTTTCTTTCCTCCTCCTTCCTTCTTCTTATCCAACTCTCCCCCCCTCTTTCATCTTTCTTTCCTTTCTTTCTTTCTTTCTTTTTCTTTCTTTCTTTCCTTTCTTCTATCTTTCTTTCTTTCTTCTCCTCTCTTCTTCTCCTTTCTCTTTTTCTTCCATCTTTCCTTTCTTCTTTCTTCCTTCCTTCCTTCCTTCCTTCCTTCCCTTCCTTTCTATCCATCTTTCTTCTCCCTTCTTCTCTCTCTCTCCCTCCTCTTTCCTTCTTCCTTCCTTCCTTCCTTCCTTCCTTCCTTCCTTCCTTCCTTCCTTTCCTTCCTTCCTTCCTTCCTTCCTTCCTTCCTTCCTTCCTTCCCTCCTTCCTTCCTTCCTTCCTTCCTTTCCCCTATCCAACTTCCTCCCTCCCTCCATTCTATCCATCTTTCTCTCCTTCCTTTTTTCCCTCCCTCCCTCCCTCTCCCTCCCTCCCTCCTCTCTCTTTTGTTTTCTTCCTTCCTTCCTTCCTTCCTTCCTCCTTCCTTCCTTCCTTCCTTCCTTCCTTCCTTCCTTTCTTTTCTTTCTTCTTTCTTTCTTCTTTCTTTCTTTCTTTCTTTCTTTCTTTCTTTCTTTCTTTCTTTCTTTCTTTCTTTCCTACCTACCTTTATTATTTTTACAAATAACTCAAGAGGGTGAACATATCCAAAACACCTTCCTCCTCCTATCTTCTTCACTGGTTTTTGCTGAGAAAGAGGGATTGGCTCAAAGCCACCCAACTTGCTTCCATGGCTAAGAGGGGATGACAACTCACAGTCTCCTGGTTTCTAGGCCAGTACCTTAACCACTAGACCAAACTGGCTCTTTCACTTGAATATACAGTGGTATCTCAGTATTCATTGGTCTCAGAGGTGCATTGAGTACCAAAAAGGACAAGTACCAAACAATTCCCCCTCCCCCTGATAAAGAGTCACAAGGCAGTCAACACCAACAAGTCCTAGCTTGTGCGTTGTGTACCAAACAATCCATGTGAACCAGGACAAAATGCGTTGAGTATCAAATTCGATGAGTTTCAAAGCAGTTGAGTGCCAAGGTGTGGCACAGTGGAAGACCGGCTGAGAAAGTCGCCATTTTTCTGCACTGTTTGTTTTTGAAATGCCTCATAATCTCTGAGAGGGGAAAGTTTGAGAATACATCTATGACAGTGATGGCGAACCTCTTTGTTGTGGTATGCTGATAGCGTGTGTGTGTGTGTGTGTGTGTGCCAGCACCCACAATGCAATGCACCCTGCCTCCCTGCGCATGCATGCGCAACACCCCTGCCCCACCCCCTTACCTGCACTACGCATGCACGTGCCTCCCAGCTGATTTTTGGCCTATTTGTGGCCATTTTCGCCTTCCCAGGGGCTCGAGGGAAGCCTCTGCAGCCTTGGGAGGTTGAAAACGGGTCCATTTTAGCACTTCCGGTATTTCCGGAAGGTCCGTTTTTTGGCTTCCCGAGGCTATAGGGGCTTCCCTCGAGCCTCAGGAGGGTGAAAATGGCCTCAAACAGGCTGAAACTCAGCTGGGAGGCGCAGGCATGCACAGTGCAGGTAAGTTTGGCTGGGGCTTGCGTTCCCCCACAAATGGCTCTGCATGCCTCTCATGGCACACGGGTCATAGGTTTGCCATCACGGATCTGTAATATACACCTATAATCTTACATTTGAGGCTTGTTTCCTTCTCCAGGCAAATATGGAGGAGCTACAACTTAGACGATATATATCTACTTTTTTTGTCCTTCGTTTGTGGAGGATTTCTTTTTGGCGGGGGGGGGGGTGTCTGTATGTTTGTCTTCAAGAGAAAAAACCAAGATTGCTAGCTCCAGAGGTAGTAATTCTAGGCCATCAGAAAGGAGGAGATAAAAAAAAAAAAAACTGCATCTCATTTGCACACATTAGCATGCACTTAGGTTGCATTTTGCATTTTCTCTTCCACAGGGGGGAAACAGCAGGAATATACTCTTTTTTTGGTCCTTTTTTTTTTTGCATTTTTAGAAAAAATTCCTCCCTCTCCAGTCCTCGTGTTGAGATAAAGCAGTTTCCTTCTCAGAAGCAATTTTATTTAGCCCTTCACAAAAAATAACAGAGTTGGAAGGGACCTTGCTGGTCATCTAGTCCAACCACCTCCTCAACCATTTCAGGGAAGCTCTTAATCATCTCCAGAAGTTTCATTTCCGGAACATGTTGTAGGCAACTTTGGCCCCTTTATGACCTGTGGACTTCAACTCCCAGAATTCCTGAGCTGACTGGCTTAGGAACTCTGGGGATTGAAGTCCATAGGTTGTAAAGGGGCCGCAGTTGTCCACTCCTGTTCTGCCCAGAGTTAGCTTTAAGTCAAGGGTCTTCAAAGTTGGCAAGTTTAAGACCTGTGAATTTCAACTCCCAGATTTCCTGAGCTAACGTGACTGGAGGAAGAATGCTGCGAGTTGAAGCCCACAAGTCTTAAAGCTGTCAAGTTTTCAAATCTCAGCTTCTTCCTGCTATATCACCGTAGATGATGCTGTACAGAGGCATTGCAATCCATATTTCTCCTGGCTAGCAGATGGAAACAGCAGTCCTGGTTAGGAAGAAATTAAAATGGCTGCCAAGGAAATTAAACGTGGAGGGAAAAATATGTGCCAGAGGCCTGCTGGTCAGTGTATCAGACTTCCAACAGCAGAACTTCTATTTTGGGAAACTTTTTTATTTTGCATTAGAAGACAAACCTAGACAGTATATTAAAAAAGAGATATCACCTTGCTGACAGAGCTCCATATAGTCAATGTTACATTTCCCCCAGGAATAAGGAGTGGCTGTGAGAGTAGGACCACAAGGAAGGCTGAGTTCAGAAGAATTGATGTTTCTGAGATCTGATGTTGGAGACCCTGGGACCACAAGGAGATAATAACAGAATAACAGAGTTGAAAGAGACATTGGAAGTCTTCTAGTCCAACCTCCTGCTCAAGCTCATGATCCAATGGCTGTCCAGTCTCTTCTTAAAAAGCCTCCAGTGATGGAGCATCCACAACTTCTGTAGGCAAGCCCTTCCACTGGTTGATTGTTCTATCTTTCAGGAAGTTTCTCCTTAATTCTAAGTTGCTTCTATCCTTGCTTCATTTCCATCGGTCGCTTCTTGTCCTGCCTTCAGATGCTTTGGAGAATAGGTTGACCCCCTTTTCTTTGGGGCAGCCCCTCAAATATTGGAAGACTGATATCATGTCTCCCCTAGTCTTTCTTTTTACTTGATTAGATTTCTCTTAAAACTGAAACTCTCCAGAGGTGGGATTCAGCCGGTTTGCATTGGTTCACCAGAACCGGTTGTTAACTTTCTGAGCAGTTTGGTGAACTGATTGTTCGAAGAAATCATTAGGGCAAAGAACCGGTGGTTAAATTATTTGAATCCCACCACTGGTGGGCTCCCTCTGTAATAAACTCGTAAAGAGCTGTGGTCACCATATAAACTCTCCAGCCATGAGCCACGGCCTGCTCTGCTATTTTAAGAAACCCAAGCGATTCCTGCAGAGCAATTCCAGAATCTCTAGGACAGCCCTGTTCCATTGTTCAGAAGGATCTTCTACCAGGCCGATGAACTCGCCAGTCTGCATGGCGGAAGTTCATTTAAGGTCAGCTGGTCAAGGCTGGAGAATTGTGGGGGGGGGGGGGGGGTGAGGTGAGAACTTGACTCTCCGAGGCTCACCTTCCTCTGCCCTGAATTGCAGCATCGCTCAACTGGATGTGTGCACAATGCAGTGCAGGGGGTGTACCCTTTGCAGAATTTCCTAACACGTATTAAGCAGCTCTGTTTCCCCAACCTCATCAGTCCTTGAGCACAAATGGTTCATTAGGAAATGAGCATTTATTTACCTTCCTCGCACAACTATGGGGTCTGTCTCTGCTTCACAGCGGGGGGAGGGGGGGCTTGCTCTTCTCCCTCCTTGCCAGGATTTCAATCTGTTTTAGAGGCTAACAAAACTGATCTATTTTGTTTTTTTACCTGCAGATTCAGGCTCCCGGGTTAACTGGCATTTTGATCTTCCTGCTCTCTAGATAAAAGTGTGACTTCTAAATATATCCGTGGAACCTCGACACGCTGTATGGATTTTGTCAGAGGTTTTAAATCCAGCATCCTTGTCAGAGGAGGATGGGCTCCTGATCGTAAGCAGAATGCTGAGTAATTAAGAAGCAGAATAGCTCACTAGCATGAAAACTACTCGTACTCTACTTGTCCAGCTGTAGAATAAGGGCTTAGCCTTAAGGCTAATGGACATCATTTTTGAAGAAAAGGTCAGCTTGTTAACAAAACACACAGGATGGAAAAGTCTCATTTGTATCTAACCTACTTTCTGAAGCACAATAGAAAGAAGACTTTTTCCTCTCTTAAAAACAGAGATTCATTTTATGAACAATAAAATGAGTGAGAATCAAAACAAGAACACAGGAACCTTTTCCATTTGCTTGATGATGACAGTGATATGTATTCAGTCAGGACTATGGGCCAGGTGAGTTTCACTTCTTCTTCTTCTTCTTCTTCTTCTTCTTCTTCTTCTTCTTCTTCTTCTTCTTCTTCTTCTTCTTCTTCTTCTTCTTCTTCTTCTTCTTCTTCTTCTTCTTCTTCTTCTTCTTCTTCTTCTTCTTCTTCTTCTTCTTCTTCTTCTTCTTCTTCTTCTTCTTCTTCTTCTTCTTCTTCTTCTTCTTCTTCTTCTTCTTCTTCTTCTTCTTCTTCTTCTTCTTCTTCTTCTTCTTCTTCTTCTTCTTCTTCTTCTTCTTCTTCTTCTTCTTCTTCTTCTTCTTCTTCTTCTTCTTCTTCTTCTTCTTCTTCTTCTTCTTCTTCTTCTTCTTCTTCTTTTTCTTTTTCTTCTTCTTCTTCAAGTTGTTCTATGCTCTGGCTAATGTCAGCTTTGATGGTGACCAGCCACCTGTGTTCTTTTATGGGCTGGTTTTCTTTTATTGCTAATACAACCAAGTATAGAAAAAAGTGAAGTCTTCACACTTAGTCAAGAAAAACCAAAAGTACACATATACACTGGGTGAAACCAGGCTTAATAGCACAGTAACTGTGAGAGGGATCTTGGAGTCTTAGTGGACAACCAGCTAAATATGAGCCAGCAGTGTGCAGCAGCAGCCAAAAAAGCCAATGCAATCCTAAACTGCATTAACAGAGGGATACAATCGAGATCAAGGAGGTACTAATACCACTCTAAAAAGCCACCTAGAATACTGCATCCAGTTTTAGTCACCACACTATAAAAATGATGTTGAGACTCTAGAAAAATTGCAGAGAAGAGCAATCAGGATGATTAGGGGATTGGAGACTAAAACATATGAAGAATGGTTGCAGGAACTGCGCCTGGCTAGTCTAGTCTAGAGAAAGATCAGGGGAGACAGGAGAGCAGTCTTCCAGTATTTGAGGGGCTGCCACAAAGAGGAAGGGGTTAAGCTATTTTCCAAAGCACCTGAAGGCCAGACAAGGAATAATGGATGGAAACTAATCAAGGAGAGATTCAACCTGGAAATAAGGAGAAATTTCCTGACAGTGACAGCAATCAACTCATGGAACAGACTTTGCCTTTGGAAGTTGTGGGAGCTTCATCACTGGAGACTTTCAAGAAGAGACTGGACTGCCATTTGTCTGGAATGGTGTAGCACAAGGGTCTTCAAACTTGGCCAGTTTAAAACTTGTGGACTTCAACTCCCAGAATTCCTGAGCTAACATGACTGGAGGAAGAATTCTGGTGTAGGGTCTCCTGTTTGGGCAGGGGGTTGGACTAGATGACCTACAAGGTCTCTTCCAACTCTGTTGTTCTGTTCTGTTCATAATTGCTTTCTCCAGTGACATGACGAAAATAAGTGAGACACAGTTTTGTGATTTTTGCCTTAAGATGACACAACTGGTGTTGTTAATGCTCTTCTATATTTGCTTGTTAATCCCCTTTGCGCTCCAAGGAACGCACAGGGGCCTTCTCCAGCACCAAAATGATTCACAGACGCAAAGAGATGTTCATATTTTTTCACAGGCAACTTCCAAGACATTTCTCATTTGCTATTTTCAATTATTGTATTTTACATTTCCGTTTTCTGATTTCAGCTCCAATCCCAAGCCCTCTGCGACGGTGTCTCAGGGACCATAAGATGAATCAAATTCTCCAGTCTCCAACTTTCCATTCTAACTTTGGACTTCAAAATTGAAAATTCTCCTTGAAAAACCAGACAGAGTAATTGCATGTGAAATGCTTCTGAGTCTGCTGTTTACCAAGGATGGGAAAGTTTAATATGAGAAACATTGAGCGGCAGGAATAGTGGCAGCTGGCTAGGATGTATCCTGAAGTAGAGATACAGATTTAAAAGATCCCAAAATGTCCTAGCCTTTAATTGCTGTAACCCAGTCCAGGAGGAATAAATAGGATTAAAGCATGCCAAATGAAGAGCAATAAATAAATTCTTTTTTTTTCTTTTGTATTATTTGTGATCCCCTCCTTTTTTATTCCCTTACTAGCTGGATACTTGTGCTTTGCTATGAAACTATATGTTCAGGCTTAGTTTTTGGGGAGTAAAATAAGGGGGGAGGAAATTCCACCTCTGCCTACCAGCATCCATCAGTATTCCTCTGGCTAGCGTCCTGTCAGTGTGTGAGAGAGTTGAAGGCTGTTTGGAAACTGAAGCAGTATTTGCTGTGTGAGCAAGAAGGAGACAGCAAGGAGCCTGGGCGTGGCTTAGCTCAACTGTTCTGTACTAAAGCTGCTTGGTGCTGCTGTGAAACTGAAACTCCTGTTCTCTGATTGTGTTTTGCATTTGGAAGATATTTTTTTTCAGGTGGGAGGGGGAGTAGAACTCCTTAGCATCAGAGCATGTTAATAATAATATTATAGGAAATACTCTAAATGCTCTGAGGGTCATTTCAAAAAATCCTTTCTTAGTCCCTAGAAGCCAAGAGGAACATACATGCCAAATGTCAAGTTTGTAGGCTTTATGGCTCTGGACATTTTGTGATGAGGCGTGAGTGGCATTTCACTTTTATATACATATTGATAAACAATTGCAATGAGTGCACCATAACCCTTTGCTATTTAGATTCGGGTTTAATCTCCCATTCCTTCCTGGTTGCCATTTAACCAAATCTTGTTTTACTCCATGGGTTGGAGACCTGACTGCCCCAATGCCTTAAGAAACAGCTACAGTGGTCTGTGTGCAAACTTCATCCATCTCTTGTGAAATGCAGAATTTTTTTGTATGCTAAATCTGGCATGTGCTTCTTAGCATAAATGGAAGGACCGCTTTTACACAGGGAGTATAGATGTGCCAAAATCTAAAATCTATTTTAAACCACCCTCCCAGTCACAGGAAAAGAGGGGTTGTTTGGGAAAGAGAGGGATTTAAGCAGGAATTGAAATGAATGCAGCCTGGTGCTTTCTTTTTGATCTATAGCTCCTTCTCTTAATTCCCTCGCATTCATGGGAACCATTTTTCATTGCTTTCCTTCTCCTGAAAGTTCTTACTTTCTGAAATTTTAGCATTGGTTCGGAAAGGAGACACTGAGGGAAAATGTACACGTTCAAGCTGTCATCCTTGAGTGGATGTAAGCTTCTGCAAGGCCCTGGTTTCTGAAGGGAGAATAATCTTTGGGTCAAAGGCAAGCAACAATGTCCGTGTTGGATTTCTCAAACTCTTAGGTTGAGAACCGAGTGGTTTCAGATAGCAAATACAATAGAAATTTCCTGAGAGTGAGAAGAATTAATCAGTGGCATGGCTTGCCTTCAGGACTTATAAGTGCTCCATCTCTGGACGTTTTAAGAAGAGATTGGACAGATATTTGTCCAGAATGGGATAGTCTCCTGCTTCAGCAAGGGGTTTCAATCAGAATAGAGCTGGAAGGGATATTGAAGGTCTTCTAGTCCAACCCCCCTACTCAGGCAGGTACAGTAGCTGTCATTCCAGACAGGTAGCTGTCCAGCCTCTTCTTAAAACCTCCAGTGATGGAGCACCCACAACCTCTGAAGGCAACTTCTGTTCCACTGGTTGATTGTCCTCCCTGTTAGGAAGTTTCTCCTTCGTTCTAGGTTGCTTCTTCTCTCCTTGATGAGATTCCATCCGTTGAATCAGAATAGAGCTGCAAGGGACCTTGAGGTCTTCTAGTCCATCCCCCTGTTCAAGCAGGAGATGATACCATTTCACACAAGTGGCTGTCCAATCTCTTCGTAAAAGCCTCCAGTGATGGAGCTCCCACAACTTCTAGAGGCAACTTCTGTTCCACTGGTTGATTGTCCTCCCTGTTAGGAAGTTTCTCCTTAATTCCAGGTTGCTTCTCTCCTTGAATTGTTTCCACCCATTTCCATCCATTAGAATTATTAATTAGTTATTAATTAGGTTAATTAGGATTATTAATGAATTATTAAGGAGGCTGCCCTAGAAGACCTTCAAGGTCCCTTCCAACTTTGCTATTCCATTAAATATCTGTTAAATAGATAGATTTTATAACCTGCCAGGGAAAGAAAGATTTCCTGTATGGCGACCAGTCGTTTCACTCTTTCATGGTGGGAAACCAATTTTGTTTGTCCATATGGTGCTGTAATTCAGAGGCAGAGAATGCCACCCCCAATCTCCCCCCGCCCCAAAAAATACCTTCCCTGACTGTTGTCTGTGTTCCAGAGCTAGAAGAATTGAAGACAATCATGTAGTAACCTCAAACATTTTCGAGCGATTGGCGAGCGGAAATGCTTTCACATCAGAGGACTCTCAATCCCACTATGGCCTCAATTTGCTCCAGAATTCACCTTCAGCAGCTTCTGCTTGGAGAATACTATCATTTATCTCATCTTTGTCTCATTTCCCCTTGAAGCGTGATAAATGACTTTGTTTTCACTACATTTTACATGAAAGCCACTTCAAAAATAGTAAAACAGGCGCATGAAATATTCTAACCCAGCCTTTCCCAATCCAAAACCCTCCAGAAATTGCTGGTGACCTTCTACCGCTGCACCATAGAGAGTATCTTAACTTACTGCACCTCTGTATGGTTTGCCAATTGCACAGTGGCAGATAGGAAAGCACTCCAGAGGATCATGGGTTGCCCTCTCCCCTCTTGGAAGAGCTTTAGAGCTCCTGTTGCGTTAAGAAAGTTCAAAATGTCCTTAAAGATCCATCTCATCCTGAGCACCCTTTTTTTTTTTGAACTATTACCATCTGGCAGATGGTACAGGATAATAAAAACAAGAACAAATAGGCTGAAAAACAGCTTCTATCCCAGGGTAGAAACTCTATTAAATTCTACTGTATAGTGCAATATTAGTGCAATATCAGGGGTTTTCAGTTCAATGTGTGGAGTGTGAGGGATGTGTGTTTGTGTTTATTTTCATAGTCATAAATTGTACACTAAAGATGGTATTTAATTTCATTGTATGGGGTGCAATGACAATAAACTAAACTAAATGTTTGAGCATCCATAATATTGAGGGAATTCTGGGAACTGAAGTCCCAACACATTACAAAAAAGAGGTTGAGGCTTTGGAAAAAGTGCAGAGAAGAGCAACTAGGATGATTAAGGACCTAGAGACTAAAACATGTGAAGAACGGTTGCAGGAATTCAGTATGGTCTAGAGAAGAGGATGAGCGGGGACATGATAGCAGTATTCCAATATTTCAGGGGCTGCCCCAAAGAAGAGGGAGTCAAGCTATTTTCCAAAGCATCAGAAGGCAGGACAAGAAGTAACAGATGGAAAATAATCAAGGAGAGAAGCAACTTAGAACTAAGGGGTAACTTGCTAACAATGAGTACAATTAGCACTTTTTCCTGGTAAATAAGAAACTTTTTAAAATACTCTGTAACTTTCCAGAAAGCTACTTAGAATTTCTAAGAAAGTCAGCTGCACTACGAGTGGATTCATTTTTATCATGCCTGTTAAAAAAATGATGTAAAGTTCAAACTGTCTAATATTTCTTTCTTTCATGTCATGTCAAAAATGCAATCATAGGTGTTTTGGGTTGTTTTTAGAATAGTGACCTAAAATTTAGATTGCTTCATAAAGAAACTGCATGAATCTCTCATCACTTTAAACTTTCTCTAACTTATTTTGACCTTTAGAAACAAATATCAAGCTTTGCGGGTGTGGGAATGTGCTAAAACTGTTTTCTTAGTCTCCTAAGAGTTTGAGACTTCGAATTCAAACTCTCGGGATGTCAGTTCTGCTTTACATTTACTGTTGAAGTCAAACTGATTTTGGAATTATCTCCTTTCACTGTGTTCCCCAAACGATTGAAAAAGAAACATGAATTTGGTAATATCTTGGTCAGTTTGAACAATGAAGTGTAAGATCGAATAGAATGGAATAAGAATGGGATAGGGATTAGGATAGGAATAGAGTAGAATAGAATAGAACAGAACAGAATAGAATAGAATTGATAGAAATGGAAATAATAGAGTAGAGTAGAGTGGAGTGGAGTGGCGTGGCGTGGCGTGGCGTGGTGTGGCGTGGTGTGGCGTGGTGTGGCGTGGCGTGGCGTGGTGTGGCGTGGCGTGGCATAGAATAGAATAGAATACAATACAATACAATACAATACAATACAATACAATACAATACAATACAATACAATACAATATAGGATAGGATCTGGAAGAGACCTTGGAGGTCTTCTATTCCAGTCCCCTGCTCAGGCAGAAGACTCTTTTATACTATTTCAGATAAGTGGCTGTCCAATCTCTTCTTAAAAACCTCCAGCTATGAAGCCCCTAAAACTTCTGAAGGCAATCTTTCCCACTTGTTTATTGTTTATTATTCTCATTATTAGGAAGTTTCTCCTTAGTTCTAGGTTGCTGCTTTCTTGGATTAGTTCCATCCATTTTTTCTTGACTTGTCTTCTAGTGCTTTGGAAAAACAATTTGACCCCCTCTTCTTTGTTGCAGCCTCTCAAATACTGGAATGCTGCTATCATGTCACCCCGGTCCTTCTTTTCTCTAGACTAGCCATACCCAATTCCTGCAACCCTTCTTCATATGTTTAAGTCTCCAGGTCTTTATTAATTTAATAGGCCCAAGTTCATGTACTCCCATTCCTTCCTCGTGGTCTGTAGCCAGATGCCATTTCTACCCTTCTCCTTCTCTTTGTACATTCCATCTTTTGAAGAAGCACTACTCAAGAGTCAGGTTTGCGCAAGGACTATTACTTGCCCCTTCTTGGGAAAAACAAATAAAAAGTAAAAATGAATCAACTTTGAGATAAACCGACAAAAGAAGGACGCCTTATTTTCAGTAAATAGCGAAGCCTGGCACCCAGAGCAAATCGATGAAAATAAATAGCAGTGGATTATTGGGAAAACTAAAAGGAATAAAAGGAATCCTATCAGAGCTGATGAAACTTCTTGGATGAGAAGCTAAATGTCTTCAAAAGAAAGCCCAATTGCTTCCTGGGAAAAAAACTCCTTTGGAACAACTATGACTTGGATGACTGAGAATCTCTACAGACTAAAAAGGATAAAGATTTGGAGAAGTAAAATTGAGATTCCTTGATTAGTGGTCGCCCTTCTTTTAAGTATGTATCATTTGAGTTTCTTAAAGCAATCTGCTTTTGTTTTTTAAAAAAGATATCAAATGATCACCTTCATTACAGTTTTCTCCTTAATAAGAACTCCCTAAGCTTGCGTTATGGAACATGCAGTAGATTTGCATTTTGTCTTTTCGGCTGCTATAAATAGACTGTTGCAATGTACTGTGGATTCCACTAGAGGGTTCAATTGTGCCTGGATGATAAATAGGATTTTATCCAGTTGTTGGTTTTCCAAGGTAGCATTCTATACGATACTTTAGTGCGAAAAGGAAAGCCATGCCGGGCTGAATCGGTATCCAACGTTTGTTAATAAATCATCTGGCAGCTGACCAACTTCTGATTATTAATAGGCACTACACTTAAGAATCAGAAATTGTGGTGAATCCGAGCAAGTACATCAAATATTTCCTGGGAATTCAAAGGAATGTGCGTCTTTCTTTAAAGGCATCTGGAAATGCCACAATCCAGAAGTTTGTGCTGCTGAATAAACATTGGATCAAGCATTTTAGAGTGGTGACTCTGAGTCGACACCGGTGTGCGTACTTACTGGATAATCACAGCAAATCCTGTTCCTCTGATGAGTCGAGAGCCCTCAACGCTTCAAGTCATAAAAGTCGGATACTTTTTTCACATGCTTTGAAAGCAGGCGAGCATTTAACAGAGATAATGTGAAAAGAATCTCATGCCTTAATGCCGTGTTATTATTAATAGCTAATTTACGTAGTAACAAACCAGCCCACTTTAATCCATGCACCTTACAGAGATGCTAGTTTTCTTATTGCCTGCTTTTTTGAGACTTATTGTGGCCCACCAGCAGCCAGCAAATTTGGCAGCAGATTTAGACAGTGAGGAGGTTGGGGAGAAACATGGGCCAGTCCTGGAGTCTGCGGAAAGCTCGGACAAGGACTCTGCATTGGAGGTAGAGATGGGGCCAGGGCTGTCCGACAGTTATCAGCTGCCTTCAGAGTTGGAGATCAGTGGGGAAGAAAAACAGCTGGAGCCTGTTCCCAGTGTGCTCATGCACAGAGCTGCCAGGAGAAGGGAACAGTTAAGGAACAAGTGGTGACTTGGGAGTAAGGGCACAGGTGGACGGTGAATGGCCCCTCCCATAGGGAATAAAGAGGAGTGAAAGGGGAGTTGGGTTTTGCAGGAAACAATTAGTTCATTTGGGTGAAAATCTGTTCCTGCATTCTTGCCAAATATTGTCTGCTACAGTGTGGCATCTGAAAGATATTGGTCTGGCAATTCTCCAAGCCTGATAAATGTCTGTGATAGCGAAATATTTTTGAAAGACCATTGGCCAGGACTTTACTGGAGAGGAATTCACTGTAAACTAAATAAAAGGGGTTTATCAGGACGAGGAATCGGCTGCGTGCTGTTGGGGAAGCGTAGACCAGACAGTCTATGGAGATTCTCGGTCATCCAAGGTCATGGTTTTCAAGAGGCAAGTAGACTTTTTCTTTGGAGATGTTTTGCTGCTCATTCAAGAAGCTTCTTCAGCTCTGACTGGATGGTGGAGGATGGAAGGCTTGATATTCCTTGCAGACAATGCTTAACCAGGGAAAGGAGCCAACTTACCTGCTCTGTGATAAGCGCGCTTGTGAGAAATATTCATGAATGGCATGTTTTCCACTTATGTGGTCCTTAATTGTACTGTGCCATTCATTTTTTCACACAGCTCGTCCTTCACTCAAAACACTTCACTTAGGGACCATTCAAAGTTGCTCAACAGCACTGAAAAGAGTGACTTGTGGCCATTTTTTCCCACACTTATGACTGCTGGGTCACGTGATCGAAATTCAGATGCTTGGCATCTGACTCAGGGAATGCCTGGCTCTCTGGTCCTCAGGACTGCCATTACAATAACACCTTCACACCTGTGGATTGGCTGAATCCACATCTGACTGGAGGGAGGGAATTCTACTGCCTTAAGTGTAACTGTGCTGCCTGAGGGAATTCAGACTCTGCTTTGATGGGCCTGCTTTCACTTCTGCTCAATCAAAGGTTCCTTTTGAAATACTCAGTTTCAAGAGTTTTCACTTTCTTGACTCAGGACAAGAGGCAGATCCTTGCATTTATATTTTGTAAGCTGCCTTGAGTCACCATGAGTGAATAGGCGGCAATATACATTCATTCATTCATTCATTCAATCAATCAATCAATCAATAAAGTCAAGATGTCAGGATTCTGGCAGTTACTCCCATTAAATCCTGAGTCTTGTGCCAAACTTGCCAAACTTCCAAAGGATTTATGGGGAGTTAACGTGGTCGGCATTGCCTGGGTAAAGCTGACTCCGAAACACATTCATTGTCACCCTTGGCCTTGGTTTCCCCCCCACCCCCTGGGTGTATCCTAATTCATATTCTCCAATGGGACACATCCATAGCCAAGAGTCATCAATCAGACTCCCCAGTTAGAAACTTCAGTCACCTAGTTACTATCTTTGAAAAACTATGTATGGAATACACTTTTGATTTCCAAGCTGCCGCACTGCTCTTTCAAACACCCTTTCCCCCCTCCCTTTCTGTTGGCAATTCTAAAATGCCCATAAAAATGTTTTATGAGTTGACACAAAGTAGCAAACGTAACAACTGCAGTGGTTCACTTAACAATGGTGGCATCAAGGGTTGTAAAACGGGGCAAAATAAATGACTCACATAGCAGCAGAAATTTGGGGCACAATTGTGCACGTATGTCAAGAGCTACCAGGATGAAAGAGGGGGTGTAATATATGTTTTCTCGTCATAGGCTGGGACCTACATAGTGACTGGTAGGTAACTAATTGGCTGTGTAGGTAATGCTAGGATGTACTGTATGCTGCCTGCACCAATTTGGGTTTGTATGAAGTGGTCCTCAGCCATCATTGATTTCAATATTAAATTCACTGAACAGAATCAATAATGTAGGAGAAAGACTCTGGATGCGATGGAGAATAATTCCGCACAAATCTGTCGGCTTTGTGGGGAAGTGTGTGGGATAACTCCTTTATCACCCACCTGCGGTTTTGTTTTGTAGCTGTTTTTTTTTTAAAAGCATGAGGCTGCTGTGATATTGTTGAATTGAGCATTAAGGACTGAATTTGGAAAGGGAAGAGCAATTCTTGCATTGCCTGTGGATGCGTGTCATATAGCTTGGTATAGTGCATAAAAATAGAATCCTGCCTTCTCTTCCTGTTGGATACATCATGCAAATTATTTCTTTACCCTTACAGTTGAAGAAGCACTGGTACAAAATAGAATAGAATATTGGAATACAGAATAGAATGGAATGCAATGGAATGGAATGGAATAGAATATTGGAATAAGGAATAGAATAGAATAAAATGGAATGGAATGGAATAGAATATCGGAATAAAGAATGGAATGGAATAGAATAGAATATTGGAATAAAGAATAGAATGGCATGGCATGGCATGGCATGGCATGGTATGGCATGGCATGGCATGGCATGGCACGGAACGGAACAGGACAGAATAGAATAGAATAAGAATAGAATAGAATAAATTTTAGAATAGAATAGAATAGAATAGAATAGGACAGGATAAAATAGAATAGAATAAGATTAGAATAGAATAAGATAGAATAGGACAGGATAGAATAGAACAGAATAAGATTGGAATAGAATAGAGTAGAATAAGAATAGAATAGAATAGAATAAGATTGGAATAGAATAGAATAAGATTAGAATAGAATAGAATAAGATTAGAATAGAATAAGATTAGAATAGAATAAGATTAGAATAAAATAGAATAGGATAGAATAGAATAAGATAGAATAGGACAGGATAGAATAGAATAGAACAGAATAAGATCGGAATAGAGTAGAATAAGATTAGATTAGATTAGAATAGAATAGAATAAGATTAGAATAGAATAGGATAGAATAGAATAGAATAGAGTATAGAATAGAATAGAATAGAATAGAATAGAATAGAATAGGATAGAATAGGACAGGATAGAATAGAACAGAATAAGATTGGAATAGAATAGAATAAGATTAGAATAGAATAGAATAGAATAGGATAGAAGAGAACAGAATAAGATTGGAATAGAATAGAATAAGAATAGAATAGAATAGAATAGAATAAAATAGGATAGAAGAGAACAGAATAAGATTGGAATAGAATAGAATAAGAATAGAATAGAATAGAATAGAATAGAATAGAATAGAATAGAATAGAATAGAATAGGACAGGATAGAATAGAATGAGATTAGAATAGAATAGAATAGAATAGAATAGAATAGGATTAGAATAGAATAAGATAGAATAGGACAGGACATGATAGAATAGAACAGAAAAGAATAGAATAAGGTAGAATAGAACCAGAATAGATTTGGGAGGGACCTTGGAGGTTTTCTAGTCCAGCCCTCTGCTCAAGCAGGAGAACCTAAACCATTTCAGACAATTGTCTGTCCAGTCTCTTCTTAAAAACCTCCAGTGATGAAGCACCCACAACTTCTGAAGGCAACTTCTATTTCACTGGTTGATTGTCTTCATTGTCAGGAAGTTCCTCCTTAGTTCCAGGTTGCTCCTCTCCTTGATTGGTTCCCATCCATTGTTTCTTGTCCTGTCTTCAGGTGCTTCGGAGAATAATTTGACCCCCCCTTCTTTGGGGCAGCCTGTCAAATATTGGAAGACCGCCATCAGTCCCCCTTAGTTCTTCTTTTCTCTAGACTGGCCACACACAGTTCCTGCAACTGTTCTTCATATGTTCTAGTCTCCAGGCTTTTAATCACCTTAGTTGCTCTTCTTTGCACTTTTTTCCCCCAAAGTCTCAACATCAGGAGCAGATTCAAAAGGGCTAAGTTGAAAACCTTTATTCTGGAAAGAATCAATCTAGTTCCAACAATACTGATAGTCTTTCCACATAAGCATGTTACCGGTATCTTATATATCCACAATTATCATTACCACACCATTCCTCTCTTTGCTTGTTTAAACTTCACATGACCATTGCAACTGCATGATTGAATTGGAAATCGCACGTTCTACGGGAATTGCTTTTTAAATAGTTTTTTCAGAGTAAATGACATGAAAACAATGTTATTTTGCACAACTAGCCTTTTAGATAGCAATTTCATTTATAATTACTTTTTTTTTTCCTCCAGAGCAGTCAATTATAAAAAGATAGAGACTTACTAAGAACTCTGTTTATTTTTGATGAGGAAATGAACTCGTGGAGTTGACTCTATTTTTATTCCTTCTGCTTTTGCTAATCTTCTCCCCAACTGGGTACCTGCTTGCAGTAGCTGAGAAAGCTTCGGGAAAGAAAAACAGAAATGCAGGAGTACAAAGTATGAGTAATAATATTTATTAATGCATGCAGAGAACGATTAAATTAAAAAAATTAATAGAGGTCAAAAGCCAACATCTAATTCTCCTCAGGCAAAAGAGAAAATTTGTTTAAAAGGTATCTGCAGGAAAAAAAAAAAACCTTTCCACATTTGCTTTCTGCATCAGAAATGGAGACATCTTCTGGATGTCCACTTGATGAAAAAGAGGAAATGAAAAACGGAATTAACACTCGGCAGTTCAAATGCATTTATAAAGGATCTAATAAAACTCGGTAATGTCTCCCAGTGGCTGTTTCTCACATACCCTTCGTATTCAGCTGAATGAGATTTTGCAAATCTCCACCGTGCAAAGATTTTCACGTAAGGCTTTTTTTGTAGGCTGGACAACATGTGGACTGCACTGATACTCTAAACCAGGACTGTCAAACTCAAGGACCAGACACCGAATTGGCCCACAGGATGCTTAGATCTGGCCTCTAAGCCCACCCGCGGCCTCCACAAACTCCGTTTTTGCTTGCAGAGGGCTGCAGGAAGCCACTGTGGCTGAAAATGGAGGCCAGGAGGGCTGACATGGCCGAAAATAGAGCCTCAATGAGGGACATTGAGCTGGCCACTCCCACCCTGGCCACGCCTTCCCTACCCAGAGGTAGTATTCAGCTGGTTTGGACTGGTTCTGGAGAACCGGTAGTGGAAATTTTGTATAGTTCTGTGAACTGGCAAATACCACCTCTGACTGGCCTCACCCCCATTCATTCTCCACCTCCTGAGTTCCAGCTGATCGGCTGGGTCTTCTTTTGTTGCCCTGCACAGGAGAACAGAGCTGGAAAGCAGGTTAGTGGGGTGGAGAGGGAATGAGGATTTTGTAGTAACCTTCCCCCTTTCCTCCCGAGTCTACCCTTGTTCCTTAACTGTTCCCTTCTCCTGGCAGCTCTGCACAAGTGCACACTGGGAACAGGCTCTAGCTTTTCTTCTGCCCCACTGATCTCTGATTCCGAAGGCAGCTGATAACAGTCTGACTGGCTCTGCCCCCATCTCTTCTCTGCCTCCCATTGAGTCTCAGCTGATCGTCTGGGTCTTCTTTGGTTGCCCGGTACAGGAAAACAGAGCTGAAAAGCAGGTTAGTAGGGTGGGGAGGGAAGGGGGATTTTGCAGTATCCTTCCCCTGCCATGCCCACCGAGCCATGCCCACAGAACTGGTAGGAAAAATTTTTGAATCCCACCACTGTCCCTGCCCCCTCGAGG
Source organism: Bungarus multicinctus (assembly GCA_023653725.1). Classification (NCBI taxonomy): domain Eukaryota; kingdom Metazoa; phylum Chordata; class Lepidosauria; order Squamata; family Elapidae; genus Bungarus; species Bungarus multicinctus. Next base: position 54,668,893 of record CM042849.1, read on the forward strand.
TCAAAAACAATGGCTTCCAAAGCTGACAGGCTTCTGTCCCCCCACCCCCCCAAAGAAGAAAGCACATCCAGAAAAAATAAAACACACAAAACACAACAATGTGCTGTCCGTCAATTCACTTTCCACCCAGTCCCAGGAAGGAAAAGGCTGTTCTTTGAAGTGAGTCTCCAAACTTGGTAAATTTAAGCCTTGTGGACTTCAGCTTCCAGAATTCCTCAGCCAGACAAGAACCTCTGGTAGCTAGCCAGGAGCTGCTGTGGTGGAGCAGTGGTTAGGATACAGTATTGTAGGAGAATTCAGCTCACTGCCAGCAGTTTGATCCTGACCATCTCAAGGTTGACTTAGTTTTCCATACTTCAGGTAAAATGAGGAGCGAGATTGTTGGGGGCAAGAGGCTGACTCTGTAAACCACTTAGAAAGGACTGGAAAGCACTGTGAAGTGGTATATAAGTCTAAGGGCTATGGCTATTAAAGTTGCAAAGTTTGGATATCCTTGGAGTAGGGGATGAAGGAGACAAAATGTGCTGAGGGAAAAGGGTTAAATAAAGCAAAATATATTGTCCAGTTCCCAGGAGGGGCAGGAAACCTAAAGCTGAGAAATGGTATCAACTGTCTCTGGCAAAGGTTTCTTTTTTTTTTTTTTTAACCCCCCTACAAACTAGTAAATGGTTCAGTTTTTCTTTTTCTTCTTTTCTGGGTTCATTTATGAAATATGGACAAGTTTTTGTAACTGTAAAAACAACTCACTAGGCTCAATTACAACAGGCCTTAAGAGACTCCTCCTGAGTGGATCTCTGTATTATCAATAATACCCTAGCTTAAATGATGGACTTTAATGATTTTTGCCTTTGGTAGGCTGAATTACTGCTGTGTTTTACATTTTGCCTTTTGTTTAATTTACAGCGGCTGACAACGTTGAATCCTTAAACAGCAGAAAGATGGAATAAAAATTCAATATAATAAAGTGTTCATTTTTCTATATGTAATAAACCTATCGTGAGACTCCTATAAAGACACATGTGCATTGGGGGGGAAGCATGGGGCTTAGTGATGATGGACTAAAAGGAAAGAATTTTCACTCTTTCTTCCCCAATACATTGAAATATCAATAAACGCATCGACTTTTCTCTTTCTTAACATAATCAGAGCTATTAATACTTCTTGAAGGGCCACTGAAGTAGTGGTGGGATTCATTTTTACTACCGGTTCTGTGGGTGTGGCATGGCGGGCATGGCATGGCTTGGTGGGCGTGGCTTGGTGGGCATGACAGGGAAGGATATTACAAAATCCCCATTCCCTCCCCACCCCACTAACCTGCTTTCCAGCTCCGTTCTCCTGTGCAGGGCAACCAAGGAAGACCCAGCCAATCAGCTGGGACTCGGGAAGCAGAGAATAGATGGGAGCAGGGCCAGTCAGAGGTGGGATTGGCCGGTTCTTGAACTACTCAAAATTTTTGCTAGTATAACTGTCTGGTTTGGTTCTGCAACCCAACAGGACAGACACAGACTTCAGAGGATAATTAGGACTGCAGAAAAAACAATCACTACTCACCTGCCTTCAGTCGAGGATCTGTATAATAGTCAAAAAGAGGGCTGTGAAAATATCTACAGACCCCTCACATCCTGGACATAAACTGTTTCAACTCCTTCCCTCAAAACGAGGCTATAGAGCACTGCACACCAGAACAACTAGATACAAGGACAGTTTTTTCCCGAAAGTCATCACTCTGCTAAACAAATAATTCCCTCAACACTGTTCAACTATTACAAAGTCTGCACTACTATTACTGCTAATCTTCTCATCACTCCTTATCACTCATCCCCTCCCACTTGTAACTGTAAGGCTGTAACTTTGTCGGTTGCATCCTTATGATTTACATTGACTGTTTCCTAGTATGATTTGATTGTTGATTGTACCCTATGACTATCATTTAGTGTTGTACATTATGATTCTTGATTCTTAATGAATGTATCTTTTCTTTATTTATACTGAGAGTATTTACACCAAGACAAATTCCTTGTGTGTCCAATCACACTTGGTCAATAAACTATTCTATTCTATTCTATTCTATTCTATTCTATTCTATTCTATTCTATTCTATTCTATTCTATTCTATTCTATTTCTATTCTATTCTATTCTATTCTGGTTCTCCAGAACTGGTCAGAACCAGCTTAATATTCTCTCTGCATAGAAGGCAGTTGCAGAATCTCCATTGAGATCAGGGTTTCCCCCATGAACAGACTCCAGAAATATGAGAAACCTTTGGATATCTACATTGTGAAAATAAACTCACATTTGCCAAACTTTCATTGTTTTGGTTGCATTGTTCATTTGTGTCATTTGGTTGTTTGGGTTTTAGAGTAGGTGTGTTCATTAAGATTACTCTAAAGCAGGGGTCTCTCCAAACTTGGCAACTTTAAGACCTCAACAAGTTCAAGTCCACAAGTCTGGAAAGTTGCCAAGTTCGATGATCACTGCGCTAAAGTATAATGATAAAAAATTCAGGAATCTCTGAACTGGACCATAGATCAGCAACCTCCTCCAACCCATGAGCCAAATCAAGCCACCTATCCTAGCTTATCCAACCTGCAGAAAAGATTTCTCTTCTTCCAAATCTGCCCCTGGCAGTAGGAACTGCAAGGAATGACTCAGCCCGCGCTGTTCAACCACTTTCCCCTGCAGTAGCAACTAAAGGACATTTACTGCAGCATGGGTAAAGCAATTACGTTCTTGAATGATTAGTAGGAACTCTATAAGGAAACCAGGCAGCCAAAGCAGATGGTGGCTGACACCAGCCAGAGCCTAGAAAAACTCAAAGATGTAGTGCAAGATTGGAAGATGTGGAGAGAACTGGCCAAGAGTTCGACATGATGGAATGGATAATATCACTATCAAGTTCTCTACTATGGAGAAATGGGTAGAGTGATGATTTTTTTCTGCCTTTGGAATGGAAGAAGTGCTTTTCATTTTTGGAGGCCATGTCTTCCTCCTGCAAAGTTTACTTTGGCCCCTAGGATGATACACAGAATGATATCAGTGACTTGCATGAATAGCACATCTTATGTCTGAGAGTTAAAGCACTTCTCCCCTTAATTTTATCAAGACAACAACTGGCATATCACACCCGGGTTGCAAAAACCCAGCAATAACGTGATTGACTGCATAGAGTTAGTAGTTTCCCTTTGAGCTAGTCATCCCTAGGAGTTTTGCAATATAGAAAAGGTAAGGACAAGATGTTGAGATGGATTGAGCCAAAGTCATTCAATGGAGAGAGTAAAGGGAATGCCTTTGACAGAGATCGGTGAGATCTGTTACCAACTATGTCTTAAATCCAAAATAAGATGAAGGGCTGTGAAATCACTTCTGAGAAACTAATTCACATCTGGAATGAAAAGGAGGCGCAGTGCAATCAGGCTTGCAAAATTTTATTATTGTAATTTTAGCCTTTAGAATGGAATCAAAACCACAGAAGGGTTAGTACCACTTTGTAAAGCCTCAGTAAAGCCACACCTGGAATCCTGCATCTAGTTTTGGTCACCACATTACAAAAAAGATGTTGAGACTTTGGAAAAAGTGCAGAGAAGAGCAGCTAAGATGATTAAAGGCCCTGGAGACTAAAACATAGGAAGAACGGTTGCAGGAATTGGGTTTGGCTAGTCTAGAGAAAAGAAGGACTGGGGGGGGCATGCTAGAAATATTTCAGTATTTGACAGGCTGCCTCAAAGAGGAAGGGGTCCACTTATTTTCCAAAGCATCAGAAGGCAAGACAAGAAACAATGGATGTAAACTCCCCAAGAAGAGAAGCAACCTGGAACTAAGAAGGAACTTCCTAACACTGAGATCGATTAACCAGTGGAACAGAAATTGCTTCCAGAAATTGTGGGTGATTCATCACTGGAAGCTTTTAAGAAGACGTTGGATGGTCACTTGTCTGAAATGGTTTAGATTCTCCTGCTTGAGCAGGAGGCTGGACTAGAAGACCTCCAAGGCCCCTTCCAAATCTATTCTGCTTGAAATTGTCTAGATAGACATTAGTGAGTTCCATTTTCATGGGTCTCCCTGCTCAAAGTCCATGGGATTTAAATTGGATCATCTAAAGATTAGATTGCTAGTGCTCAAGCACAACCCAATGTAGACTGGATTTAGTTCTCCAGCTCTGGTTAAGACTGTAATATGGAATTCAAATGATTATTGGGGGGCCCTTGTTCTATTTTCTCTCTCCAGCCATCAGTGGGGATACGTCTGTGTGCAGTCAAGCTTCTCATTCCTAGCATGGAAAGTTTGTCAAGTTGGAGGGAAGAGAATTACATTTTCTAAAATACTCTTTGTATCCTTCGAAGCCACCTGCAGATGTTTGGCATTTTAATTCAAACAGAGTCATTAATCCACCGTTTATTTGACAATTAATTTGTGGGATCCGTGAGGGTTTCCATTCTACCTAGCCTCGTCCATCAAAAAGTAATCTATATCACTGAGATCGTACTATGCCGAATGAGCAAGATTAAAGAAAAGCATAGCAAGCAGTTCTCAGAACAATTCTTTTTGGAAACAGAGCTGGAGTGGGAAATGGTTAGCCATCCATGTTATCGTGGATTTTGTGGCAATGGCCTGTGTCCCATTTGAAAAGTTATTATTTATTTCATTGTATATGTATTCCAGGATTTGAGGGGCTGCCCAAAAGAAGAGCGGGGTCAAATTATTTTCCAAAGCCCCAGAAGGGAAGATAAGAAACAATGGATAGAAACTCATCAAGGAGAGAAGCAACCTGGAATTAAGGAGAAACTTCCTAACAGGGAGGACAATCAACCAGTGGAACAGAAGTTGCGGGTACGCAGAAATATGTAGAATTAAAATAGAATATAGACCGGATTTTTTTCTGTTAGGAATCAATGTGGGGAAATATGATAAGGATATTATATACTTAATAATTCATGTAATTACAGCTGCGAGATTGGTTTATGCACAACATTGGAAGGGTAAAGAAACTCCAAATGAATTAGAAATAATTAGGAAAATTTGATGTACGCAGAAATGGACAAATTGACAAAGGAACTAAAAAATAAGGATGAATCGGATTATTACAAAATATGGGATAAGTTTTATGGTTGGTTAAAAAAGAGAAAGGATCAAGACTATAAGAAATGATTAAATGTATATATATATATTATACAGTATATAGAATGTAAACATGTACTGTTTTTATATATGATTTAGCAATGTAAGAAAAATGTGGGTTAGGAGGATTGTACTGTGTTCAATATTTTTAATGTTTCTTTTTGTTTTTCTTTGTGTTTGTTTGTTCAATAAAACTTGAAAATGTTTAAAAAAATAAGTGGGTGCGCCATCATTGGAGGTTTTTAAGAAGAGATTGCACAGACATTTGTCTGGAATGGTATAACATCTCCTGCTTGAGGAGGGGGTTGACTAGATGAGCTACAAGGTCCCTTCCAACTCTGTTATTCTGTTCTTTTAAAATGGAAGGGTGAGTTTTCTCAACACACACTACCTTATTGTATCTCCTCTCTGTTTCTAATTAAAGTATTTATGTGCTTTTTCAATTTCTAAGCATGCCTGGAAAAAAAATGCTTTTAAATTTCTCTAATGAGTAAATATTTATGTTGGGAGACTTGAAAAAGGACGCAGCTGCTTTAATTCATAGCTGCTTTGATGGCTGTACGTGGCCCAAAGCTATTCTTAGCAACCATTTTCAAAGCCTACACACAGCTCCTGAGTTGGGAGTAGTAGAAATGCTATTTTTTCCCCATGCTGTACCTAGAAAAGCTAGGATTTATATATGGGGCTTTTCTTGCAGAGCTTTCATTATCCAAACCAAGCTCAGAAAGCACCAAGGAGCTCTCACTTCAACCCTGAGAGACAAAGATTTTCCTCTATGTTACCAAAGAAAAGCAACCGATCGCATTTAAATATTGTGAAATACAAGCTGCAATGTATAAAATAGAGCACAGAGGCCAAGCCACTTGTTATGGTCTCTTGCATTGGGGTTCTGGAACTGACTTCTGTTTCACCCTTGAGGGTTCAATATTTTTCAGCAGAATATTTAAACTGCTCGTAGGTGCCTACGACAGACGTCTCTGATGGCCTCGTCCTCCCAGTGCAGTTTCAACAGTTTTTAATCATCTCTCAAACCCATTTATCCATCTGCTTTGAGATGCAATATAATTTATTCCAGATTTTAATTAGTGTTTCCTTCAGTGGTGCATTCTTTCACTCTTTAAGAATTCTGCATCTTTCTTTTTTCTTTCTTTCCCATCCCTTCCCTTCTTCATCCATTTACTTCCTTCCCTTCTTCATCCATTTACTTCTTCTCCTTCCCTTCTTCATCCATCTACTTCCTTTCTTTCCCATCCCTTCCCTTCTTCATCCATCTACTTCTTTTCTTTTATTTCTCTTTCCTTTCCTTTCCTTTCCTTTCCTTTCCTTTCCTTTCCAGTCCCTTCCCTTCTTCATCCATTTACTTCCTTTCCTTTCCCTTCCCTTCTTCATCCATTTACTTCCTTTCCTTTCCCTTCCCTTCTTCATCCATTTACTTCCTTCCCTTCCCTTCATCCATTTACTTCCCTTCCTTCCCTTCCCTTCTTCATCCATTTACTTCCTCTCCTTCCCTTCTTCATCCATCTACTTCCTTCCTTTCTCTTTCTCTTTCTCTTTCTCTTTCTCTTTCTCTTTCCTTTCCTTTCCAGACCCTTCCCTTCTTCATCCATCTACTTCTTTTCTTTCTCTTTCCTTTCCCTTCCCTTTCTTATACTCAACACTCATCTGCATTGACAAATGGGTGTTATTTATGCCTTTTCTAATAGAAGCATCTTTCTAGAACAGATCAGATTGCCTTTAACAATAATTCCATGGAAATTAAATCTATTCCATTTACTTTTAATGGGATAGCCTTTTCTACATTAGCACTTCATAAGTTGGCAATGAATTGCTTTTTCCCCCCAAGTTCATTATACTTTTTTTGTTATCAAGGCAACTCAGTCATCTGTGTCCATATTCTGGCATCTAGTAAATTTAAGTTAGGTTCACACCATCTCATAAAAACTCCTAAATTATATTTTGAATGCTTTTCTGGACCCTGGGATTTTGTTGTTGTTGAAAATGCCATTTGATGCAAGATCCATTTAACAGATGCCATTAAATACAATCAATTTTAACACAGCCTCACACTGATTTCACAAGTGTCTTCAGAAGTCATATTTTATTTCCTTTGTCATAAGCATTTTCTGAGAAAACAGAATCCTGGAAATGAACAAATTTAGGGTTCTTTGTTCCACATTTTAATCAACCTTTAACAAGTTAATGCAGAGATCCTTAATTTTGTTAGCTTAGTCTAATTGATTTCAGTGAAGAGAATTGTTTTCAATTCACAGTCTTACCTTCCTCTGAGTCGTGAAGAGCATTATAAATAGTTTTTTAAAAGAATACTTCACTAATTTACACAAACACACACATACACACACATACCCATATAATCTCCGTCAGAGAAAAAGCTTTTATCTTATATCTCTCAAACATATTTGAAGATACCAATTGATTCCAATTGAGGCTAAACTGATATTTTGCTTTCTCACTTGCACTATTTCCATTTTGTTATTCCAGGAAATCTGGATTTTATTTTATTTTCTTGCAAACATTTGAGGCATTAAACAATGCTGGAAAAAGCCATTGGTCCCCTTGCATATTATAGACATTCAATTTCTGTCTGACCTTCTCTAGTCTGGTCAGTTTTGTCATTTCTTTAAATCTTTAGGGGGGGGGGAAATCAGATCAGCAATTAGACGACCAATCTGGACAGTAGAAGTCATATTTTTCAGGATCCACTTCTAATGTGGAGAGGGGGAAGAAAAAAATAATAAGATTCTTGTCTCTAATTTATATATTATTTAAAAAGAAAATTGCTGAAAGGGTTCATTGTTGATGGTAATTCTGATAGTAGCTGCTGCCTGAAGATGTTGTGATGTTTCAAGACCAATTCATTTCAATTGCATATTTTGGCAATGATCACCATGCACCCTTCACTCAGCAAAGATTGCTGGCCTTAGTGTTGAATTGAGTTATTTTTAATTTCAAAGATTCTTTCCAATGCAAGGTTCCTGTCAAAAATGTAAAAGGCTTGTTTCAAATGTTATGATCTGCTTGGACCACAGCTCAAGATCAAGGGAAGTACTATAAAGCCTTAGTAAGACCACACCTAGAGTCCTGCATCCAGTTTTGGTCACTGCACTAAAAAAAAATAGATGTTGAGACTCTAGAAAGAGTGCAGAGAAGAGCAACCAGGATGATGAGGGGAATGGAGGCTAAAACATACGATGAATGGTTGCAGGAACTAGGCCTGGCTAGTCTAGGGAAGAGAAAGACCAGGGGAGACAGGAGAGCAGCCTTCCAGTATTTGAGGGGCTGCCACAGAGAGGAGGAAGGGGTCAAGCTATTATCTAAAGCACCAGAAGGCAAGACAAGAAACAACAGATGGAAACTTATCAAAGGAGAGAAGCAACCTGGAATTAAGGAGCAACTTCCTAACAGTGAGGACAATTAACTGGTGGAACAGCTTGCCAACAGAAGTTGTGGGTGTGGAGGTTTTTAGAAGGGACTGGACAGATACTTGTCTGAAATGCTATAGGGTCTCCTGCTTGTGCAGGGAGTTGGACTAGATGACCTCCAAGATCCCTTCCAACTCTGTTATTCTATGTTCTATCTGCCTTCTAAGATAGCTTCCTTCTTTTAGCCCTCATTCTAAGATATGTCCTTATATGGATGACATCAAAGCATTTGGGGTTCTTAGAAGATGAATGATCCATGACACATGCATAATTGAAATAGACTTTTGAAGATATTGAGGTGCTCCAGGTTCTTTGTTTTGATTCGGAAGGAAAGTGCCAGAACTTCCAGAGGTGTGGAAAATATTCCAGGGGGAAAAAAAATTCAGCTAAAATGGGTTTGCAATGAATGCATTCTGGATGGGTTCTTCTTCTGCTCCCTTCCACAACTCTTAAAGAAAACATTTGCAAGTCAGCAAATGCTGGCCATCAATGGAATTCCTTTATTCACCAGGAGAGAGAAAAGGTAAGAAAAATAGATATCTAACTAATCACAATAGAAAAATCAATGATTACGTGTTTTCTTTTTCTGGCGAGTTATATGAAGGCCTGATCTTTGGAAGAAGATGTATTTATGCTATTTGCATTATTTATAACGCTTTCAGGTCCCAAACAAACTTAATGTTCATTCAGGCAGCAGGAGAAAGAAATGAAGGGAAAGGTATGTTAATAAATTGCATTGTTCAGATGTACAGATACATGCCAGGCCCTCTGAGGTATTTAATAAACTGGGCCAGAGAATCCTGCTTTGTGTATAAAATTCAGCTGCAAATAGATGATTAGCTCTGGGGTGAAGGCTCCCAATGCTACTGAAACAGGCTCAATTTAGATTCTGGTCTTATGATTCCACCTGGATAATTTCCTATATGTATTTTGTACAACAACACCTTCTCCCATTTGCAGGGCTGCCATCTTTCTCATATTTTAGGATTTTATCATAATTTATCATATTTTAATGATTTAGGGGGTGTGTGTGTGTGTTTTAAAGAAACCCTTCTCTTTATGACATTTTTATTCTTAACTAGTTTAAGAAAACCATACGTCATAAGATACGTAAAATGTCATAGTGGGATGGTACCAGTGGTGGAATTCAACTTTTTTTTACTACCGGTTCTGTGGGCGTGGCTTGGTGGGCGTGGCAGGGGAAGGTTACTGCAAAATCCCCCTCCCCTCCCCACCCCACTAACCTGCTTTCCAGTTCTGTTCTCCTCTGCAAGGCAACCAATGAAGACCCAGCCGATCAGCTGTGGGCGTGGCTTGGTGGCTTGGTGGGTGTGGCTTGGTGGGCATGGCAGGGAAAGGGTACTGCAAAATCCCCCTTCCCTACCAACCCTACTAACCTGCTTTCCAGCTCCATTCTCCTGTGCAGGGCAACCAAAGAAGACCCAGCCAATCAGCTGGGACTCAATAGGAGGCAGAGAATAGATGGGGGCAGGGCCAGTCAGAGGCGGGATTTTGAACTACTCAAAATTTCTGCTACCAGTTCTCCAGAACCGGTCGGAACCGGCTGAATACCACCTTTGGATGTTATCAATGGCTTCAAGGGTGGCTCGATTACCAAGCCCCCTTGGAAGCATAGTCACATTGACCCCGAGAGGGGTGGACATTGGGACTTCCTGGATCAGGGACGTCCATCGTAACTTTGAGTTGCCGTTATGCGAAAGCTTGTAAGCCTTGAACAATCTGCATTATGGAAACTGGACTTGGCTCATCCAGGGAAGAGAAGCATCAGAGGGGACAGGATAACAGCATTCCAATATTTGAGGGAAGAGAGCAGGGAGGTCAAGCTATTCTCCAAGGCACCCGAAGGCCAAATAAGGAATAATAGATGGGAACTGAACAAGGAGAGATTCAACCTGGAAATAAGGGGAATTTTTATGACAGTGAGAGCAATCAATGAAACAGAAATTGCCTTCAGGAGTTGTAGGAGCTTCATCACTGGAGGCTTTCAAGAAGAGACTGGACTGCCATCAGAAATGGTGTAGGGTCTCCTGCTTGGGCAGGGAGGGTTGGATAGATGGCCTACAAGTTCCCTTCCAACTCTGATTATCTGTTATCTGAAACTAAGAACTGAAAAAGCTTCTTGGATGAGAAGCGAAATGTCTTCAAGGAAAAACCAGAAAGTCCAGTTGCCTCTTGGGAAAAAAAGCACCTTTGGGACAATCAGGGCCTGGAGGATTGAGAATTCCTAGACATTGAGTCTAAGAAAAGCGAACCAAGGACTTATTTTCCCGTAGTATATATACTACGGGAAACACTTCTCAAAGATCCATGATGATACGATACTATTTGGATGAAAAATGGCAAAGCCACCCCAAACATCAGCAATGGAAGCTTAGTTATGGGCAGGGGAGGATGGGCTTCAAAAATCTGCACAGGCCCTGCACTTGCCTCGTATCCAAAACGGGCCACGTGGAGACTCCTGGGAAGGGCAAGGTGGGGTGGGAGGGGCAGGAGGTGCCAGATGTCAACTCATAAAACATTTCTATGGTCTTTTTAGAGTTGCCAACAGAAAGGGAGGGGGGAAAGGGGTTTGAAGGAGCAGTGAGGCAGCTTGGAAACTGAAAGTGCATTCCATAAATTATTTTCAAAGATAGTAACTAGGTGATTGAAGTTTCTGCCATGCAAAATTCTAACTGGAGAGCCAGATTGATGACTCTGGGCTATGGATGTGTCCCATTGGAGAATATGAATTACAATATATCTGGGAGGGGAGAACCAGGGTCAAGGGTGACAGTGAATGATGTGTCTCAGAGTCAGCTACACCCAGGCACTGCTGGACATGTTAACTCCAAATCAATCCTTTTAGTTTTGGAAGTTTGGCTCGAGACTCATGATTTAATCGGGGTAACTGCCAGAATCCTGACACCAACCAAGGATGGGATTTGATGGTTCTCCGAACCAGCCATAACATTAACTATGGGTTCTTCCAAACCCGGGTGAACCCCTAGCATCCCACCCCTGGTTATGGGGCTACTCATGTGCTCCATAGGTGGCAATGATCTGAAATGGACAAAAATTCACTTTTGCACACGGCTTTTGGGTGCAATCCAAGGTGCCAGTTGCCTCCTAAAACCTATTTCATGGCATAGGAGCTGGATAATGGAAGCTCTATATCTCCAGAGTTTCTGCCCTGCATAATTGGATAGAGTTGGCATGTCTCAGGTCCCATTGATCAAACATTACCAACCTGGGCAGGACATTTTCTCTGTCATAGGGTCTATCTTCTGGAATAACATCCCTCCCCTCCTCCCCCCAAAAATTGTGCATTGAGAATCCCAATTATATTTTAAAAAATTCAGAAAATACGTTGTTTCCCTAGGCTTGGATGAGATTGGTGGTTTCTCTTTGGAATGTCCATTTCCCCCTGTTTTAGAGTTCTGTTTTTAATGTCTGTGCTGAGACCCATCTGGAATTAAGGAGAAACTTCCTAACAGTGAGAACAATTAACCAGTGGAACAGAAGTTGCGGGTGCTTCATCACTGGAGGATTTTTTAAAGGAGAGATTGGACAGCCACTTGCCTGGAATGGTCTAGGGTTTCCTGCTTGAGCAGGGAGGGGCTGGACTAGAAGACCTCCGAGGTCCCTTCCAGCTCTATTCTGATTTGATTGATTGCCCCAAGTCTTTAGGAAGTTGGGTGACCTTCTAAATTTGACAAATAAGTAAAGCATGCATATTACAGTGCCTGGGGCTTCTGTTGTATAGCAGTTGGGCATTCTGTTCACGTTCTTGGACTTAAGCAATTCATACTGAGGAGGAATAGTCAAATGACAAGCTTACTGTGTCCCTTATGACGGAGTCCTCACCGAAAGGAGAAAAGGAGGCAGAGATTGGCAGGAATATTGTAGTCTTGTGGCTTCCAGAGAAAGAAGGAGGTGGGACTGCAGAGAATGTAGCAGCTGATTCTGATGGATTAGTTGAGCCATCATCTCAGAATCTTAAAGGGGAAAAAAGGTAGTTGAAGAATGGTTGCTGGAATGGGAAATGTCTAGTCTAATGAGGAGAAGGATTAGGCGTGATATGATAGCAGTATCCCAATATTTGAGGGGCTGCCCCAAAGAAGAGGGGCTCAAGCTATTCTCCAAAGCACCTGAAGGCAGGACAAGAAGCAAAGGAGGGGAACTAACCAAGGAGAGAAGCAACCTGGAACTAAGGGGAAATTTCCTGACAATGTGAACAATTAATCAGTAGAAAGAAGAACCTATGGCTGGTCCATCACTGGAGGTGTTCAAGAAGAGTTTGGACAGCCATTTCTCTAAAATGGAATAGGGTTTGCTGCTTGAGCAGGGGGTTGGACTAGAAGACCTCCCAGGTCCCTTCCAACTCTGTTACTCTGAGGCCAGATCCTTTTCTATGGTGCCAAAGTGTAGTTACATATGCATGTAAGTTACACAATTAACACCAAGCAGACAAAAAACCAACAACCCAAATCTTAAGCTTGCAAAGACTAGAGACCAAGATGCCTGTCATGCCCTTGTTAGAGTTGGACTCTGAGGGAAGGAGGAACAGCCAACAGGGAGTGGAAGTGTGGATCCAGAGGTTGTGGAGGAGGTTTGGGAAGGGCAGAGGCTGGCTGGGCAGTCAGAGGAAGAACCAGGCCCATCCCCTCTGCATCCTAAGGCATGCAAGGATGAGCTGATAAGGGAACAACTTGGCTTACAAGAGAGGAAGCAGCCATGATCCTCCTCATTGGTTGCAGCTGGGGAGAATAGCATATAAGACAGAGGGTTACAACACAGCATTGCCAGAAGCAAAGCGTATTTTATGTTGGGCTGAAGTTATCTTGGTTGGCGTCCTTCCAACAGACTGTGTCTTGTTATCTCCTTGAAGTTGGTAATTACTTATCCTGGTCCGTTGTGGAAATTCCTTCATTGCAGTTTGTTTTGGTTTTTTATTTCACCTCTATCTGCTCATTAAGACCAGACTGTACTGCTTTCTGTTGAAGACTATTTTTGAATAAGTTTTATCTCCAACTGAGAATCATTGAACAGAGGGGCCAACTTGGAGACATTAAAGGACATTTATTTACATTTTGGATTTTGTTACGTTTGTGTTACACTCCAGGTCATCACAATGCCTATAGTTGAGGTAAGGGGCTTGGAGGCAGTTGGTATCTCTAGCAGCTAGAAAATAGTCAATCAGAATTAAAGCCCTGGGGGCTGTCAGTAGAATTTATTCTGTCTGTTGGTATGAAGCATTGTTCATTTTTATCTGAAAGCTAAATGATATAGAATATTAGAATGAGGTTATCGGAATTTCACAGAGTAAGATAGCATGGGCTACCAGATTGAGGAGGGAATCTGCCAACCAACTTGTGGTGCCCATTGCAAGCTAGACCAAAGTCTAATTCATGCCTGCCCCCCCCAAAGACAAGCTTTTGACCCCTGCAGGTTGAGCCAGGTGGGCCAGATTGCCTCTTGACATTTTCAACCATAGAGCATTCTGATCCCTCCATAATGCAGGGAAGCTTGGAGCATTTCAGTGCCGAATCGACTCACCTTCCATTTGGGGGCCTGTTTGGAAAATACAAAAGAGCCTTTAAGTGACTGAAATCCCGACCTTAGTTGGCACTTTGAAAACTCAAAAGGTTTTTACAAGATGAATAGCAAACTGCGGATGACAGCTCCTGTGGAGCCATTATTGAATTGCCCCGCTTTGGACTCAGATAAAAGACTTGATGCAAGTTGAATGCGGGGAGGACATCAAAGGAGATTGTGTCCACGCAGTGACAGAAGCAATCCAATTGAAGACGTTCCTGATTTCCCCAAAGCAGCACAGCGTTACTTCTGGAGTCGTTCATATTAAGGAACTAAATATTGCACATTAACTCTTATCTGAGAAGTGCTACCTATAGCAATAGCACTTATATCCCGCTTTCCTTCCCTCTCTAAGCGTTTTATAGAGTCAGCCTCTTGCCCCAGACAATCTGGGTCCTCATTTTACCCACTTCGGAAGGATGGAAAGCTGTGTCACCCTTGAGCTGGATTGAACTGCTGGCAGTGGGCAGAAATAGCCTGCAACATTGCATTGTAACAAGTCCACCACTATGGTTTTCTTGCTTGTTCCTTCCTTCCTTCCTTCCTTCCTTCCTTCCTTCCTTCCTTCCTTCCTCCCTCCCTCCCTCCCTCCCTTCCTTCCAACTTAGCAGTAGCACATATACCACTTCACAGTGCTTTCCAATCCTCTCTAAGCGGTTTATAGAGTCAGCCTCTTGTCTCTAACAATCTGGATCCTCATTTACCCACCTCAGAAAGATGGAAGGCTGAGTCAACCTTGACCGGGTTAGGATCGAACTGCTGGCACTGAGCAGAGTCAGTATACAATACTGCACTCTAACCACTGTGCCACCATGGTCCTTCCTTCCTTCCTTCCTTCCTTCCTTCCTTCCTTCCTTCCTTCCTTCCTTCCTTCCTTCCTTCCTTCCTCCCTCCCTCCCTCCCTCCCTCCCTCCTTCCTTCCTTCCTTCCTTCCTTCCTTCCTTCCTTCCTTCCTTCCTTCCTTCCTTCCCAAACAATAGCACAACAGACTTATATACTGCTTCCAGCCCTCTCTAAGCAGTTTACAGAGTCAGCCTCTTTCCCCCAACAATCTAACTCATCATTTTACCCACCTCGGAAGGATGGAAGGCTGAGTCAACCTGAAGCCTGGTGAGAATCGAACTGCCAAATTTCAGGTAGCAGGCAGTCAGCAGAAGTAGCCTGCAGTACTGCATTCCAACCACTGCACCACCGTGGCTCCTTTTGGCAAGAATTAACAACATGAGAAACCTCCTAATTATATCCCATTCCCTTTTTAGCTACTTTATTTAGCTCAGGTAAAGGCAACAGATCTGAAAGCGATGTTCATAATGATTAGGTCAAAAAGAGTATGGACTATCTGGTCCAGTATTGTAGCCTTGATGTTCTACACATACAAAAGGGAGGGACAAATCTCCTGTCCATTGAGGTACAAACCAGGTCTAGAAAATGTGCAGCAATAGATAATTATGGATGTGCTGATTTTGCTGTCTATTTCCCAAGTGCTGCCGAGATATTGTCGGTGGCAGATGTTTTATTAAGTTGCATATGTGCATATCTATCAAACTATCTTTTTTTTTTCTTGAAGACGTTTCACTTCTCATCCAAGAAGCTTCTTCAGTTCTGACTGAATGGGGGAGAATGGAAGGGTTTATATTCCTTGCAGACAGTAGGTCATTTGCAGTCTTTTTAGAAAGTCATTGAGACCACTTGGAAATTTATTTGTGCCACCAGGGTCACCTGAATAGTGCAAATGTGTGTGAAATATTTGGGAAGGTGTAATTGTGCCTCATCACACTTCCATTTCCAGACCCAAATAGTTTATTGCCCAGAAGACTCTGCATGACTTTCTTTCTTTTGCTTTTAGATTTAATTCTTTCTTTCTTTCTTTCTTTCTTTCTTTCTTTCTTTCTTTCTTTCTTTCTTTCTTTCTTTCTTTCTTTCTTTCTTTCTTTCTTTCTTTCTTTCTTTCTTTCTTTCTTCTTTCCTTCCCCCCTCCCTCCCTCCCTCCCTCCCACCCTCCCTCCCTCCCTCCTTTCTTTCTTTCTTTCTTTCTTTCTTTCTTTCTTTCTTTCTTTCTTTCTTTCTTTCTTTCTTTCTTTCTTTCTTTCTTTCTTTCTTTCTTTCTTTCTTTCTTTCTTTCTTTCTTTCTTTCTTTCTTTCCTGGAATTCCTAAGTCTGCCATCTTTATTCATCTGCAAGCAAGCTTGTATAGCAAAACTTGTTCACCTAGAATGAAGATGTTTATTCCAGCCTCATAGGATTCTTGTTGAAGAGCTGGCATTCTTAACTCCCAATAGTAGGTTTTTTTAAAAAGCCTACTTAGTATCTGAAATCATTAGAGTTCAACCCTCTATCCCCATTTTTCACCCCTCCAAAATCATCCTCACTTCAGTTTATCTCTCGAGAGAGAGCTGAATTATTGCCTCCGGAATTTCATGGTCATCTTTGCTGGCTCCAGAGATAAAGGCAGGTAGGTGGGAAATATGGATAAGATGAAGAATTTATTCCAGGCTGACAGTGACATGACAGATCTTTTTTCTTAATTACGGTGGCTATCAGTCCAACACCTCTCCTGAACTATTCTGTCTTGAAGGATCCCTTTCTATATGTTTTATTGACCCACAGACACTTGGGCAGAAAAATGGCGTGTTGATGTTAAGAGGTTTATTCCTGCGGACTGAAAACTTGATTTTAATCTTCCCATCTTCTTTGGGGCCGGTTTTTAAGTGGCATGTTTCCCAATATACACTTTTCTCTCCATGGGGATTGGCTGGGTACCTGTAGGAATGGTAGCCAGTCTTGGCTGTTCCTGATCGAAAACATAACCACACAAAATTGCCCTGTCCTGCAGTCTATAAATATGTAGGCTTCCCCCAAAAGCACTAAGCAGACTCTTTGTCCTGGCAAAACCCTTTTTATTGAACGAAGTTGAATTTCTTGCATTTACATTCAGCCAAAGGCCTGGCAAATAGTCTTTCAAGAGTGTAATTAGGAGCACAGACCTTATCTAGCCTGGAGAGCTGCCAAGTAAATATTTCCAAATGCAGTGCTGACAAGAAAGGACTCGGCACAGAGTCTCTGAGATGCTGCAACAAACAAATTGTTTCCTGCAAAAGCCCACTCCCCTTTTGCTCCTCTTTTATACTCTAGGGGAAGGGCCATTCACTGTCCACCTGTGGCCTTACTCCCACGTCAACCCTTAGTTCATAATTGTTCTTTGCTTTTGGCAGCTCTGCACATGCACACACTGGGAACAGACTCCAGCTGTTCTTCTGCCCCACTGCTGTCTGATTCTGAAGGCAGCTGATAACTGTTGGATGGCCTCGGCCCCATCTCTGCCTCTGATGCAGAGCCCTCGTCCAAGCCTTCCTTAGCCTCCAGGACTGGCCCAGGTTCCTCCCCAACATCCTCACTGTCCGACTCTGCTGCCAGCTCTGCTAGCTGCTGGCGAGCCACAACCAAAGGCAATTTCATTTTAATGTGTGCCGATTTGTGTACATTCAAAGTGACGATAAAGTTACCTGAAGTTCTAATCTGGCCAACCTCATGCATTTTTGGAGGCAGTGGGATACAGGCAGAAAGAGGTAGCCATTGTCTTCTGACAACAGTTCCCTGCTGCCCAGCTCCTGCCCAGCTCTTGTTAAAAACACCACAACTCCTGTTGTTGCTGAAATGAATCATCTACAGAGGGCTGCCCACTGAGCTTTTTGAGATGTATTGCAAGGAAATGGATCTCAGATGGCTCTGTGGCAGCTAAAACAATCTGTCATTTTTAATTCTTTCTGTCACCTCATTAGGTAGGCTGGGATATTGACAGGAGGTGTGTGTGTGTATGTGTGTGTTTGTGTGTTTGTGTGAGCGGATGTGTAGGGAAAAACCTCGCCCTCGAAACATCTCTTCAACTCACAGTTCACGTTTTAAGCCCCCAGATTCATCCCAAATGGAGGTAGCTTGTGAGTTAATAATGACACGAGATGCCAGGTCACCTTAGCAAGGGTAGCATGAAATTACAGGGCTTCAAGGGCTGGCTCTGACACAGAAAGGGCATGCATATATGTAAATTAGAGACACAATTTATACAGGAAGTCCTCAACTTAGAACAATTGGTTTTAGTGACTGTTGAAAGTTTCAACGGCACTGAAAAATGTGACTCATAACTGTTTTTCACAGTTGCAACCTTTGTCACATGCTCTACTCTACTCTACTCTACTCTACTCTACTCTACTCTACTCTACTCTACTCTACTCTACTCATTCTTCATTTCACTATTATTCTGTTCTGTTCTGTTCTATTTTACTCTACTTTACTCCACTCCACTCCATTCTATCTTATTCTATTCTTATATAGATTTCACATGCAAATAGATGAATAGAATACTTTATTGGCCAAGTGTGATTGGACTCACAAGGAATTTGTCTTGGTGTAAATGTTCTCAGTATACATAAAGAAAAGATACATTCATTAAGAATCAAGAATAATAACATACAACACTTAATGATAGTCATAGGGTACAATCAACAATCAAATCATATTAGGAAACAGTCAATATAAATCGTAAGGATACAAGGGACAAAGTTACAGTCATACAATCACAAGTGGGAGGGGATGGGTGATAAGGAGTGATGAGAAGATTAGCAGTAATAGTAGTGCAGACTTTGTAATAGTTGAACAGTGTTGAGGGAATTATTTGTTTAGCAGAGTGATGGCTTTCAGGAAAAAACTGTCCTTGTGTCTAGTTGTTCTGGTGTGCAGTGATCTATAGCATCGTTTTGAGGGAAGGAGTTGAAACAGTTTATGTCCAGGATGTGAGGGGTCTGTAAATATTTTCACAGCCCTCTTTTTGACTCGTGCAGTTTGCAAAGACAGGTGGGGGTAGGGAATCAGAAAGTTGCTCCTTAAGGAAACGTTGCCTAATTCTTAGCAGATGGTCTCGTGAGTATGAAATCCCTAGTGAATTGCAGATAAGGAATAAAGAAACCATTAGACAGCATTTCACCAAGGCAGCCGTCATCGGCGCCATCTTGATACTAGCTGATTTTCTGTAAAAACACAATGGCTAACATCTTCCTACTTCCTTCAAGTTAATACAGACATTTGCTTGTTTTAATGTGTACACAGTGAAATTTCATTCTATTGGAAGTTACAAAATAAGTTTTGGGGGTCTCTGATCATGTCTACAGCAACATACTGAGTTGACAGTTATAAAGTTTATGGACAGATGTAAAGAAAAGGCTGATGGATTAAAAAGGAGTCAGACTGTGTTTGCACGATGTTCATTTTTTTTTTTAAAAAAAAGGCTACATCTGACCAGAAACAAACACATATTTTTTTTCCTCCTCAAGCTCTCAATACATTAGTTGACTACTTCAAATTCTCAGTTTCTGAACACTTTGGAGAATTCCAGGTTTTTAAATTGCAGTTGCAATTAGCAATTACTGTAAATGATTGCCCTACTAATTGAAAAGGTGTACCAGCCTAGATAAATGAGTTTAGTTCTTTAGTATTTAAATATAGTATTTTTATAGGGGAAATTTCCCATAAATTATCCTACCATGTATTTATGTTTGACACGAAGGTTCCAAACTAGGACAGCATAAGGAATGGGAAATATAGTGGTCCTTCTTGTCAATTTCAGTTTTCTTTCTTTGAAATGGGAGATAGAATTAGAACCATTTCCTCCAGAAAGTACTTTCTCTGGATCCAGATAAGACAACATACATGTAGGAGTTTTGGCATCTCAAATGTGCCTCTTGTGAATAGCAATCTGCTTATGGACATATCTCTTAGTTCCAGATCCTCCTGTCAACTCATAAAACATTTCTATGCTTGTTTTAGAGTTGCCATGAACAGAAGAGAGTGGCGGTTTGGAACTGAAAGTGCCTTCCATTCTTATCCTGCAAGGATTATAACTAAGCTACCAGAATTTTTGCCATGCAAATCTCTAATTGGAGAATGTGATTGATGACTCTTGGCTATGAACATGTTTCATTGGAGAATATGAATTATGATGCACCCAGAAAGGTGGGGGGAAACCAGGGTCATGGGTGACAGTGAATTACGTGTCTCAGAATCAGCTTCATACAGATCATGCTGACATGTTCACTCCTAATAAATTATTTGAAGTACAGTATTTGAAGTTTGGCTCGAGGCTCATGATTTCATTAGGGCAACTGCCAGAATCCTGACAGCAAGCCAATTCTGAGACAAGCATAGAAATGTTGACACTTCCATCTATCCTAAGTTTCATATTTAAAAAAAGATTATTAATTTTAAATACAAGTAAAAGTGAAACTATTTTCCTAAAGTCCTCCATTTAGAATCACCTGGATGTTTGAGAG